>JACTOM010000093.1:780214-818782 GCA_015832385.1 Elymnias hypermnestra
AGCCCCATTCAAGGTAATCTGGGGCTCGTATTGAACATGCTTTCGAGCGGCCTCAAAGACCAGGTATTCACACTTAGCCACGTTATATATAAGCCCATGACGAGCTGCATATTCCTCGCAGGTTTTGAGCAAATCTCTTATTGAGCCTGCTGTGGGACCCAGCAGCACCATGTCATCTGCGTAACTTATATTATTTACACAGATGCCATCAATCCAGCACCCGACGGGCTTACTGCTGAGCTCTCGTATCAGATCATTGACATACAGGTTGAAGAGCTTGGGCGAGGTTAATCCCCCCTGCCTCACCCCGCATTCCAACCCATATGGTTCAGAGAATTGCTGTCCCCATTTCACTCTGTTCTTTTGGTTACTATACCAAAACTGCAATAGGCCCAGTAAATCCAACTGGACGCCCGCCTTCTCCATCTTGTCCCAAAGCACATCATATGATACTAGGTCAAATGCTCTGGAAAGATCGAGGAAGCAAGCGTACACTGGCGTATTTCTCGTAGTGTAGTAATGTGCAGTCTGCTTTAAGGTTAGGATAGCTGTTTCCGTGGATAGCCCCGGTCTAAACCCAAATTGTGCATCCTGGAAAGTAAGTATCTCGCTAAGCATCCTGTCCAGCAGACTGTCCAATATTTTAGCACTAATAGTCGCAAGAGAGATTGGTCTGTAGTTTGACAGGTCAGCAATATCACCTGTCTTGTTTTTTAAAATCGGAACGACTACAGTCCTTATCATCTCGTCAGGCATATAAAGTATTTTAGTTACTGCATCTTCTTCTTTTATATCAAATTGTTCTCTTATCACACTATTTCTTACTTTGTCACTCAATTTCACCCCACTCATACTTCTCAACGCTCTCATTTCTACCGCATTTATTTTACTTTTGTGCTTCTTCTGACATACCCAACTTTCACTACCATACATACGTGTTGGCACCAACACTCCAACATGAACAGCCCGTCTGGCCCTTTGAGACACCGTCTGACTATTCATAAAGATATGTAGAGCACCATTTACGATATTTCCATCGTTTGTAAATATAGATACCAAGTACACAAATGTTATCACCTCTTCCACTTGTTCCCCATCTATCGAAATATTGCCATTTATCATAAATTCATCTCTTTTAAAAAGCATAACTTTTGTTTTGCTTACATTCATTTTCATTCCTTTCCTTTTCAAATCTTTATTCATAATATTTACCATCTTCTGTAGCTCATTAGCGGATGATGCAAGTATTACTTGATCATCAGCGTAGAGTATACAGTTATATGAAAATTCTTGATTTCAAGGTGGTAATGAAACAATTTTTTAAATCGCTCCAGTAATGTTTAGCTTGATAAAAATAAAAGCAGTATAAGTATATCGGTGGCTATAATTAGTATCCAATGAATATAAGGCAACTCACTAGTCGCAGGCCCAGTTATAAGGGTCGCTACAATTTTCTTTAGATCGACATTTTTAGATTCGTTATATCTTTTTAATAGAATGTGCGATTTTAATAATTCAAAAAGTATTTTACAGATATTGAACTGGTCTTTAATGTCGTAAATGTTATGATTTCATCTAACAAGCACATTTTTTAAATATAAAACTAAGTTTTACAATTGTATGCCAGCGGGTTGCAATGTAGTGACTTACGAACCTCTAGTTGGCGACCCCTAGTCTAAAGCCAACTAAATCAAAGTACACATGTCAGAAGTGAAACTTCATTGGCAAACTATTATATTTATACAAATCTAAAACATTAGATTTCCGAGACTTAGAGGGAGGGAAAAAGGAAGATATGTTATGAATTTTATTTTCATTAAAATATTAAAAGTATCGAAAATTAATATAAGTAATTTATTGCAATCTCAAATGTTAACTGTGAATTAAAATTCATTTGACTGCCTCATTCGACTACAGACATGAGGTCCTGGGTTCGCGTCCCGGGTCGGGCCAATTCAAATATCAATATTAAGTTTTGTATTAAGATTTTCTCAATATTTGCCCGAAGTTGGGAAGTAGGCGGTGTGATCCACCCCCGTGCCTCGGAGAGCACGTTAAGCCGTCGGTCCTGCGCTTGATCTCTCTCCGGTCGTGTCGCATTCCCGTCACATCGGACTATGAGAGTGAAGGAATAGAGAGTGCACTTGTGCACTAAGTCTACCAATCCTCACTGGAGCAGCGTGATGGGTCTATGCTCTAAAAACCCTCGCTCCTCGGAGTGAGAAGGCCTGTGCCCAGCAGTGAGACGTTAATGGGCTGCTACTTACTTTTTTTTACTGTTATTTGTAAATATTAAAACTACCTAAACTTCAAACGAATTCGCATAAAAACGCTGCTCATCTTCGTGACGCTAATCATGTGTTTCATCTGTAAATCCGTCAAAAAAAATTTCAAATTTATGACATATCGACACTACTACTACGACGACTTGCCTGGCAGAAATCGCTAATAAGCGATAAGGTCGCCTAATTGTACTATTGTCTCGGTTTTGTTTCTTTGTTAATTCTTTCATGTTTGTAGTGTACAATAAAGAGTATTCTATCTATCTATCTATCTACCTTCGTATATCTTTAAAGTTTAAACGAATTGTTGACTTGCATTTCTGATAGAATTTGTAACAATAAAAAACATAGCTTTACTGTGTTAAATTCTAAAAGCGATGACCCGAGCAATTGTCACCTTGGCTAAAGTTCTAAACGCATAAATAATACAAGGCAATAACACCGTAACTGCGGCATGCCACTGTTATTGCTTCCATCTACAATCCCCAACCATCCACTCCACCCGCCGAGAAACGTAGTGATGTCGCACGTTTAACTGTTAACCTTTAAAACTAATCGGATTTTCAGACCATTAAAACAAATTTTACATCAGAAATTCTTTATTTGTATTGTAAATTTTTGGGATCGAAACTTCGTACTTTTAGTGTCGCTCACTAATTTGCAGGTTAAGTAATACTATTCTCAGACTCTTCATTATTATATTACTTACTTGGAATGACATAAAACAATAAAAACTAAGAACTGTCACTAAGCGAATATCCCTACATTCTCCTATGCTACCTTTCTTATACCAAACGCTCCACTCAAAAATAATAAGTTCACCAATCACAGTCGTCGTGAAAACGACGACTAAACAAATAGCGTTAAACCAGATGTAGTGGATGTAAACGTTACACTGATATGATTACAAAGACCTCGGCATTATAAACAAATATAGTAATTTAATAGCAATCCACAAATAAAATAATGATCGCCAATTATACTTTCGATGCTATTTAGAGTGACTAAAGCGTCAGATTGCTTTTGCCGATTAATCCAATTTTGCGACACTTGCACGTGATATATTATAAATAAAGGATGCGGTTCATCATTTCACTTATATTAATTGTAACTAACTAAAAACTAACAGGGAATGGTAGTTTCTCAATCAATAAGATAAATAAGTCTCTCACTCACTCTCACTCTCTTTACTGAGTCACTCTCTTTAGTGTTTTGCCGTAATAGCCTCATTAGTAAGAAAGGTATATCAATTTGTAGAAGTTAGTTAAGTTCTCAGTTTTTAATCAACGTTAGCTACCAGTTATTGTGTTTAAAGTTAGTTGTGTCGGTAAAAAGGGCTGCTCTGCGATACATTGTTAAGTGTATTTCTTTAAATTAAAACTGATGGCTTTTTAATATGTCATAATGATCATTGTATGTTATTTGTTTTTATATTTAATGAAAATGGATGTTGATGATTAATGAATTTTATTGTAATTTATATTAAATATAACATGGATAAAAAAAAGAGTAAGACTATAGAGTTCCTTGCCAGATTCTACTCTGTAGTTAGCTTCCGAATCGATGGTAGAGCCTTTGACAAAAAAGTTTGAGTTTACTGGAAAAAGTAAAGAGGTAATAAAAAAAAAGGTAAATTTTAGTTTGGTCTATTGACTTTTATTACAAAATCCTATTTAATATTTAAAAATTTTTGAAAAATAGCTCAATTCCTGACACACGGTTGTTTTGTATAACAAAATATTTGGCAATTTGTTTGGCTGCGTCATCATTATTAAATTTCGCATATATATTGCGCTTTTAAACTTATTTTTAGACTCAATATAGTTTGTATTCGAAAGTTGTCATTCATAAATTGATTAGAATAAAAATCAATTTAACATATACCTTATTTGTATCAGACCATTAAACCCCCGCTGCTGGGCACAGGCCTCCTCACTCATAGGAGAGAGGGTTTTAGGGCATACTCGTAGGATCTCTCTGGGTTCGAGTCCTCGTGTATGTAGCCGAACATGCTAACCACTAGACCAACGAGGCAGTTTGTATGCAAAGTATCATTCGTATTCATCCATACTTGAAAAGGTTTCGCTGAGTTTTTGTGGGTATTGCGTGTTTTTCCCTCTGACTAAATCCCACAATCCTTACCTTCTGACTCTTGGCAATCTCGTTTTATAAGTAATTTAAATATAACATTTAAAACTCATTAAAATTGTAACACGAACAGTTTGCGAACCACACAATACAAACGGAAGTAGAAAAATAGCATGACGGAAGTTATGTCAAAATTAGTGCCAATTAGAATTAAAATTGATCCATCTTATTCTTAATTCAACACAATAAAACCAATAGAATCCGCAACAATATTTCCCAGAGTGAATATCTCTATATCAAATTGAAGTCGATTTTATTTCTAGACTACAACGCATCACTAGAGTATCTACCGTTCCTAATGCGACATTCTTACGTGACAACGATTTATCCGTGTATTGTTCCCCTTAATTTATTGCCTTTTAAATTCAACGAATTATTCCGCTCTCAAACAGAGGGGAATACGTGAAAAAATAACTCCCCCCGGGCGTGATTGTGTCATGCAAATGGAAAACAGAACAATTTTACAAATTGAGGTGAAATTTTGCGGTTTATATTTTATATAAACACGTAACGTTGATTGCTGAATACACAAAAGTACACGTGTCCGTGTTAAAAACCATCCAATGTTAAAAACTTTTATCAGAATGACTGTCCACTTACATGTCCACTCAGAGCTTTACTTGCTGCTCTGTTGCTGTAGGGAATTTATTACTTAGTGACTGTCCACATTACGAAAGCGGTTTTCGACGCGGATACGTCTTTAATAACGAATCCATGACACGGTTTGGTATTGTAGCTACATATCTATCAAATCCATCCGAAATTCAATTACACCACTGGATAGGTAAAATATTAAAGAATTTATTACGCTAAATGAGGACTATAACTCAAATCCCACGGCGGAAGAGGAAGCTCCGCCTTTGAAGGTCATTGTGCTGTCTATCAAGATTGTATTTGGTATAGCTTTCGACTATGTGAAGCTACGACGTTATTTCAAGCTTCAATTGTAAACTCTCATCAAAAACTATCGATTAATATAAATAAAATGTTCTATATAGAAGCTATTACGGATTACGAGACGTTTTCATGAACAACCAACGGCCGTGTCGATAACACAGCCACCTATTTTTTAAACACTTGTCGCTTTGTACCTTAAGCAATTAAATTGAAAATTCAATTAATTTTTATATATACAGTATAGATATGCCAATGAAGTAATATAATCTTCTATGTTGTTTTCTTGCCCTTATCCCACTAGGTGGGGTCGGCACAGCATGTTTCCTTTCGCCATTTCACTCTATCCGCTGTCATTTCTACATTCACAGCCTTGATACACATATCCTCTTTCACACAATTCATCCACACTTTTTTTGGTTGCCCTCTCCCGGCCCTGCCGCTTACCATCATATTTAGAACCCTCTTACATACATGGCTATCCTCCCTTCTCATTACATGTCCATACCAGGCTAACCTTCCACTCCTTAACTTCTCGTTCACTGGTGCTACTTTCACACTTCCTCTAATATACTCATTCTTAATCTTATCCAATTTTGTCACTCCACACATCCATCTCAACATTCGCATCTCCGCTGCATGCAATTTCCTTTCATTCTCCCCTTTGGTGGCCCAGCACTCTGATCCATACAGGATGACAGGTCTTACAATCTTCTATATGTATCTTATATCCAAGTTGCACAGCACAAACAGTTTTAAATGCTCTTTTTCGAACACATTCTATCAATACATGGTAAATATCCTCAATGACCTCTTTTTTCGTTGGGAAACTCATTTACGCATCCTGGCTGGAAGTTATACCTCCAACCAGGAGTGTAGGACTCGTTGAAAAATAGAATACCCACTAAAACCCAGCGGGATCATCAGTATCCTGAACAGAAATACTAGAGCTTCAGTGGGAATATTATTCTCTGGGACCCTGGACATCATCTGTTACGATTTAGATTGGCAGGCGGTACGCAAATGATGCTTCCTTCAGTGAGAATGTCATGTCAAGATACCATCCGCCAACTACTTTCACTGCTAAGCATATATAAGCGCCGATGCTCATCAGGGAGAGCTCACCCCCAACCAGAAACATCAGGGAGTGCCGTTGTGGCTCTTAAGCCGGGTATTCTGCCACAGTATGCTGTGGCAGAAGATGTGTCAACGAGGTCTCAACACCTATTACAGGCGGGTTAGTCTTCACGCCCAACCATCTGGTGCGAGTACTTACCAAAGCATCAGTGCCTAGTCACTACCTGCACCAGTCTTAACGAGAGGGATCCGTTCTTCCTACATAACCACTACTCGTGGGCCTAAAAATGAACATGGATAAGACGAAAGTTATGTCCAATATCCATGTTCCGCTCCACCCAGTCATCGTTGAGAACTCTACACTCGAAATTGTTGACGAGTATACATACCTGGGACACATAGTCCAGCTAGGTAGGTCCAATTTCGAGAAAGAGGTCAACCGCCGAATCCAACTCGGTTGGGCAGCGTTCGGGAAGTTCCGGAAGACTTTTTCGTCCAATATCCCTCAGTGCCTGAAGACCAAAGTCTTCGAACAGTGCGTGTTGCCAGTGATGACCTACGGTTCTGAGACGTGGTCGCTGACTATGGGCCTCATGCGGAAGCTCAGAGTCACTCAGCGTGCGATGGAGAGGGCTATGCTCGGAGTTTCTCTACGCGATCAAATCAGAAATGAGGAGATCCGTAGCAGAACCAAAGTCACCGACATAGCTCTACGAATCGCGAACCTGAAGTGGCAATGGGCGGGGCACATAGTCCGACGAACCGATGGACGTTGGGGTCGGAAAGTGCTGGAATGGCGACCCCGCACTGGACGACGCAGTGTAGGAAGACCCCCCACAAGGTGGACCGACGATATAAGGAGGATCGCCGGTAGCCGCTGGAGCCAGGCGGCACAAGATCGGGTCTTGTGGGCATCAATTCGTGAGACCTATGTCCAGCAGTGGACGTCCATCGGTTGAAGCGACGACGACGACGACGAACCACTACTCGAAGTAAGGTCGGACTGCTTCCACCATAACAAAACCCGCAAATGGAGATCCAAAGTCCTTTTTTCCATTGGTGTATCAAATTCCTGTCATACAAGTGGAGCAATTGGGATTGGTAGTTTAGGCTTTGATACTTAAATTTGCGTATTCTTTTTAGGGAATGTGTTTGGAATGAAGCCGTAAGGCTATTATTAAGTCCTTCCAATTAATATGATACATATCTAACCAACAGAACTGCATTGTTCTGTATTTTGCAACAGTGTTCTGCACCAAATGCTTTTCTTTCTTTACCAGTTATCAAAGTACTCGTGCAATAAAGCAATAGGGTTTCACTTGCCCAAATATAGGTCCTATGACATCGACAGAGGCCTTTTCAATTTGGCCATCGACAGTCTCATTTTCTAAAACACCCGCAAGAGATCCCATCCATTACAAATATACAGATTTAAATTAGAAGTAAGAGATAAAAACTATAAAATATGACTAAAAAAATCTATTTTTCTAATAATAAATGACATTATGGCGCACTGGATTACTAACGTAACCTAAAGGGCAAAAAAAGGTATATCTATGCATGGATGGTTTGGGCACGTAGAGAGAGTGAATGCAAGGAGACTAATAAAAAAGATTTATGAGTCGAGAGTGAGTGTGAAAGTTGGAAGGGGAAGACTAAGGCGAACGTTCCTGGACCAAATCCAGGACATCTAAATAAGAACCAGGTCAAGAGTACTCTAAACCGACGAACTTGTATGAAAGGTTTAATGAGAATGAAAGAAGCGAAAGAGATATGCAAGGATCATGGCAAGCTGAAGGACGTGGTCTCTGCCTACCCCTATGGGGGTGAGGCGTGATGTTATGTATGTATTATGAAGTTAAGCGAAATATTGGCTTGATAGTTTGCCCTTAACTTGTCATCATTGGTTAATTTGATTAGTTGTCTTATATGATGTGAAGTCGCGTTCTTTATTAAGTTTTGTGACCACAAGATTGAATCTAGCCTCCTGTCTTAGTTTTTGCAGGCTTAGGACTGTGCCATAGTTAAAAATCGGGAATTGTTGAAGAAACTGTTACGGTTACTAATTCTGCTACCTCAGGTTACTTCTTGGATTGAGTTGCCATTATACTTCAGTCGTCATGCGTCTTTGTGAAGCGTCAAGTGTCCACGATTCTGAAGTTTATTTAGACGAAGTCACAGGCAGAAGCTATACATGTAACAGATTCAATTCCCTAAAATATATCGGCACCATTTGCCATGTCATGTTATATATAATTATGTAGCCGGATAAAGGGCCGGATCCGACATAATTATGTCGGTTGCTCCCGCCCTTCGCCCTCTCGGAAACTTTTCCTTCTATCTGAGACACACGCGGCTTTAATGGTAATTGTGTCTCTAACATTGCGTTTAAATTTAATATATATCAAAACTTAGATAAGGTTACAATGATAATTCCCTTTTTACGTTGATTTTACGTCATAGAGTATTCATGTAAAGTGACGGCTTTACCGTGATACGTTTCGTTATATTAGAGGCAAATGGAAGAAAGGGAATCTTACAAAGATCTTAGTGTGTTGGAATTCATTTTATATCATGTTTATTAAGCACTTTTGTATTTTTGTTTATAGAAACTTACTAATTTCAGGAACTACTGAGTCTTATTAAATAATTCTTTCAGTATTAGATAGGCCATTTATTTGGGAAGGACATAAGCTATATGACATCATGTTCCGATAACTAGAAATGTAGTAACAATAAAACATGTTGCAAAAAAGGGAAAACACATCGCCCTTGAGAGATTTGCGTGCTCTTCTTAAATGGTTAAAGTTACGGTATAACTATGTATGATGGAATTGTTACTGTTAAAATGTTCTATAAAACATTCTATGAAAGCATATATCTATCTTTTAATGTTGACTTAGTTTAAGCTTCTTTAAGTTTACCTATTTTTGCTGTCACTATGACGTAAATCAGGTAATATAAAATAAAGCGCCAAGGAAAATAATAGAATAACGCGAAAAATAGGACCCACTAATAGAATTAATATCGTGAAAGTTGAACATCAATTTATGTAAACTTTCCACTTTGCATCTCTAGCAGTTCCTAAGCTACGAGCATAAAACTAAAAGCAATTTCATAAGACCATAATCAGAAAGTTATCGCTACGTGTACAAAACTTGTATGCAGGGAAAATGCCAAGTTTTATATAAAGTAAATATATTTGGTAACTATTTATGATAAAATGGTGATTATATAGACATATTTTATTGCTTAAACTCTTTCCTACCAATGTGCCCATTCGCCAAGTGACTATGAGGTATCGGATTCGAGTTTTAATTCAAGCAAATTAGTAAGAGAAATTTATTTATCATAACCCTTCATTCACATCTAAATTCATGCCCATGTCAACTACTCAATTCGGGCAATCAGATATATAAGCATCATTCTTTTTAAGTTCGGACGAATCCCTCCGGGTTCAGTGGACTGTATGTGTTTTGAGGGCTTCGATCTTGCGGGTTCGGATCTTTGCTTCTTCGTTGTTTGGGGCTTCAATATTCGGCGACAATTGTTCAGGTTTAGTGCTTCGGTCATCAGGTTTCAGTGCTTCTATGTTCGGTTCTTCAGACTTCGTGTTTCGGTTCTTCGGGTTCGGGTTCGGCAGAGTTCTTGTTGTTCACAAGTTACGCTTAGTAGAGGATCTACGCCGCTCGGGAGTCTTAAGGCGAAATGTGACGTACAACTCTGGGAGAGGCCTTTTATACAACTCTCCTGCTCGGTATAAACGTACAACGGCACGAGCAGGGGAGAGGGCGATGGCGGGTAATAAGGTGGGAGAGGGAGGGTGGGTCGCCGGTGGTTGACCAATCAGATTTTGGCGTCACCGGCGACAAGCTAGGCTCGCAGATCCCGTCCGCTACATAAGTGATATTGTGTACTCGTATTATCTATTTCGCTTCTCAGTAACTGTCGTAAATTATGCGTAGAGATTGAAAAAAACAATAAATAAATCAGTTACAAAGTGACCGTTATTAACAGTGCGTGTGTCGCGTCGAAGGTCGTTAAGTATTTTGTGGTATTTTATAATTTGTGTTTATATGTGTTTTTGATTGTATAACTGACGTGAATAACAATGAAAATAAGGTAAATTATTTTAAATTTTTAAGATATGAGCCTATAAATACAAGACGGAATTTTTTCACTATCTCAAAGTTTAGCGCAACATGACGCTACACCAGAGTCTTAATTTAATAAACAAAAGATAACTTTGTATAGTTTAAGTATTAGCCAACATAAAAACCATAATGTTTGGTAGTATTTCATGAGCATTTAAGTCCCAAGAGCCACTTTAGCGTCATTTGACCCGCGGGGCACTCCACGCAAAAACGTCCACGCGGGGCAGGTCAGGCGACGGTTATTTCCGTTAAAAAGAGTAGACAAAAACGGGATCTTGGCTGCCTTCTTTCCTTATCCTAAATGAATGCTTCTGTGAATGCTGAGTACGGGTCGCCAGAGTAGATTGTACTTCTGTAAGCCTCTGGCTCCTCATTCAAGAATTACGCAGGTTCCGCTTGATTTTAGTGGGTGGTCCCCTGCGAGTTCTACATTCCGAATAACGCTGCTCCACTGCGGATTGGCAGGCAATGTACACAAGTGCACTCTCTATTCCTGCAGTCTCATACTCCGATGTGACAGGAATCCGACACGACCGGAGAGAGATCAGGCGCAGGTACGACGGCTTAACGTGCTCTCCGAGGCACAGGGATGGATCTCACCGCCAACTTCCCAACTTCAGGCAAATATTGAGAAAATCTTAATAGAAAACTCAATATTGATTTTTGAATTGGCCAGGCCCTGGACTCATAACCAGGACCTCATGTCTGTAGTCGTACATGCTAACCACTAGACCAATGAGGCATTAAACGAAGAATATATAGATATAATATCTATTTTTAATATACTGCCTCCTCGGTCATAAATATCTGGATTCCAGTACCAGGTCAAGCACTTAAATAATACCATAACCGTATAATTATCTTAAAGTATAAAGAATTTGCATACTGTGGAAACAACTTGCTTTGCCTTAAGTAAAGATATTTAATAACAGTATACATAAAATGGTAAGTATATTCACATAAATTTCCTTATATATTCTTTATTGTTGATCTAGTAATAAGTTTTTTCGACTACAAACTAGTTATTAGTTCCAGATTAAATTTCCAATTCAGGCCAAGTTATAAGAACGCGTAAAAACGTGTATGGGGTGACAAAGTCAAGTTTTATGAAAATGAATTAATTTGAAAATTATGGGTTTCATCGGTTTATGATGTCAGCTTATTTCGTCGTCGTCGTCGTCGTCATCACCGTCGCTTCAACCGATGGACGTCCACTGCTGGCCATAGGACGTAATGACGTCCACAAGGCCCGATCTTGCGCCGCCTGGCTCCAGCGACTACCGGCGACCCTCCTTATATCGTCGGTCCACCTTGTGGGGGGCCTGCCTACACTGCGCCATCCGGTGCGGGGTCGCCACTCCAGCACCTTCGGCCCCCAACATCCACTATGTGCCCCGCCCATTGCCACTTCAGGTTCGCGATTCGTAGGACTATGTCGGTGACTCTGGTTCTACTATGGATCTCTTCATTTCTATTTCGATAACGTAGAGAAATTCCGAGAATAGCCCTCTCCATCGCACGCTGAGTGACTCTGAGCTTCCGCATGAGGCCCATAGTCAGCGACCACGTTTCAGAACCGTAGGTCAGCTTATTTGCCTTTACATAAAGTCTTGATTCCAGTCCTGGATAAAGTATTATATAAGATATTAAGGGCAAAGTTATCGCTATGTGTATAGAACTTAGGTTTTTTGTCCTAATTTTCGCTGGGAAACGTCATCGCAATAAAAATCTATCCTATCTTTTCAAATTCAAATCATCGTAAGTTAGTTAATTTTTTGTCAATTTAGGCTAAAAAAACTACCACAGCAATAAAACCTAACCTAACCTTAAAAATCATCATGTCTTTAGCTACAGTGGCGTTAAAACGTAAGTACCATAACATTTTAGTCGACTCACTATACTTTGTTGATACAGATTTTGTATTAATATTTACTATAGTTTAACCGACTTTCATATTAATACAGAGCCAATTCACTGTAACTTTACCGAGTTAACAATTTTCGGAACGAGGTTATGGTAGAAATTACGTTATAAACTTCTGGACTCGATTTTGGCTTGCGATTTGCAGCGTGTTTCATATTTATTATATAAAATAGCTTGATTAAATTTACAAATTTCCTTTATTGAATATTTTAAGTTTATTGAGGGTAGATCATTTCGGAAATATTTATACTATCGTCTTTGTAAATGTAAGGCGCAATCGTGTGGATACTCACTTCGCTAGCAGCCTGCCTTTAATACCTGATATGGCAAATTTACGAAATTCCACCTTAGACTGTATCATCACTTACGACAATGTCTTAAAACTCTTCTTTTCTTAGTCTTACACTCTTAACATAGAGGTCGTGTTCAGGGTCATGTATTTTAGTTGCGGCTTTTGCAAGGTACCGTCACCTCTCTCAATTTGTTGTATTTCTTGTGCATTATATTGAGGAGCACTTTCTGGACATATTAAGGACGTATATCCATCTCGTCTGTGACAAGACTCGAGAAAGATATCTTCACCTTTCTCTATTTGTTACATTTTTGCGCATTGTAACAAAGAGCACTTTCTGGACGTTTTGATGACGCCTTTACATCTCGTCGGTGACACGACTTGAGAAAGATATCTTCACCTTTCTCTATTTGTTACGTTTTTGCGCATTGTAACAAAGATCACTTTCTGGACGTTTTGATGACGCCTTTACATCTCGTCGGTGATAAGACTTGAGAAAAATATCTTCACCTTTCTCTATTTGTTACATTTTTGCGCATTGTAACAAATAGCACTTTCTGGACGTTTTGATGACGCCTTTACATCTCGTCGGTGACCAGACTCGAGAAAGATAACTTCACCTCTCTCAATTTGTTGCATTTCTTGTGCATTATATCAAGGAGCACTTTCTGGACATTTTGATGAGGTATATCCATCTCGACAATGACAAGACTCGAGAAAGATATCTTCACCTTTTTCTATTTGTTACATTTTTTGCGCATTGTAACATAGAGCACTTTCTGGACGTTTTGATGAAATCTGTCCATCTCGTCGGTGACCAGACTCGAGAAAGATAACTTCACCTCACTCAATTTGTTGCATTTCTAGTGCATTATATCAAGGAGCAGTTTCTGGACATTTTGAAAACGTATATCCATTTCGTCGGTGACAAGACTCGAGAAAGATACTTTTACATCTCTGTTTGTCGCATTTCTTGTGTATTGTATCAAGGAGCACTTTCTGGGCGTTTTGATGACGTCTGTCCATCTATTAGGTAACCAGACTCGAAATAGCTACCTGCAACTCTCAATATTTGTTGCATATCTTGTGCATTATATCAAGGAGCACTTTCTGGACGTTTGATGACGTCTGTCCATCTCGTAGGTGGACAGCTTCGAGATAGATACTTTCATCTCTCTCTATTTGTGGCATTTCTTGTGCATTGTATCAAGGAACACTTTCTGGACGTTTTGATGAAGCTTCGAGAATGTTGACCCTCCACCTTTCCCTGAACCACCAACCGTTCCAAGGAGCTCATTTCTGGCGAGTTTTTTAACACAGTCGACGAAATTATTTGTTTCACGTTTAGCTCCTTCTGGATTGAGACGTCGATGCTATTAGTAGTCCATCTAATTCACAGCATACGCAATCTCTTATGAGAAACAAGGCCTTTTTTCCTCCGTTTCTCTAGGAAATACACAAAAATCCCGCCCTAAGGGTTAGAAGTAAGAAACTGCGCTAGGGAGGATGCTTTGTAATACCCAGTAAAACCCAGCGGATCCGAAATAGAGAATCAGTATTTTTCATTATTTTTCACTTAAGAGCTTATAATGTTATGACTAAGTTTGCCTGGGCTTACTAGTGCTTCTTTTTACATGCATATGTAAACAGTATCACGCCTCATTCCTTTCGAGGTAGGCAGAAACCACGTCCTTCAACTTACCAAGATTCTTGTATATCTCCTTCGCGTCTTTCATACTCATTAAACCTTTCATACAAGTTCGTCGGTTTAGAGTAATTTTGACCTGGGCCTTATTTAAAATGTCCTGGATTTGGACCAGGAATGTTCGCCTTGGTCTTCCCCTTCCAACTTTCCCATTCACTTTTGAGACATAAATCCTTTTACTCAGCCTGCTTTCATTCATTCTCTCTACGTGCCTAAACTATCTAAGCATAGTTTTCTCAATTTTAGTCACTACATCTTCTTTTATACCGCAAGGTTCTCTTATCATACTATTTCTTACTTATTGTTTCTTTTTACCTCACCTTTTAATAAAAGAATACATTAGCATAAAAAATGTCGCACGCTGTTTACATTTTCACGTATAATTGCGACAAATGTCACGTAAGGAAACATGCGTAAACAAATCCCCGTGTAATTCCAGTACTCCTATCCCCCGGGTTACCCCTTAACTCAGATTAACTGTCGTCGCTTAACACTCTTGACACGTGTTTGGCAATCTTAATAAGCATTTGTAAGATTTGAGCTTTACCTGACGTAAAGGTTTTGTGTTCGTTACAAAGGCTTTAACGGACTTTTTAAATGTAACATTTTTGAACTCTTAAGTAAGTAAGTAAGTAAGCAAGTAGCAGCCCATTAACGGCCTACATCTGGGCACAGGCCTCCTCACTCATACGAGAGAGGGTTTTTAGAGCATAGACCCACCACGCTACTCCACTGCGGATTGGCAGGCAAAGTACACAAGTGTACTCTCTATTCCTTCACTCTCATGGTCCAACGTGATGGCAAACCGACACGACCGAGGAGAGATCAAGCGCAGGACCGACGGCTTAACGTGCTCTCAGTGGCACGGGGGTGGATCACACTGCCAACTTCCCAACTTCGAGCAAATATTGAGAGAATCTTAATAGAAAACTCAATATCTATTTCGAATTGGCCCGACCCGGGACTCGAAACCAGGACCTCGTGGCTGTAGTCCAATATGCTAACCTCTAGACCAATGAGGCAGTTGAGCAAGTGAATTCTTATTAAGCCATATATTTTGTGGGTATAGAATGAGGGTGATCCTTTACGTCCGGCTATGTAACGCTTTCAATTTCGAGAAATTAATTTAGAGAGAGAGNCGAGAGAGGGTTTTAAGAGCACAGACCCACCACGCTGCTCCACTGCGGATTGGCAGGCATAGTACAGAAGTGTACTTTCTATTTCTTCACTCTCATAGTCCGACGTGACGGCAATCCGTCACGACCGAAGAGAGATCAAGCGCAGGACCGACGGTTTAACGTGCTCTCAGTGGCACGGGGGTGGATCACACCGCCAACTGCCCAACTTCGGGCAAATATTGAAAGAATGTTAATAGAAAACTCAATATCTATTTCGAATTGGCCCGACCCGGAACTCGAACCCAGAACCTCATGGCTGTAATCCAACATGCTTACCTCTAGACCAATGAGGCAGTTGAGCAAGTGAATTCTTATTAAGCCATATATTTTGTGGGTATAGAATGAGGGTGATCCTTTACGTCCGGCTATGTAACGCTTTCAATTTCGAGAAATTAATTTAGAGAGAGAGAGATTAAAAAAGTTGCGTGATACATTAAAAATTTTAAGAGAATTTAACCACCATAGTAACTTTTCTAATGTAACTGCATATAAATAATTAACATATTGTTATATATTTCAACTAGATATACCCGCAACGTATGTAAAAGTGTTATAGGTAGCATAATAAAGGTTAATTATTATACAAATACTTTAATGAGTGGTAGTAGATTGTCCGCGTCAACTACTAGTTGATGATACCATATTACTATCTCAACTCGGGCAATCGGTGATATAAGCACTTCTTTCTTATTAAGTTATAATATATTTCGCTTCTCGGTAACTGTCGTAACAAAATATGCGTAGAGACAAGACCAGACAAAAAAATCAGTTACAAAGTGACCGTTAGTAACGGTGCGTGTGTCGCGTCAAAGTTCGTTAAGTTTTTTGTGGTATTTTATATATTGATTGTTTATTAGTGATTATTTGTATTTTTGATTATATAAGTGATGTGTATAACAAGTAAAACCCTTGAGGTGAGTTTAAATTTTTTTTAATATGAGCCTATGAATAAATGACTTTATCGCTACACCAGAGACTTAATTTAATTAACACTAAGTGTCACAGGCTATATTACTTTCTAAAAAAATACAGATCCCAAAAAAATGTGTTAATGTAACCCTAGATGTGAAAACATTGGTCACAAAAAATCTGAAATCACGTGCGCTGCGAAAACTATTGATGATAGAACAAAAAAATGTTCTACAATATTATATAACGTATTAATATCTATAAAAAAAGTATAAAATACCATACGTCCAACTACCATAGTTATGCCACTATAACCACTTTTTTGACATTTTAAAAATTAATTAACGCGCCGACTATAATTAAACCATATTATTCATAAGTAAGTAAAGTAAGTAGCAGCCCATTAATATCCCACAGCTGGGCACAGGCCTCCTCATTCCGAGGTACGAGGGTTTTTAGACCTACACGCTGCTCCACTGCGGATTGGCAGGCATAGTACACAAGTGCACTCTCTATTCCTTCACTCTCATAGTCTGATGTGAAGGGAATCCGACACGCCGGAGAGAGATCAGGCGCAGGACCGACGGCTTAACGTGCTCTCCGAGGCACGGGGGTGGATCACACCGCCAACTTCCCAACTTCGGGCAAATATTGAGAAAATCTTAATAGAAAACTCAATATTGATTTTTGAATTGGCCCGACCCGGGACTCGAACCCAGGACCTCATGTCTGTAGTCGAACATGCTAACCACTAGACCAATGAGCATTTATTCATACCTCTGCATTAAACCTTGTCTTATTAAATATTTTATTAAAGACAGTTTCAATACCTGTAAAATACTTTATGAATTATTAAAATTGGATATTCCATTCAAACTAAGACAATAAAGTATTACAAATAAATCTCTTCCCTTATATTTTTGCATTTTGAATTTTTGTTTTAATTTTCTAACAATTTATAATAATCAAACTGACAATTTTATAAATAATTTTTGTTATTGGTTTATCTATAAAAGCAACGCTTTGACTAAAGTGTTAGCGATCATTATTATTTTATTTGTGGCTTGCTATTAAATTACTATATTTGTTTATTATGCTGAGGTCTTTATTATTATCAGTGAAACGTTTACATCCACTACATCTAGTTTAACGCTATTTGTTTAGTCGTCGTTTTCACGACGACTGTGATTGGTGAACTTATTTTTTTTGAGTGGGGCGTTTTGTATAAAAAGGGTAGCACAGGGGAATGAAGCAATATTCGCCTAGTGACAGTTCTTAGTTTATATCAACGTTAGTATTGTGTTTTAACTCATTCCAAGTATGTAATATAATAATGAAGAATGTGAGAATAGTATTACTTAACCTGCAAATTAATGAGCGACTGTGAAAAAAGCATCTTTAAACTACATCGGAAATAGTAAGTTTGTTTAACCCAAATTGCTCCCGTAAAGGAGCACTTAGCGTTAAACTGGAGGGTAAATGAAAAAAGTTAGTTAGTGGACAAAGATAAAAAGCAAATGGCCGCTTATTTATGAGTCGGAGTTCGGGAAACACTTTGGCTAAACATTTGCTAATGGAAATGGAGGGTAGCCAGCGTCAAACAGTCGATGCTGTTGTTTTTTTACACGCATTGCGCTTTCGGTGCCAAATCCCTAGCATCCTAGGTCATTGTTGTTTGACACTAATGCTACTGATTCAGGATATTTATTCCTTTAACTTGATTGTAACGGGAGATCTTGAGGTAGTCGTGTTTTAGGAAATAACTCGATAAGCTGACAACCTATTGAACAGATTTACCTACGCTTTTCTTCAATATATAGAGTGATTCTTGAAGATATGTACAGTTCTTGAGACGATGATGTTTTCGGACATAACAACTCGATAAGCTGACACTTACTGAACAGATTTTGCTGCGCTTTCTTTCAATAGACAGAATGATTCTTGAATAAATTATATGTATAGTAATTGGGGCATTTAATAACAAAATAAGCTCTAAAACTACTGAACAGATTTACGTACACTTTTCTACAATATATAGAGTGATTCGTGAAGATATGTACAGTTCTTGAGACGATGGTGTTTTCGGACATAACAACTCGATAAGCTGACAAATTAGTAAACAAATTTCCCTACGCTTTTCTTCAATATATATTGTTAGCAATTCTAAATTTATTGGGAGATGTATTGTTAAAGCGGATATTGTGCAATTATTAGTTTACTACAATTATTGTTTAAAAGGAAACGCAAGTGCTCTTTATATCTTCACCCGATGTTTCGCCCCATCACGGAGATAACCGAGATAAAAACTCGGGTAAAAATACACGAGGCATTACAGTAGGTTTGCGCAGTAAGAGAAGTTGTATTTTATTGGAATAAATTATATTTGTTTAAAACCACTTCGAAATATAGAGCTTTCAATAGAGTGATTCTTGAAGAAAGTATATGTATTATGCACTGTTGAGATGACGATATTTTAGGACATAACAACTCGACAAGCTGACAAATACTGAACAAATTTTGCTGCACTTTTTTTCAATAGATAGAGTTAATCTTGAATAAAATATATGTATAGTACTTGGGGCATTTCATAACACAATAAGTTCTAAAACTACTGAACAGACTTACGTACGCTTTTCTTCAATATATAGAGTGATTTTCGAAGACAGTATATGTATTACGTACTGTTTTTGAGATGATGATATTTTAAGACATAAATACTCGTTAAGCTGATAAATACTGAATAAATTATACTGCGCTCTTTTTCAATAGATAGAGTGAATCTTGAATAAATTATATCAATAGTACTGGGGCATTTAATAACACAATAAGTTTTAAAACTACTGAACAAATTTACCTACGCTTTTCTGCAATATATAGAGTGATTCTACAAAAAAGTATATGTATTATGTACTGTTCTTGAATCTGCCTGCCACTCCATATTGGAGCAGCCTACCAATCCGCAGTGGAGCAGCGTGGTGGGTCTATGCTCTTAAAACCCTTTCTAATTCAGTGAGAAGGCCTGTGCCCAGCAGTGGGACGTTAATGGGCTTTTACTTAATGTTCTTGAGATGATGATATTTTAGGACATAACAACTCCATAAGCTGAAACCTACTGAATATATTTTCCATCGCTTTTCTTCAATAGATAGAGTGATTCTTGAGGAAGTTTTATATAAATAATTTGTCATGATTTTGTGTAAATTAATTGAAATATAATGATAATTGTTAGAAGCTTCGGAAAACAATCTTATAAGAACAACTCATACTGTTTTAAAAGCGTAAATTGGACAATTATACCGACGAAAACAATAATACTCATTAGACTGATTCTTATGGAAGATTCACGTACATAAATTGCAAATATTTTGCCTAAATTTTTAGAAATATAACGTAAACTATTGACAGTTTTGGAAAAACCAAGCTGCTTGAGAGCTTTCATCGAAAGTGCTGCCCTTAAAATATAACAATGGTTTTGTTTTTATGACAGCATCATGACTCTATCATAGACCTATAAAAAGTCCTGTATAACATATATCTATCTTTTAAGGATTACCGACTATATATACATTTTACCACTGAAGTAACTTCTCGGATAATGCGATGATTGGATAATTAATCCAACGAATACAATATACATTCGTTATCATAAGTATTTCATGTAAATTATTATGGTCTTTAAACCCATATATTTTTAATGAACATTTTGGGAATCATTGCAAAAATAATAAACACGAATTGTTGCAGAATGTAAACAGGTTGGAGTTTACAAATATTTCCAATAACAGTACATCTTAAGACTTGTTTTCACAGAAAAAAATTATGGAAGATAAAAAAACTAAACCCCGATAGATTCCACCATCCCTTTGTACACAAAACAAAATCGTTTGCTATCTATATTTTCATCGTTAGAAAACAAGAACATTATTTATAGAACTTTATTTGTTATCGGAAATTGTCAATGATATTTCACTAGCACTCTTTATCTTTGTATTAATACGTGAAGCAAAATCTCTTCTAAACTAATATTTTAAAGAGGAAAGATGTAATACTTCACCATTAGAAAACTACGTTTTCACTGAGGGACATTACTTTTTTAAAAACATAGGAAACCTAAAAATATGCATCAATGTAACCCAAGGTGTGAAAAAATTTGTTACACAAAATCTGTCATCGAGTGCACTGCGGAAACTATTGATGATAGAATAAAAAAATGTTCTACAATATTATAGAAGGTATTAATATCTACAAAAAAGTCCATATTACCATATGTCCAACTACTGTAGTCATGCGAATATAACTACTATTTTACATTTTAAAAGTTAATACGAGGGCCAACAATTATCTACCCATATTATTCATACCTCTGTATTAATCATTATCCAATTAAACATTATTTTATTGAAGACCGTTTCAGTACCTATAAAATACTTTTTAAATAATTAAAATCAGACATTCCATTCAAAAGATATAACGAATTATAAAATGTCAATCTAAAGAAAATTGTAGCGACCCTTATAACTGCGACTGGTGAGTTAGCTCATATGCCAAGGATACCAATGATACCCACCGAAATACTTTTACTGTTTTTATTTGTATCAAGCTATCAATTACTGGAGCCAAAAAATCTTTCATTTCCTCCTTGAAATCAAGAATTTTGCAACACCTCTAAAGTATTTTTAAATTTGCTAATGTCAGACATTCTACGTAAGTGATGTTACGAATTTAAAAATGTTTTACTTAGATGTACATTCGTTGTAAAGTAAAATCTGTGTATTCTTTATTCAAGTAAGCTAAAAAGCTCTTTTGAGTCGTCAATAGTCCGTTGGTAACAAATCTACTCCTCCTCCTCATTGATTCGTTTCCTCAGTTCTGAGGGTCGTGACTACCACCTCTGATGAGCAATTTTTTTTGTATAATGGAACGCCATTTGCCTCTGCTTTCCGTGGCGTGTAAGGCATCGTAGACGGAAGTCTATAATGTGATGCGGATCTGATCCGATCAACGTATTGGGCTCCGACCTCTTGCTCTTTTGCCATTAACTTTTTCAGTTATCACGAGCTTTTCGAGGTTGTCACCCTGTTTCCTGGCAATGTGCCCAAAGTACTCAATTATTTTTTTTGAGGCAGATGGTGGAAAGCCTTGTTGTAACATTGAGATTCTTAAGAATTGATGCGTTGGTCCGATGTGCTGTCCATGGTATACGAAGCATTTTCCTTCAAAAGAGTCGATGCGATTGCGGTCTGATGATCTCAAAGTCCACGTCCCATCACCATAGAGAGATATTGAAAAGACGAGGCTTCGTAATGGACAAACGAATCTACTACCGGTTCGGAAAGTTTATTCCGCTGATAAGAAACTGGCGAGAAACTCATCGGTTACTCCTTTAAACATAGTTTTTGTACGTTACAATGTGTTTAGGTTTCTCGTGCAACTGGAATCAAGTTATTACATCTTCGTCATTTAAATAATCTTCAATATTATAATATGCTTTTTGTAATAGGACGATTTTAACGTATTTCTTAAATCAACCGGACAAATGACTTCTGAACCTTCTACACTCTAAAATATGGCTTTTGCTGTATAAATGATTATTATAACGGATATATAAATTGTTACTCATTCATTCATTATGAATGTAAATGTCTATCTAATAATCTGAAAGGAAATAATTAAAAACTATGTGAAATAAAACTTTTATGTTAACGAAAATAAATCTATAGTCAGACTTAGAAGACTTTCCACTGTCACGAGAAACCGCGGGGCATTCCTAGCCTTTTATATTCCTAACCAATTATCAGTTGTACGTTGAAATCTACTTTTCATTATTAAAAAGTGCTGTAATATTCCTTCTTCAATAAAGAATTTTGACTGTGAATATTATCACTATGCTGAGTCATTTTATCCAATTTTACGCAACGCTGTTTATAGTGAGGATATAATGCGTTGTCATTTGTTCGTAAAAAGTTCAACCATAAAGCCCTAGACGGGAAAGCTTGGCGTGATTTGACAGAGACAAAAAATGAGCCCAAATTCCATTCGCCTTGAACCCATGAAGCATCTAATTCAACAGATTCCGATGCAGTGACAAATGTTACGTTTTTCGCTTCCCAAAATGGATGAGTCAACGGCTTGAGCCAGAAAACTAGCGGTTCTTATTACCTTTAAAATATCATGAAATATAAAAAATACTGCTTGTAAAGATAAATATGAGAATATTCTTTCGAACCATTTTATTGTATAAAGTATCCGAAAGATCTCGTAGTAAAAGTCTACGAGTATCTATTTTACTGTAGTAATTCAATGGCATACTAAAAGATTTTATTATAATAATTGTTGCTACGAATACTAAATCGATATATATATATATATATATATGTTGGAGTGCAAGAGTCTGTGAAACGCTGGCACCATCTGTGTATCGGCGTGGGGGCAGAGTCAATAGTGGCAGTCCGGTGGGAGTCTCTCGGCAGTTGTCGAGTAGCGCTCGACCGGAGCGGTCTACTGTTGGCACTGACGCGTTCCTAGCTATTAGTGTCATTAAGTTTGTGTAAATTGATATCAGAAACATTTAGTGATTGAACATTATAATTCGAGTTAATTAACAAAGTCATTTTAAACAATTAACAACATCAAAAGCAGTAATTTAATATATCTACTTAATTAGTCATCAGTTGGGCAATCTAATGTTATGTATAATAATTGTATATCTGATTATTTAGACATATCACCTATATTCTTTGTTATTACGGTCTTCATAAGCTAAAGCTTTTGGAATGAAATCGTTAATAAGCGACAAGACCGTCAATCGCCCAATAAAATTTACATATATACGTAACGCCTCATTCCCATAGGGGTAGGCAGAGAGAACATCCTTCCACTTGCCACGATCCTTGCATATCTCCTTCGCTTCTTTCATTCTCATTAAACCTTTCAAACAAGTTCGTCGGTTTAGAATACTCTTGACTTGGCCGTTATTTAAAATGTCCTGGATTTGGTCCAGGAACGTTCGCCTTTGTAATCCCCTTCCAACTTTCGCGTTCACTCTTGACTCATAAATCCTTTTTGTCAGTCTCCTTTCATTCATTCTCTCTACATGCCCAAACCATCTAAGCATACCTTTCTCAATTTTAGTCACTACGTCTTCTTTTATATTCTCTTATCACACAATAATCCTTAATACTGAAATACTGTATCTTTCTTTACGTTTTGGTGTTCATAAAGGATATTATTTGTCTGTATTATCTATCTAGGATAAAAATAGAGAAAACTCTTTTGTGATGGCCCTCAACAAGTAAAAACCGGTCTAAGCGGAAATTCAAATTGAATGACAATAAGATTGACGGGCAGCCAGATAGCGGACCCGTTTCATTTCGCGAGGTTTTATGTATGGCTTAAGAACGTATTGCGTTTTTCTACGAAACGCTTTGGATAAGTTTTTTTGTTGTAATACCTTAGTTTTTTGATCGAAGCACCTTGGTCATGGAGACTGTTCAATATATTAAACCTGCTGGTTCCACAGTATTTTCTGCGTAGTTTATAGGACAATGAGAATATAGGAATACCGTTCTTAGTGACAGCCAAAAACATTTATTGAATTTTAAGTCAATTGGTGAAAAGTTTTCGAGCTTTCTCAGTGTTTTCCGCTTTTCCTCCTATTAAGGTTGGAGATGAATAAATAAAAATATATATTCACCGTTTGAATCACCAGGTTTGTTATTTAAAATATAATACCCTATTTCATCCCTTTCAATTTTTATATTATGTACAAAAATAAGCTTTCGTTCTGTATCAAAATTTCCTCTACTCCATTGATTAAATTCATCACAATTGATTTAGTAATTTGAGCTTCAAAACTTAACAAACAAAGAGAAAAGGTAACGTTTACAATTGTAATAACAGTTTCTGTGAATTTTGCCTTATTTACTTTACAATTAGTTTAGTAAAGTCAGAGGTTTTGTGGCAACTATAGTAAATCACTTGTTTTGAAATTTTTTTCATAACAAAGTCGAAATAAAAAAAAAACAAATAATCAAGTTGGCGAGTTGTCGAGTAAATCAAGGCAGTTACGAACACCTGATGGCAGACCTTTGAGTTATTGCTATTCGCTTTTTATACAAGAACTTTTACAATAATCTCAGCTCCTATGATTTTTGGTTACTTTATAGTCGGTGGTAAAATTGACGTCTCTTTGTTATTTCTTTTGCCGCTTATAAAATCTCTATACAAATAAAATGCATTTAAATGTGTCTTTTGTTCGTATATTATGCAAATACGTATATTATTCGACATATATGAGTTAACAGCTTTCGAATATAAATTACTGAAGTAGTTCTGTGTTGCTGTTAGTCTCGTTAAAACTCGAGATCGGCTAGACTGATTTGGCTAATTTTGATTTAGAATAGAAGGTGATTAAATAGAAAAAAATCTCTTGGAATGTAGTTAAAACAACAATTTCGCTTTGCCTTAGATATTCTTAAATATCAAACGTTTGCTTTCGTTCCGAAATCAAATTAAGTTTAAAACAATACGTTTAAAAGAAGATGTAGTGACTTAAGTTGAGAAAGGTATGCTTAGATGGTTTGGGCTCGTATAGGGTAGGAAAGGAGAGTGAATGGAAAAGTTGGAAGGAGAGGACCAAGGTGAACGTTCCTGGACCAAATCCAGGACATTTTAAATAAGAGCCAGGTCAAGAGCACTCTAAACCGACGAACTCGTATGAAAGGTTTAATAAGAATAAAAGAAGTGAAGGAGATATGCAAGGATCGTGGCAAGTGGAAGGATGTTGTCTCTTCCTACCCCTATGGAAATGAGGCATAATGCTATGTATGTATAATACGTTTTATTCGTTTGCTTTTGACATTTGTCTTTGTCAATCAACAATTTCTGATCGCAACTAAACATATTATTATTTTACGGAGTTTAGCGATCCCAGATTATCGCGTAAAGATTGAGTTGTATTTTTTAATTCTGATGCGGTACGAAGTTTAACAGATCCATTAGGACATATACTTAACATACATAGTAAGAAATAGTGTTGTAAGAGAACGTTCTGGTATAAAAGAAGATGTAGTGACTAAAATTGAGAACGACATGCTTAAGACGGTTTGAAGAGAATAAATTAAAGGAGACTGATAAATATGATTTATGAGTCAAGAGTAAATGCGAAAGTTGGAAGGAGAAGACCAAGGCGAACGTTCCTAGACCAAATCTAGGACATTTTAAGTGAGGGCCAGGTCAAGAGTACTCTTAACTAACGGACTTGTATGAAAGCGTTAATGAGAATGAAAGAAGTGAGGGAGATGTGGAAAGACGTGGTCTCAGCCGATCAGGTGATGCTATGTATATATGATTTGTGTTTGTATAGAGGTCGGAGGCATCAGCCATGCCACGTTAACATCCTACCAGCCTAGCAAAAATAACAGATAAAAGACTTGAGTACATCGAGAGGCGGGAAGTTGAGTATCTCGGCCACGTACTTAGACACGGCAGATATGGGCAACTCCAATTTAACCCTTAGTCTATCCGTGTCGATCACTATTTGACATATTTTGTTCTGTAGATTGCTCGTCGACTTCTTGTACGGCTCGGGCAATCAGATATAACCATCTCTCTTTCATAATGTGTATCTATTTCATTTTACGGTAACTGTCATAACAAACACCAGACAATAGAAAAAATTAAAAATAAATCAGTTACAAAGTAACCGTTAATAACGGTGCGTAAGTCGCGTCGAAGGTTAATAAGTTTTTTATGGTATTTTATAAGTGATTATAAAATAATACAAAAAACTAGATAGAAATGAGCCTATAAATAAAAGATGGACTTTTTTCACTATACCAAAGTTTAGTGCAACATGACGCTACACCAAAGTCTTAATCTAATAAACAAAAGATAATTTTTTTAGTTTAACTATTAACAAACATAAAAATCATAACATTTGGCATAACGGGCAATCTACCCAAAAATCTGCGGGGCGGTGCAGACAAAATTGAGGGCAAAAGACGTTCTAGACGCATGAAGAAGTCTTGACTATGGAACATAAGGGATCAATCAAAATGTATTAAAAAAAGTGTGTTATATAATGAATTTGTATTACTATTCTGTGTTTAAGTACAGTTTAACCTCGGCGTTTAATTCCCGAAGGTAGACCCAAAAGGAGATTAAGTTTCAAATGAAGAATTAATGTAAATAGTTAAATGCGATGATAGCGGGCTTTGTCAGGCAAATTTAATTTGTTTTAATTGTTCTTACAATTTGCTTTTTACTTCTGTAATACTCCACGGTGTGGTAGTATAAAGCTGAAGAGTTTGTTTGCTAGAACGCGTTAATCACAAATAGTTGCATTAAATGGATTTTATTCCAAACCAATTTCAGTGACTTCTGGAGTTCCACAAGGATCACATTTAGGACCATTACTCTTTTTGATGTTCATAAATGACATAGTTGATGTTATTAAAAATAGATGTCTTCTTTATGCAGACGACTTAAAAATCTTTAGTACCATTAATAATGTAAATGACTGCGTAATACTTCAGTCAGATCTTGATTCTGTTAAGCTTTGGTGCACTCACAATGATATGATTTTAAATGTGGATAAATGTTTTGTGCTTACCTTTACTAAAAAACGAGAAAAAGTAGAATTTGATTACTCGGTTTTTAATTCTAAGCTAATTCGTAAGTCTTGCGCTAAAGATCTTGGAGTTACATTTGATTCAACTTTGTCATTTAGAGATCACATAAATAATATTATCAAAAAAGCAAATCAAATGATGGGCTTCATATTCAGAATTACCAAAGGCTTTAAGAATCCGCATAGCATCATACACTTGTACAAAAGTCTAGTGCGTAGCAATCTTGAATATGCAGCTATGGTATGGAATCCTTACCAAAAAACTTATGTTAATAGTATTGAAGCAGTTCAGAAAAGATTTGTGCGCATAATTATATGCAAATTTGAAAGACACCTTCAGCATTTATCTTATGAAGACAAATTAAAACATTTCAAAATGGACCCTATATTCTTGCGACGAAATCTTTTGGATATAATGCTTCTATACAAAATAATTA
The DNA here is from genome assembly GCA_015832385.1 of Elymnias hypermnestra. NCBI lineage: Eukaryota > Metazoa > Arthropoda > Insecta > Lepidoptera > Nymphalidae > Elymnias > Elymnias hypermnestra. The sequence continues at coordinate 807,844 of JACTOM010000093.1, forward strand.
ATAGTTTATGTGATACATCTCTTCTTGCACACATTGAATTAAATTGTAAGATACCTACACGATCGACAACTAAATACGACATTTTTCCGCTACATCCAAGTCGCACAAATTTATCGCTTCACTCCTGTTTAAATCGTATCCGCCGCCAATATAACTCCTTAAATACTAAATTAGATATTTTCGATCCCAATGTAACAAGGTTCCGTCGCCAAGTTCTTGTATTATTACGAAAATTACCATAGATTTTTCTCTCTCTCTTTCAACTGGTAAATTTGCATTACATGTAACTGTTTTTCTTAGTTTATAATTAATTTAATTTATATTTTGTAATTACTGTATAAGCCTATTAGTGACGTTTATGTTATGTAATATTGTTCCTTGTTTACCTCCTTCTGTATCCATAAATTTGTACATAAATGTTGTTGGCTTATCTAATAAATAAAATAAAAAAATAAAAATAAATAAAAAAATCACAGGAACTACTGGATCGATTTGAATAATTCTTTCATTGTTATATATCACGCCTTTGTGAATAGTCAGATGGTGTCTCAAAGGGCCTGACTGGCTGTGCATGGAGGAGTGCTGGTGCCAACATGTATGTATGGTTGTGAACGTTGAGTATAGCAGCATAAAAACAAAATAAATGTGGTAAAGATGAGAGCATTGAAAAGTATGATTGGATTGAAATTTAGTGACAAAGTAAGAAATAGTGTGATATAAAAGATGTTGGTGATGCCACTTTTGGTGGTTCCTTGGTCTTTATATTTTTGATGGTGCCGCGTAATGACATCTTTTCCCAAGTACCCTACCTTTTCCTTCGCTTACGCATCCGCCGCGACAAGTCGTGTTTCGCCTACCGCTGACAATTCCGCTCGTATCTTCATCTAGAAGATATAATAACAGCATGAACTATCGAAGTAGTGAGCGGCTGAACGTGTAAGACACAGTGATAGTTTTTAACCACCGCTGCATCCACGCCCGCGCACAACCCTACTTCGGGAAGGAACAGGAGAGCCTGACACTCCAGGTAGGTGCACGTGATTCCTTCCTTCCCCCTTCAATAATATCACCCCTTGCGCGGACATCGTACTAAATTCAAAATTCTTTTCTTCTTATATCTAACACTGTTCACACCCAATTCAACCCCCGCTCACATTGACAGTGGCATCCTTCGTCGCTGCCGCTCCAGATGTGGTGACTAAAATTAAGAAAGGTATGCTTAGATGGTTTGGGCACATAGAGAGAATGAATGAAAGGAGACTGACAAAAAGGATTTATGAGTCTAGAGTGAATGCAAAAGTTGGAAGGGGAAGACCAAGGTGAACGTTCCTGGACCAAATCCAGGATATTTTAAACAACGGCCAGGTCAAGAGTACTCTAAACCGCACAAGTACCCCACAAGGTGGACCGACGACGTAAAGAGGGTTGCTGGTAGCTGCTGGAGCCAGGCGGCGCAAGATCGGGCCTTGTGGACGTCATTACGTGAGACCTATGTCCAGCAGTGGACGTCCATCGGTTGAAGCGACGATGCTTAGAATACAATCATTAACAAAACATTCAATTTATTACATATAAGCAATAAATTGGATTTTTTTAAATTAATATCTTTAAGTATTATTTGCTATGTAGCAATAATAACAAATTATTTTTGCTCGGTCTGTCTATTTCCCCGAACGATCTTTGGTGTTTAAATATATTAAATTTTATGAATGCTTTCGTATTTATGCTTTACAAAAATAACACAATTTTAGAGAGAAATAGTGAGGTTATTTTATATCACGTAGTATGTATAATTTCAGAGAGTAAATAAAAAGCTATTTTATTTGTAATTTCATTATTGAAATTTCCCTATTTGAATTAACAATTGGTTGCATACGGAATAACACTTAACTTCCAAAGTAAGTGAGGGTGGAATGAAGGAAGTTAGTTTAGGGACTAAGACAAAAAGGAAATCCTTAATGGGTCCAAGTTCGAGAGTACACTTTAGCTAAATATTTGCTAATGGAAATGGAAAGGAGCCAGCGCTGAACTCGAACTCGAATCATTTGTTTTTTTCACGTATTTTGCACTCACTGGCAAAATACTTAGTAAATTCTAAGTTCTATATTAACTTACCAATCAAGAACCTTAAATTTTCATTCAAATAAAAAGATGTAATGAATATTATCTTTAAAGTACATTTCGGTGAGACTCATCTTTAGTATAAAATGAACTTGCTTTCGCTGTACCTTATATATCTTTTTGATTATTCAATGGATTTTAATACATTTAAGCACTAAATAGAGTGATTCAAAGGGAAGGTTTATATGTATAATACATGCATATTACAGTACAGAAAATCTGAGAAATTCAAAGATTTGAAATGTGATGTCGTAATAAACATATTGTTGTTTTTAAATCGCAAATACTGACGAAATCTTACGAGATACATCAAATTAATGTGCTACGGAATTATATATCTCAAAAAGATCGATAAGAATCTCCGATGGTATATATCTATCTCCAAAGGATAACCCACAGTAACCATTTTAAACTTTTTCATATTCCAAAAAAATATGTATTATATTTACCAAGCTATTTTATACAATACGAGGTCACGAGGTATGACAATTAAGTAATGAGACTGATTCCATAAAAACCGTATATTTGAAAATTATTCTACAACTCTGCCATCTCCTTCAAAGTAGTCCCCTTGGACAGCTATACAGCGATTCCAGCGCGTTTTCCATGCTTGGTAACATTTCTGGAACGCTTCGNCCCCTTCAAAGTAGTCCTCTTGGGCAGTTATTCAGCGATTCCAGCGCGTTTTCCATGCTTGGTAACATTTCTGGAACGCTTCGACTGGAATGTCCGCGAGTACCCTCGTCACGGTCACCTGCATGTCCACAGAAAAAAGTCACAGGGTGACATGTCGGGTGAATAAGGCGGCTGTTACAACACGGCGACCCCTTTAGAGGCCAAATACTGGGACACACTGTGGGCGGTGTGGCACGGCGTGTAGTCGTGATAAAGGATCCAGTTACGAGCGATGTCTGGGCGCACTCTGTTGACTCGTTTTCGCAATCTTTCGAGTAATTGGCAATAGTAGACATGATTCACAGTTTTCCCCGGTGGAACGAATTCTTTGTGGACGATTCCACGGCTCGACTGGTCTACCACTCTGTGCCTCGTCTTCCACGCTTTCACACCCCTACTTAAACCCTTTGTGCCATCGAAAAACCTGGGCACGACTAAGAGCACTCTCACCATACACTTTTACAATTTTAGCGTACGTTGATTTCGTTTTTCCATTTTCGTGACGAGCACTACAAACACACGTCTACTCAACTTAACGCAGCAGGCGAACTAAGCAAGCTAGAGCGATGGTACACATATCAATGGAGAGGGGAGGGATGCCGAAAAAAGAGAAAGGTAATTTCAAGGTCATGGGTTTACTACAAGCGCGGCAATAAAATCAGTCTCATTACTTAATTGTCATACCTCGAAGAGTGTTTTTCTTTGTCAAATAAAATACATTACATACATTGTTTGTTTTAGGTAGATGAAAACTGCCATTGACAGCATTTCATTAAATTAAAAATTTATATCTTATAAGATATCATGGATTTATAAAGCGGAGGCACAGCGGTCATTTCGTCTCGGTTGGCAGTGGTTGAGTTGTAGCAAAGTTACTTAAGCATTGTGTGGTTTTATCAAACCACAATCCAAGCATAAACAGCTGATGCCTGCCATGAGCGCCGTCATATTGACCTTGGCTGCTCTGGCGAAGATTTCCAATTAAATATAACTAATAAATTCAACATAACTCTGCGGCTGGTTGAAATGCATTATGAAGTTTTATGAAACCTAGACGCAATTGACACAGCTGATATAAGCCATGGAGGCCGCCATATTGGCCTTAGCTGCTCTGCTGGGTGACTGTCACTTTATACTACTTTGGGGCCAGCAGTAATGCGAAATGCGGTATAAACGAGTAATAAAAAATTGGGGTGTGGCTGAGTTATATACACGGCCGTTTATTGTACTTGAATACGTTTCGTAACGGGCTTCCCCTCCGCCGCACGAGATGTGTTACAGTCCTTTTTAGCGTAATAAATTTTTTAATCCTTTAGCTATCTAGTAGTGTAATTGAATTTCAGATGGAGGTGATAGATATGTAGCTACAACACCGAACTGTATCACCCGATTTTATTGCCATTGCTCATAGTAGGTCAAAACGGTTTGGTTTCAAAAAGAGATTCAGAATTAGGCGGGTAACATCGCGGGGTACAGCTAGGTGTGAAATAAAGACATTATACACAACATAAACACCAGATCCCTGATTAATGTACGGTTGCTTGCAAGAATGAGCTCAAATCTTCTTAATACCCGCCCCGTGGCAGTTAACATAAATTAAGATTGCTGAACACGTGTCCTGGGTGTTGAGCGACTATGCTTAATCGCCGTGAATACGAGGATTTGTGTACACATTGAACGTGTACTTCATAATTTTGTGTAAATAAAAGGGCAGATTCCTTCATAAAATAAAAAAAAAGTGTCCATGTACACGCAGAGTATGTTTCAAAATCGTAGATATTTTTCCTTTTAAAATCTTCCGCTGCATGCGCTGCGTAAACGATTAAAGTTTCGCAAAAGTCATGTATGACAAAATTGTTCTCCTTTAAAAGTTCTAAAAAAAAGTCCACTACAGTATATATCTATCTTTTAATGCTGGCTCACTATAACATTATTTATGATAACCAAATATCTTCTATCTCTTATGAGGCGCAGACGGAATTACGCGGATCAGCTAGTTAAAATAAAAATTAGCATATGATAAAACATATAACGTTCAATAAAATATCTGGTGCACATTAAATAACCTCACGCTCCACATCTCATGCAGATCTTGGACTATTTGCAATATTTCATGAAATATCTTGGACTACTTCCAAAATGGGAACAGGAGAGTATCAAATAGTTTTATGAACTTTACATTTAACATACCAGCAATATAATGCGTCTATTTTAAACTATTTTTCCTGGCGTCATTTGATATAAATGATGTTACAGTCTAAGATGGTAGTGAGCTCTAGTAAGAGGTAATTTACCTCATTATGGACGAATGTTTCCATCCTAGAAAAGCTAAAGGTAACTCAAATCCAGGCCATCCACATCGTTGAGAACATTACAATGCTCAGCAGTGAGCGAAGACCACAGGAGGAAGAGGATATGCAATACAGTGACGGCCTCGCTGGCGCAGTGGTGCGAGTATTCGCTTTGCTAGCGGAGGTCCCGGGTTCGATCCCCGGTAGGACGAATTTAGGAAATTGTATTTTCTAATTTGTCTGAGTCTGGACTGGTGGGAGGCTTCGGCCGTGGCTAGTTACCACCCTACCAGCAAAAACGTACCGCCAAACAAAGAGATTTGTGTTCCGGTACGATGCTGTGTAGAAACCGTAAGGGGTATATCGCCTCTTAACAGATTAGCGCGCTTCCATCTTAGACTGTATCATCACTTACCATCAGGTGAGATCACAGTCAAGCGCTAANCCTTGTATACACATGAATCCCCTTGTGCTCAAACATAGTGTTTGCCACAAAAAGACTATGTTCCACACATATTCCAAGCAAACTTCGTCCATTTTCATTCACCCGTTTGTCACCAAACATACCAAGAGTCCTTTCATATCCATCACGTTTCACACCTACCCATCCATTAAAATCTCCTAACATAATTATTCGCTCATTCGGTTCACATTCATTCAACGTATCACTCACACTTTCCCAATACTCATCTATTTCTTTTTGGGCTTTATTGGACTTTCTGGTGCCCAGATCCGTCGGAGCATAAGCACCCAAGACAAAGATCCGAGTAAGTCCAACTTTTAGCCTGATCCAGATGAGTCTAGGACTCACGTATTTCACTTCTTTCACACAATCATCCATTCTTTCGGAAAGTATGATACCAACTCCCTGACAGCCTCTCTTATCACTGCTTACACCAGACCAGTAAGCTGTGTAAGGGCTATGTTTCGTGGTATCACATCCTTTCCTCTTTGTCTCATTCACGCAGAGTACATCTATGCACCTATCATGCATCATCTGCGATACTTCATCAATCTTTTCATTCATTCCTCCTCGTACATTCAAAGTAGCAAAGCGGCTCTCTGTGGCCCGCTTTTCGCCCCCATTAGGAACGTGACGTGATGGATTGCGAATCTCATCGCCGCTATTTTTGGATTTTAATAATACCATTGCGTCCCCACGAGTAGCAAGGGAACATAGGTCCATTCTGGCAGAGCCTATTCTGGGTTCGCCCGGTCTCAGGGCCACCGCTTGCGGCTAGGCATAAGTCCCTCCGCACTGTTCACCTTGAACTGGCAGTTATGGGTAGGGACAAAGGGGGGAATGGGTTAAGAGATAGGAACTTTTAAAGAGAAAGGAAAATATATGGTATTGACTTGGAAGACCTGAGAAGATTCAGTCGGGTAGCTAGGGGAGCCGGGGTCGCATACCTGTGTACCCCCTGACTTCAGAATGAAAGAAACGAAGGAGATATGCAAAGATGTGGACGTGTGTGTGGACGTGTGTGGACGTGGCAAGTGGAAGGACGTGGTCTCTGCCTACCCCGAAGGGAATGAGGCGTGATGCATGTAATATAGATGTAGTAAGATTATATTAGTGGTTTTTGAATACGGTTACATCGGAAATTTGAAGATATATTTACTAAGTATATATTTATCGGATAAGAAGTATTTATTTCGATACGTGGTTTCAAATCGCAGATCAAATAACACTAGATTTGTCACAGAATAAGAATTGGAATTAGAGAAATTCGTCCGTTAAATTAAGAGTGCTCTGGATGGGGGGAATTGGATTTGGGGGTGAATCTCGCTTCTTGGATAATAGGTACATTTTCCTTATGGCATTCGCGAACTTCGTCCCGCACGTGATCGGATGGGATAGAAACTGTATTTATTTCTAATTCGATTTTAAATTGGATACAAATGGATGGACGATTTTTCTTTTAATCCGACGAAAGCGATTTATTTCGCTTTGTGGCGAGAAAGAACCGAGTGAAATGAATATATTTAAAATATATCTATTCTGTAATTTAATATATTTAAAGTATTATCTTTGCTTAAATGCATATCGAAGCTGAAAAGCAAACACCAACAAATCCAATAGTTTGTTACTTTATCCCTTTGTCTTTCTGGCTGCGTTTTTTATTAGTCCCCGTAATTTGCCTGCCCTTTTTAACGGAAATAACCGTCGCTTACCCCGTCCCGCACGGACGTGTTTGCCCCGTGGATAGAATGATGCTAAAGTGGTTCATGAAAGAATACCAAATGTTGCATTTTTTTATATTTGTTAAAAGTTAAACTATACAATGTTATCTTTTGTTTATTTAATTAAGACTATTGTAGCGTTATGTTGTTCTAAACTTTGAGATAGTGAAAAAAGTACGTCTTCTATTTATAGGCTCATATCTTAAAAATTTAAACTTACCTGAAGGGTTTTTATTGTATTTTATCAGTTATATAATCAATAACATAAATAATCACTTATAAACACTCATAGTTTATAAAATACCTCAAAAATACTCAACGACCTTCTTCGCGACACAGGCACCGTTAGTAACGGTCATTTTGTAAGTGATTTATTTTTGTTTTTCTAGTATCTGGTGTTATATCTACGCATATTTTATTACGACAGTTACCGAGAAGCAAAATAGATTACACGTTGGGACTTAAAAAATAAGTGACGCTTATATTTCTGATTTCCAAAATTGAGACGGAATTATCGTATCATGTCTAGTAGTTGACACGGGCAATCAACAGCAAAACAGTCCTATCAAGCAGTAGTTATAGTGGCAATCAAAGGGTTATTACGGTATTATAGTAAAGTTTTGTTAATATTTATATGTTAATGCATTACTTATATCAAATTTTACATTTTATTTCTGTCTTGGAAGATATTGACAGGACTTTTACTGGCAGATAGCAGGTGTCATAAGAAGTAACATAGGCTTCTTACTTTGGAACTAGAGATAAAATATATTTTCCACTCTATATTATATAATTACAATTTTTTTAAACTGCTGACTTCTGCTGTCAACTTACATAAGCATTAAAAAGAAGAAGCCGTATCTGAAGTCATCTAGTCATTTGTAAGAATAATGGTAAAATTTGGTTTATTATTTAAGCAAAAACCTTACAAGATGATATCCTTACAATATTAGGACTGTAGGCGAGGAAGTAATAAGGTTTGAAGTATAATCCGCATACCGTAAAGTAGACGGTTATACCCGTGTTATAAGGCTTCGTATTATCGCAAGGCGTATTTACTAACGTTTCTCCTTTTCTTTTAAAATAATATTATTCATCTTTTACTACATTCAACACAAAATATCACGTGGGAATGGGAAAAGGGAATCCAGGACGTCTTCTTTCAATTACTCAGGTTTGACGTTTGGTTATTGCTTGTTTTTCATCAAACCACGTTTTAAATGTATATTAAATTATATGTTTTATCTTTATATATATAATTATAGAGAGAAAGTAGAAATAATGTCCATGAAATGCTTAAGATAACTAACATGTTTAAATCGATAAATATGATTACTGTATGAAAAGTTTCCAAACGCATTGTTCACAGTAATCCTTAAAAGATAGATGTGATTTCGAGCTATTTTTATAGATTTATAATAGATGTCTAATCCTACCATACATTGTTTTGTTATATCTCAAATAAATTAGGAAATATTTCGATAAAAGCTCCCAAGTGGCTTGATTTTTTCTGACACTTCGAACAATTATCCGATATTGAAAGCTGCTGCGTCCGCTGCCTAATTGGTGGAAATTGAGCAAAAATTATGTACAACAAAATTATTCTCCTGTTAAAGATCTAAAAAAAGTCCACAACATCATATGTCTATCTTTTATGGTTGGCTCAGTATCACCTTTTTTATGCTAACCAAATTTCTCCATCTCTCTTTTGAGATGCAAACGGAGTTGCATGAACAATTTAGATATTTCTATGGTAAATAGTTAAAAAACTATTCAAAAATGAACAGATCTGTAAAGAAACTTTCTCACTTTAATTTACAAGAAAGGGAAAGTACAATTAAGTGTGTGACAATAAACATTACAAACAGAATTGCGGCGGAACTATTAAGTGGTTTTCGAGCCATCCACGTTTCTAGTACTTAAATCCGTCCAGACTTTCGCATTTAGATTAGGTATTTATGTGTCGCTTACAGCTTAACTTTTCTGTAAAATGGCGTTGAATAAATTGTATTTCCCCTTGTAACGTTGCCAAGGAGTAAATTTCTTTGAGTTAAGAAATGAAATTTCGCCTCGAGTCAAGTAGACTCCTGGGCCACTTTTTACGACGGAATATATAGATTTTGTAACTCTATTTCAGGTATATTAAAAAGGCATAAAAGGTAGACTATATAAAGACATATCTATGTATGAATGTATGTAGTGTGTTTATTATTCTCACCCTACCTTTAAACTCTTAACTAAGTCTCCTTCCTTAAGGTTGTCTGGAAGAAATCGCTTTAAGGCGATAAGATAATTTACATAGTTTAAGTCTGTTTCCTAATATATAATTACTTTGTGTGGTGTACAATAAAGTATAAATAAATTAACGACTCGTGCGATATTTCTGTGTCACGTAAAACGAAGAATAAATTTGGTTTCAACAGAAAAGGTCATACTTAGTCAACCTTTTTAATAGATATATGCTTTTTCATCATACATGTGTCGAAAGTTTGTACTTTCGGTGATATTTTGAGTGACAAAAGTACCACATTGCTTTCGAATTAAATAAATGTGTATTTGATAGCGCATACGTCAAAATGTTTGTCAATTTTTTTTTTTATACTTTATTGCACATCAATAAATAACAATTTAACATATTAACTTACTAATAAATAAATGTACAAAAGGCGGTCTTATCGCGAAACGGCGATTTCTTCCAGACAACCTTTGGGTTTAAAAAGCAGTGAGTATCGTACCTGATGGGCAATGGCATAAACATACATATTAAGATACATATAACATGAAAATATAAGAATATATGCTGCGTCATCAAAAGTTGTAATTCACTTGATTTACTTCTTCACTTAATTCTTCTCACGATTCATTAGAAATCTTTTTCTTTAATATAATAAAAATATTTTATTAAATTTCACATATTTATTTGGCTTTTGATTATATATCTAAGCTTATTTTTAGGCTATAATGTAGTCTGTGTTTTAATGACAAAAATAAATAAGTAAACAATTTGTTGCGAGCTATTGATTGAATATCTAACTTTATTTTATACTTTGTTTGTAGCGAAAAAGATTTTAAAACAAAAATACCCACGTTTTCCAATCATTTTTCGATGGTGTATAACCTTTATGATATGATATAGGCTTAATGGAAAAATGAGTTATCTAACACTGTAGTAATTATTTAAATCGGACCAGTAGTTAATGAGATTAGACCATTCAAACAAACATATACTTCAGCTTTATCATATTAGTATAGACATATGTATTATATGTATCTCTTTACTAAGGCGTTGGAGGACCTTTTTAAGCTTATGGAGTGGAACGGACTGGACATCAACATCAAAGGCCAGTACATCACTCATCTACGGTTTGCCGACGACGTGGTCATTATGGCTAAGACTCTGGAAGATCTCAATGCAATGCTCGATGACCTCAGCAGAGCTTCTCGACAGGTGGGCCTAAAAATGAACTTGGATAAGACGAAAATTATATCCATGTTCCGCTCCACCCAGTCATCGTTGAGAACTCCCCACTCGAAATTGTAGACGAATATACATACCTGGGACACATAGTCCAACTAGGTAGGTCTAATTTCGACAAAGAGGTAAACCGCCGAATCCAGCTCGGTTGGGCAGCGTTCGGGAAACTACACCAGATATTTTCGTCCGATAT
>JACTOM010000093.1:819934-845585 GCA_015832385.1 Elymnias hypermnestra
AGTAAGAAAGAAACAGAGAGAGTTGCGTATCGTATATCACTGATGGAGTAAGAAAGAAACAGAGAGAGTTGCGTATCGTATATCACTGATGGAGTAAGAAAGAAACAGAGAGAGTTGCGTATCGTATATCACTGATGGAGTAAGAAAGAAACAGAGAGAGTTGCGTATCGTATATCACTGATGGAGTAAGAAAGAAACAGAGAGAGTTGCGTTTCATATATCACTGTAGGGGCAAGAGAGTGAGAGTTACGTATCATATATCACTGATGGAGTAAGAAAGAAACAGAGAGAGTTGCGTATCGTATACCACTGATGGAATAAGAAAGAAACAGAGAGAGTTGCGTATCGTATATCACTGATGAAGTAAGAAAGAAACAGAGAGAGTTGCATATCATATATCACTGTAGGGGCAAGAGACTGAGAAAGTTATGTATCGTATATCACTCTAGGAGCAAGAAAGAGATAGATTTACGTTTCGTATATCACCATAGAGGCAACAGAGGGTTTTGTATCATTTATCACTGTAGGGGCAAGAGAAGGTTACGTTACATAACATTACGCTGTAGAAGTGTACACTCACACTTTTATTTCTCTCTTTCTCTCACGTTTTATTTTAGTCATACTCGTATGGTATAAAGCACAGTCGTTTCTTTTTCCAATGTACGATTAATGATTTTTATAAACGGCTTCAAATCTAAGTTACGACGTGTCCTCCACATTCTGATATTAGAAGAACCCACAACAAATGCAATCAGGTGTTCTTCTTTAATTATTTAATATAAAATTATCGACGGTACTTTATCAATAATAATTTATCCACAATTATATAAACTTTGTATGTAAGTACTTAATAAATATAGAAGGATTCTAATTACTACGATTGAATTACGTTTTGCCCTCTCCTTGTTGAAGATTTTACTTCTCTGGTATTTCCGTAAGAACAAACTTATCCTTTTTTCCCACGGGACAGGGAAAATATAAAATTTAATAATATAAACTAGCTTATAATAGCAAAACTTTGTAATGGCAAGTTAGTTAAAATTGGAGTTAACCCAGTAAATAATCGGGAATTTAACATTATAAACTTTAAATTAATATGTGAAAATTATGGTTTATTAAATATATGCATAAATTTCCTCAGGTTTAATTAAAAAGTTAAAATTCAATGCGGTAAAAGCTTGGCTCTGAACTGGAAATTTCCGCGAATTCGTCCAAAATTTTGTGTGAAGTAAACAGAGGTGGAGTTGCAGCTGAATGTGCTCTGGTACAAGTTATAAACTGTAACGTTGTATTTAAGTTGTAGACCAATGAATTTTCTATGATATTAATTATGTAACATTTTTTTTTTAACTATAAAAGTATTTAACGATTGAAATAGTATTTTACGCACATATGGCCGAAAGTATGACATCGCCGCCTAAGTCATAAAAACGCGGGTGGCAATGCCGTATTTTCGTCCCGTAGTGTGTATACAATTTTTCATCAAACCGGAATTGAAAATTTGATATAAACGTAGATAACAACGTATAAAATAATATGAAAAAAAGTAAGATATTGAATTAATAACTCGCATGCTTCGTCTACGTAACTAAGCAAAAAGTTATTTACTCATTAACTTATGACAGTTTTAAAACACAAACATTTATTTATATCTTGTCCTAAAAATAAGTTTTAATATATGACGGCGGCAACGTTTTTTATTGTTGGTAAGAAGGTGTGCAGCGAGCTAGCGACAAACTTCTACCAACATTCGAACTACCCCCACTCGGAGAAACTAGTATAAAACGGCTTGCATTAGACGGGCGGGCATTCTTACTCGAAGTGCTGTCCGGTGCACACCTTGCACCCATTAATTATTGGTTATTGACATTTAATTTAAAAATTAATTAGTAATTTAGTTGAAAGTGTTAAATAATCTCTGTGGAAATTAACTATGGTTGTCTTTATTTAAACTATGGAAGACCAGAACGTGATATATATAATCAAAACGCGAAAAAATTTTGTAATAAAATATTTTAAATGAATTAAAGAAAATGAGTTTTAATGAATCGTAAGAATAATTATGTGAAGAAGTAGATCAAGTGAATTACAAATTTTGATGACTAAGCAAATAAAATTGCCAAATATTTTGACATATAAAACAAGCACACATGCGTTTGAAATTTGAAGCAGGCGCAATAAATTACGCATTTATTTAATTGGAAAGCAATGAGGCACTTTCGTCACTCAAAATAGCTCAGAAATTATTCTGATGAAAAATCTTAATAACCAATATTTGAAACACAGACAAAAAGATACACTTCTACTACACGACAATTTATTATATAAAAATGTTTACGAGGCAATCTTAAATAGATATTAAAGCTCTTTGGCGTTGTTATGTCTAATTTTATTTGATATCAATTATTTCATAAGTATTTATGCTCTTAAAAAGTATACCAATTATACGTAAATAAATAAATAATACCACTTGATATATTTGTATTGGATGCTTACAAACATAAATTAATTGTACTTGTTGATTGCTGAAAATAATTTTTAAGATTACATTAAATAAATGCCGACTAAATTTTACTTTATATAATATACATGTCGGAGGACAGACGTCTGTGGAACGCTGGCGCCATCTATCGGCGTGGGACAGAGTCAATGGTGGCAGTCCGACGGGAGTCTCTCGGCAGTTATCGAGTGGCGCTCGACCAAACTGTCGCGTTCCTAGCTATTATTGTTAATGAGTTTGTGTAAATTACATTATAATTCGAGTTGATTAATTAAATGTTTGATTGCACCGGCATTACCCACGAACGCGCACAGTATAAAAAATAACGATGTTGGCGGAGAACCCTACGCCCCTGTGCTTTATGCTTCACCGTTCTCTCTTATTCTCCGACATACATATAAATATAAAAGTTATTCCCAGTTTTTTATTAAAGATTTACAAGCGAGCGTTCAGTTGTAAAGTTTATAGATATTTGCATATTGATTATATTCTTAATACCGAAACGGATCACAAAACTTTTGTTGCTTTTTGTTACTTTTCTATGAGAGCACTGTATTCCTTAAAATAGCTAATTCATTTATAAATTGTGATTAATGATTTCTATTAAATAAACTACGTATCATTGGTTAGGTTTTTATGGTTGGGAGTGACCTCTGAGAGTCTCTTCCCAGCATTGTGGGCACTATGCTCAATAGTTACCCAGTCTGGAGGGCATTTGTCTTTTTCTGTGACGTTGTTGTCTTTCAGAAAGAGGTATTAGAGAAGCAAGGGGAATTTTGTCTGTGTGCTCCCTTTCTTGAACCTTTAAGCCGGATTAATCAAGAGTGCCAGAACTGAATGCAAAAGTGAACATCTGACTCAGCTGAAGAGGGCTCTGCTGGGTTTTAGTGGGTATTCTAGTGAACAGTGAGTCCCACACTCTTGGTTGGGGATGTTTACCCCATTCATCGTGCGTAAAAGTGTTTCCCAGCGACAAAAAAAGAGGGTAGGGTTTTCTGTGAAAATGCTAATAAAAATATTTTATTATTACTGCTTCGTTGCAAAAACTTATAGCAGTTTACATTTGACAAACATTATGATTTTATGACAAACATTATTATATAAGTAATTTAAAGTTAAGTGTGGTGCAAAAAAAGGATAAGTTGCTTCTTTGATATATAGTTTACGTCGCTTGTGATAATAACAAATACAATAATGTTTGCTTTATTAACACAGCATACTTCAACACCCTTTTAAAGTAACGACACCATCATTATATAACCCTGACGTGGTCGCGGCTTGGCTTTGGCAGAATTCCATAACAATAGGCACCTAAGCGGAGGCCTAGTACAATACTTTAGCTGTAGTTAGTTTAGTGCTTTCAGTTTCCATGTCAGTTTATAGGCATAGGTTAAGTTAGTAATAATTTTTGCAATGCCACGGGGGAAAGCTGTTACGGGTTATGCCGGACTTTTACTGACTAAAATCTTACGGTGCTCCTCGTTTTTTGGCTAAAGCACGGGATCGGAATACATCCGCACTCTCGTTGACAATATGCCAACAGGGCTCCTCTCTTCGTATTCCTCCTATTCTAGTGACATGCCACCTGTCCACCCTCAGAATATCTCTGATGGGGCTACCCCTACACAAATGACGGCAGTGCACTAACCGTCTGCACCCAACCCTCCCTCAAAACCCTTAAATAATGGCACCCAACGTGGGGATCCATGTGCGCTTTTTGATCCAGTTAACCCAATTACATAACAGCTAACACTAATTAAAACAAGTTTCCTTCAAAAATCATGAAACAAATTATAGTGAGACACATTTATAATAACGCTATAAACGTATAAGTTTTACAATTGTACCATACCAAATAACTCAGAGTTTATTTACACGCACATAGCGTATCCTCCGACTGCTGTGATGACGAAATCAAAGCACTTAGCGAAATGGATTCTTGTGTCGATGCCCACCAGGCGATAGTGTAAACTTAATTTAGAGAATGATTACTTCGTCCTATTGTATATGTATAGGCGTAGTATATTCTTCTTTCTTTTTGTTGTATTTCCTCTCTCTACGTATTGTATTTTCTCTCTACTTTTACGCCATGAAAATTCATGGTGTAAAATAAAAGTGTAATACACCTTTTTATGAAAATTGTGCAGACGGATGAGTATGTCATTTGCCACGCTATTTATTATTGCATTCCTTGGAACTTATTATTATCTTTAACTATTAGAGCTTACTTTCTTTAAATTATTTAAAATATTTTATATAAGTTTCTCAGATTTATTGTTTTTGATTGCATATCTTATTTTTAGGCTACATAGTTTGTGTTTAAAAGCGCAATATCTAATTTTATATCATTTTATTTTAAACTCTATTATTTACATTTTCATTTGACTCTCTATTCCCGTATGTTGAAAAATTTCTTTTTATCACCCGAGCCCGACGATGTCACCTATTATAGTGTTAAATCAACTACCAGAAGGCGTTCAAGAGACGTCAATGTGTTAAAAAACCTATCATGTCATGTGTATGTGAGTCATTATCCCTTAGATGGCCCGTGTCAACTACTAGTTGATATGATACGATACGTTCTGTCTCAACTCATGCAATCAGATATATAAGCATCTCTTTCTATTTAAGTCATAATGTGTATAATCGATTTCGCTTCTCGGTAACTGTCATAACAAAATATGATTAGAATTAACACCAAACAATAGAAAAAACAAAATAAATCAGTTACAAAGTGATCGTTACTAACGGTGCGTGTGTCACGTCGAAGGTCGTTAAGTTTTTTTGTGGTATTTTATAAACTGTGAGTGTTTGTTAGTATTTGATTATATAAGCGATGTAAATAACAATGAAAACCCTTGAGGTAAGTATTAATTTTTAAGATTTGAGCCTATATTTAAAAGACGGACTTTTTCTCTATCTCAAAGCTTAACGCAACATGGCATTACACCAGAGTATCAATTTAATAAAAAAAAGATAACATTTTATAGTTTAACTATTAGCAAACATTAAAATTATGACATTCGGTAGTCTTTCATGAACATTTAACTTCCAAGAGCCACTTTTCCGAACCGCGGGGCCACCGACGCAAGAAACGGTTATTTCGGACAATCTAAAGGTTATAATATGTGAGAGATAGAGAGGAAATACAATTTATTATACACCATAAACAATAAAGGAAATATCCATATTACATTAAGAAGAAAGTCTTCAAGAAAAGAAGGTCTTGGGTCTAAGGCGCTTAGGGATAGGAAGATTCTGTTAAGAAATACGGTAGGTGGTGTCTAATGTGATATTGCAAAGCAAGTCGGGCATTATCTAGTATAAGCTTTCGTTCAAATTTTGAATGCAGCACTCTGCTTTCAATAAACAGTTCAAATTCAAATCGAGCGATCATTTGCTAAACGGCACCGAAGTTTGGCGCCAATGAACCAAAAGCGTTCGTTCATTAACGTACATATCCAGAATTGATTCTCCGAAGTAGCCATTTCTGCCTCGTGATTTAATTTGTTCTCGGTATAGATAAGGGTACACTTTATAATGGATTTGATTCCCATATAACGTATTTTATTAGATTGGCCAAGATTTGCCAAAACCTGTTTAAATCTAATTATAGCTGACGGTGGCAGTCGCTGTGGTAACTATAATCATGGTTGGATGACTAAACGATATAAAAATTGTTTATCTTTGTTGGTTTAGGAGTTCCTATTTCTCTAAATATCGGCATTCTTTTCTGGTTTTTCCTTATAATCAGAAGAAGGTTCTTCTGAAAGAAAAAAATTGCGTAGAATATCAGGACTATTCTAATGTAATCTCCTTAGTGCTTTGACTAATATAAACTTTTTAACTGGCTTCATCTTTAACCCTTTTTCAATAAAGAATATTTTGGTTTATTGATCGAGACCTCTTAGTAGGTTAACGTGTTACAATCTTAGATTGTATCATCAATTACCATCGGATGAGATCAAGCGCTAAAAAGCATTTCAAATTTTGGACTGGAAGATGTAATAATCTTTATGGTACCTCTTAAATATACAATTACATTAGGATTTCTTCCCGATTTTCGTAAATGATTTCCATTCATCAAAAGTGATTTATAATGTAGTAGATGCTTAAAAATACTACACAAATAAATATCTTAAGCTTCTTTCTCTACAAGAGGTATACCTAAACTACTTGCACTGATAAAGAGTCATCTAAAAATAGGGTTTTGTGAGCAGTTGTTATTTAGTTGATGAGTATCTACTCATAAGCTTCTTTCGCCTGTCTTGAATACAAATTTTTCTTTTAGATAATTAGGAGCAATAGGATCAAATTACACACAGCACAGAAGTGAAAGTATATGTTCTTTTAGGGGAAGACCTATGGGTAACGAAATTATGAAACATTTTGGGAAAATCAAATTAGAAGCCAATAGATAAATTTTGAATACGTTCAAGCTTATGAAAGTAGACTTCAGTCTAATTTTATGTATTAGACAACCTAAAAAGTTCGTGCGGTTTTAAAGGTTTAGAGATGGTAACACAAAAATAGGTTTATTGTCGATGAATTTAATTTCCAGAAGCAAATTTTTAAACCACTTCTAGCTTGCTCGTAAAACTACAACACCTTACCCATCTTAAGACAAGCTTCTGCAGCTTTATTGCCAAGTTTGAATACATCAGTGTAAGCAAGAACGAATTGTAATTGAACAGCTTTTACCAAAATTTTACAGTCTTATTTAAAGTAAACCAACTTATCTAACACATTTAATAATACTTCTTAATATCAGCTTTTAAATGTGCAAAAACACCCCACTTCTTTATCTCGCTTGCGATATATAGTTCATATTGTTCGCGATCATTATTATTTCATTTGTTGGATTACTATAAAATTACTATATTTGTTTATTATGCTGAGGTATTTGTTATAATATCAGTAAATGTGCTACTTCTGCTTATCGCTATTCCGAAAATTATCTCAAGTTTAATCACAAATTTTGTTTAAAGTCGACTGTGATTGGTAGACTTATTATATTTGAGTGGGTAGCTTAACAAGGGGGAGGGGGAGGAGAATGAGAGACATACGTCTGTTGATATTTTTCAGTTTGCATCAACGTTAACTATTAGTATTGTGTTTTAAGTCATTCAAACTGTGTAATATGATAATGAAGTATCTGAGAATAGTATTACTTATCCAATAAATTAGTGAACAACTAAAAATATAAGTAAACAATAAGTGAAAACCGCACGAACTTTTTTGGTTGTCTTTAAAATTGCCTCGTTGTTACGAAAGATCGCAGGCGTCCTAAACACAAAAGACTAAAGTTAACAACTTTGCAAATGTTTTTCTGGTGATTGGTCCAGTATAAAGACCCAGAACCAGGAGGAGGTGATGTCCGTGGTCACAGAGAGTAATGTCGCCACTGAATCTCTGGTGCTCCTGTTCAGGACGCTGAGAGTCCCCGGCATTGCCGGACAAAATAAAAGAGCAACAAACACTGGGCATCCCGTGCCTCGTGAGCTCTGACTTCTACTATATCCGGACGTAGGCGATGATGACGCTGTGGCAGTGGCGACACCCAGACCTGACGATATACTGGAGTTACCTGGATGGAGCCACTGACTAGATTGGCCGTTTTGGTGCGAGCCTAATAGATTACTGGCCATCACTGTTGCCCGAGGAAATGCCCGTAATTCTCAGCAATGTTGACAAGAACCCCGATTGAGGGTCCAGTTGGGTTTTAGTAGGGAATCTGTTCTTCAACGAGTCTCACACTCCTGGTTAAAGGTGTAACTTTAAGCTGGGCTGTGTAGATGCGAAATAAAAGGTTAAAGACAATGAGGCTATGCCTCGAGGCTCGTAGTCCTCAACAACGTTGAGAAAAACTCTGGAATGAGGGACCCGCTGGGTTTTAGTAGGTTTTCTGTTCTTCAGCGAGTTCCAAAGCATACCGCTGGGAAATGCTTTTACGCACCCAGTCGGAATTTGGAAAGGACACGCGCCGACTAGTCGGGAGTGTGGAACTCACTGTCAAGCAGAATACCCACTACAATCCAGCGGGCCCGCATCATCCTAAAATGGGATATCAGCGGCTCGTTTGCGCAGCCTTCTGCGACGGACAGCAGGGGCGTCAGGAGCCAGCTCCCGCTCCCTCTCACGAGCCTCCTTTAGCAAGATAACAGTCTCAAAAGGAGTCTACGGCTCTCCACCCTGTATCGTTGGCGACTATCAGACTTACTATGGAGGCCAACAAGAGATCATCTCTAAGCAATGACACCAGATGATGCCGCTGAGGGTTCCACGCTGGTTGAAGGTATAACTTTCATCTGCAGTGCATAAAAGTATGGTGTATGTTTTAATAGAAGGTATAGACTATATATGGTTGAATAGAAGTGGACCGTTTGAATTTTGAACGCATCGTGGCAATAACGGGGAACAATAAACTGAACATGCGTTCCAATTTGCAGTGGGCGCTCATTTCGCCGAACAGCATCGAAATATTGACGGCTGCGACCTGAAATTCGGGTGATTATCGTCTCAATCGGAAATAATTCCCGAGGGAGGCCAATTTTAGTCAAACCGTTACATTCTGAGGCTTTGATTGCATTTACTAAATAGTTTCCCTTTCAATTATAGTACAAAATATTGCTAACAATTGTCTATTATAGTTGTTTGTTGGCTGTAGGTAGATTTTATATTAAGTCTTTGTATTAATATTATAAAAATTAATAACGAGTATGATACTTTGTCCGGGACGGGTTGATGAGGCTGCAGCTGAAAATCGGCGCCATGTGTCATATTTGTGGCACATGGCACAAGCCGAGCTGTTTTGCCTTTTCGGGGCTATGTGGGGTTTGCACGGCCATTAAACAAAGTTGTGCAATTATTATTTTTATTGTTTATTGTCTTAAGTGCATTTAACTCACAGTGCTCTGAATAAAGCTTTCTTTCTTTCGTTCTTTTTTCTTTCTTTAAATACACACTCATATGGGCATTTCATAATATTGTTGTCTTCTTATTTCAAGTCTACTTTCAGTTTAATGATATTCCAGTAAATGTCTTAAGGTTAATTAAAACTTCCTTTTGAAGTTGTTGTTTTAATGTTGACTGTGATTTGTTTTGTTATTATTTATCGAGTGGGGAGTTTTACAAGGAGGGATAATTGGGGTGTGACCTGAAATACGGGTCATTATTGTCTCAATCGCAAATAATTCCCGAGGAAGGCCAATTTTAGTCAAACCGTTACATTCTGAGGCTTTGATTGCATTTACTGAAGAGTTTCCCCTTTAATTATAGTAAAAAATATTGCTGACTGTGGATTATAGTTAAATACACACTCATATGCGCACGTGATAATATTGTTGTCTTCTTATTTAAAGTCTACTTTCAGTTTAATGATATTCCGGTAATTGTCTTAAGGTTTATTGGAACTTTCTTTTGGAGTTGTTGTTTTAACG
Source organism: Elymnias hypermnestra (assembly GCA_015832385.1). Classification (NCBI taxonomy): domain Eukaryota; kingdom Metazoa; phylum Arthropoda; class Insecta; order Lepidoptera; family Nymphalidae; genus Elymnias; species Elymnias hypermnestra. Next base: position 829,874 of record JACTOM010000093.1, read on the forward strand.
TCGACTGTGATTGGTTTTGTTATTATTTATCGAGTGGGAAGTTTTACAATAGTCTCGCTTAAGGAAGCCCATATGCGAGAGAGGGAGAATGCAGCGGATGCTCCCACTCACCGCCGAAGGGGGCAAGGTACTAGTCGGCGCGTGTTTGCGCGCCTCCTTTGGCCTCGTTGAATCCTCAGTTTGACTCATCTGAGGTACCAGGGACGAATGCGAAAGTTGCCTCAGTTACGGAGGAAAAGGGTTCCGCTGGGTTTTAGTGGGTATTGCGAGGTCTCGTTCCTCGGCGAGTCCAACATTGCTGATCTATAGGTCGGGGGGTTCGTGCCTAAATGCATTTCCCAGCAAAAAAAGGGAGTATTACAAGGAGGGATAATCGGGGTGTGACCTAAAATTCGGGTCATAATTAGTCAAACTATTACATTCTTAGTTTTTCATTGAAATTATTGAAGAGCTTTCTCATTAATTAGAATACCAAATATTTTATTCAACTTTGTCATTGATTACTATAATATTACTATGTTTTTATATTATCCTGAGGTCTTTTTAGTTATTCTAGTACGTTTACAAGGTCTACTTTCAGTTTAATGTTATTCCGGTAATTGTCTTAAGTTTAATTAGTCTTTCCTTTTGAAGTTGTTGTTTTAACGTCAACTGTGATTGGTGGTGTTATTCTTTTTCGAGTGGGGAGTTTTACAAGGAGGAATAATTGGCGGTAGCACATGAGAACGAGATTTATTATACTCCAGAAATCTGAAAATACTATTACTTATCTTTTAGAGCCTTCAATAAGTATAGTCTTCGTCAATTGACTATATTAGGGTAGATATAAAGATCTTTACTAGATCAAAGGGTAAAATCACTTCATGAGTAATTAATAAAAGCTAAATAGCTTTAAAAAGGCTATTAAGTTTTTCTAATTGTTGTAATTAAAACCAATTTTTATCAAGTTATTATTTAATGCTTCGTGAATTCCTAAATATTACTTTAAAAACCCAAAAAAAAATAATTGTGTCTAGTCTTTTGAGCATTATCAAATGTCGTTATGTTTGAAAATAGATGAAAGCAGATCTATTATCATTATTTTGATTTCATTTACAATAATTTCTATTAAATTATTAACCTTGCCATTTTTACTTATATACTTAACTTTATTTTGCTCTGTTGTTTCATATACTATATAGCAATTTGTGTAATCCATAATGATGGGATGATGGGAGCCTCGACCACCGTTAACAGCGGGAGGAGAAATTATATGAGATATACCACCTAGGGGTCGAACAGATGTGAATGCACCCACCTGGAGTCCCGGGCGCCGATCTCCTTGGTCGGCGACGACCCTGTGGCAGGTGAATGTTCACGTGGGGATGCATTTTGTATATGTGTATATTGGTGGGAGTGTGATTTGCTTAAGCGACGTGGATAGCTGCTGTCGACAACACCGGTCGTCTTTCCACTCCAAGGCGGTCTAGTGCACCACCAGGCACAGAAATGTTCAAAACTAAGGCATCCGCGTGGGCCGAATAACCTGTGGCGGGGGTACCAGATGTGACGACTTCATCAACGGCATCACAAAACCCGAAAAACCGCGTGGAGTTACTGCACTTTTCCCGACAAAATCAAGACAAAAATCCACGAGGGGGCTTCCTGTGCGCCCGTCACAAAACCTCGAGGTTGGCAGCTATTACATAGACTATAGATAAAACTATATTGCTCCATGCTTATGGAACGGTGCAGGAGGCGCTCTCTAGTGGTAGACGCGCCGCTTCCCGATAACTAGCGCATTAGTAGGTCGGAAAGCTTGCAGATGGAATACGACGCTTCCGAGGTACCAATGCTTAGTACCAGATGGCGCGAACACCTTATATTAATTATCTTATGTAATAATTTGTTAAAACGTCGTTGTATTATCAATAAATGAATTAATTAAAGATTGAAAGAATGACAATAGATTAAATAAATAACCTTCTTGGAGTAATCAAATTTGTTTTTTCTCTTATGTGACGCAGAAGTAGTTGTACCGTTCATCAACTTATTTCATAAAAAGCTCTTTCATTCCACTTTGAACTCAGTGAAATTCTGTTTATAGTGCATTTGAAACTTGACCTAACACTTTGAAAGAGGTTGTGTTTCCTGCGGTAGTGCTAGCGTGTCAAGGTTAATTCTAGGCTTTCGTATCAAATCCTCAAAGCTTTTATTTTACTAATGCAGAGATAAATTCATGCCAAATGCAAACATTTGTTTGTGAACTCGTTTATTACCTTGGTTTTATATGATGTTTATTTTCAGAGCAAACCTGAATGAATATTTTTAACACGCTTTTATATACTTCGTCTGAATTTTTGTATGGAAATCTTTGAACACGAATTTTGAGCATTTTATATCGCCCTTGTCCCATTATCTTTATTGAATAATTCTTAAAATATATGTCATAACAGATCTACAAAAAAGAAATTATCCTAACAAACATTGTTTTGTTATATCTCTGAAGGATTAGGAAGCTTTTGCGACAAAAGCTCTCTAGCGATTTGAATCTTTTCGACACTTTCAATAACTATTGTTTATTTCAATCATTCCACATAAAACCCTAGCAGATTATACACTAAAACCTTCCTAAAGAATCACTCTATCTTTTAGTGAAGAACGCATTAAAATCTACTCAGTAGTTTTAGAGTTATTCGCGAATAAACAGGGAGACAGATAGACGCAGTGGAGGACTATGTTTTATTATATATAAGACGTATTTTGTGTGGGTTTTATGTATAAAAATATTTGATTATTAATATGTTACGAATGTTAGCATGGATCCGAAAATTAGAGTTGCTAGCCAAGTACTGGAGAGAGTGCAGAGGTATAAATATCTTGGCACTTGGCTGACTGAAGAATGAGATAATGAAACTGAAATAAAAATCCAAATAGAAGTCGCCCGTAGTGCTTTTCAAAGCATGAAAGAAGTAATTTCAAACCTTAACCTTAAAATAACATTACGTAAACGTCTCCTCTATTTTTATGTATGGCCCATACTTCTATAGGAATGCGATTTCTGGACGATAAAAGACGATCTTAGAAAACGTATAGAAGCATTTGAGATGTGGCCCTACCGAAGCATGCCCAACATCAACTGGACCCATAAATTTGCCAACGAAGAGGTCTTGGAACGAATGGATTGTCAGCGGGAACTTTGGAAGACCGTCATAAAGAAGGTTGCGTATCCGGGGCATGTTCTGAGGCATGACAGATACGGACTCTTACAACTAATAATGATGGGCCGTAAGAGGAAGTCCTGGTTACGCATCATCAGGGAGTGGACCGGGATCGCAAGTGCCGCTCAACTATTTAGCCTCGCGAAGGACGAAGTTAAATATGGACAACTGACTGCCAACCTTCGTCTGTCGGAGAGGCACGTAAAGAAGAAGAATGTATGTTTACTTAAACAAATGTGTATATTTATTGCATCGTTTCTGGTGACACTAAAGTCTTTTCTCTACCTTTTTACCTCTCTCTATCTGCTGTATTTCGTAAAGCTTACGTGAATTTATGAAAAAAACTGCATTTATGAAAAAACACTGCAGAAACTTTTACCTGGCGCGTTCACACCAGTTTTTTTCTATATAAATAGGCAATAATGGCCAAGTGTTTGCTAAGCGAATGCCGGGGGAGCAATTTATTTGGTGATAGTTATGTTTTACGCTCGTTTGAGCTCCAGTTTCCAGAAATGAAAAAGGAATTTTCATTTTGTATTCGCTTCACATATGAAAACTTCATTGCCTTTGAATTGCTAAAGATTATGGATTAAAGTGCATATATTTATATACATTTTATGTACTATACGTTGTGTATTATAATAACTGCCTCACTGATCTAGTGGTTAGCATTTTTGACTACAGACATGAGGTCCTAGGTTCAAGCGAATTCAAAAATCAATATTGAGTTTTCTATTAAGATTTTCTCAATATTTGCCCAAAGTTGGGAAGTTGGCGGTTTGTTCCACCCCCGCGCTCGAAGAGCACGTTAAGCTGTCGGTCCTTCACCCGATTTTACTCCAGTCATGTTGGATTCCCGTCACATTGGACTATGAGAGTGAAGGAATAGAGAGTGCACTAATGTACTATGCCTGTCAATCGCAGTGGTGGTTCTATGCTCTAAAACCATATCTCCTATGAGTGAGGAAGCCTGTGCCCAACAGTATAAATTTGTGTAGCGGTGTGTTTCAGAAAAGGTGACCACTCAGACTAACATGGAACTAAGTAGAAGCTCATTATCGTCCCACTGCTGGACACTGACCTCCTCACTGATAGGAGACAAAGAGAGAATATATGAATTACTATTTTCATAGTTAAAGAGATCTCTATTAAGTGTTAAGACCGCCTATTAAAGGTAAGTAGCAGCCCATTAACGTCTCACCGCTGGGCACAAGCCTCCTCACTCCGAGGAGCGAGGATTTTTAGAGCATAGACCCACAACAAGTGCACTTTCTATTCTTTAACTCTCGTAGTCCGATGTGACGGGAAACCGACATGAGCGGAGATAGATCAGGCGCAGGACCGACAGCTTAACGTGCTCTCCGAGACACGGGGGTGGATCACACCGCCACTTCCCAACTTCGAGCATATATTGAATCCTAATAGAAAACTCAACATTAATTTTTGAAGTGGCCTGACCCGGGACTCGAACCCAGGACCTCATGCCTGTAGTCGAACATGCTAACCACTAGATCAATGAGAGAGAGAGAGAGAGAGAGAATACACTTTATTGTACACCATAAATAATGCTTACAATATATACCATAGCATAATCATAAGGTACAAAAGGGCGGCCTTATCGCTAAGTAGGGATTTCTGCCAGGCAACCTTAGGGTTAGACAAAATTAATTTCGGAAATGGGTAGGTGGTGTATAAAAGGTGTAGTTTATAGATACATATAATACATACATGAGTACATAAACAGATATATACAAAAATACATACTAATAAATATATATTTACATATGAACCCATAAGTAAATATTATAATAAACTAATATATATAATTATATAAAAATATAGTCGTCGTCTAAGTGCATAGGGAGAGGTAGTGAACCTTGACGAGGTTTTTAAAAACATTGAAAGAATTGGCCTCTCTGATCGTCAGAGGTAGCTCATTCCATAATTCGATCCCCTGTACCGCAAAGGATTTCCCAAAGAACATAGTTTTATGGGGAATAATATTTAGTTTAAGGCTCCGGGATGGCCTTAAACATCTTCTGTCCGAAATGAGGCAGTTTTTTATGAATATTTTGTAGTAATTACTTTACTTACACACTTTAGTGAGTGTGAATAAAGACTCCACTAACATATAAGTAAGTCACGTCAAAAGGCACGTCGTAAGAAGCTTACATCAAAAAGCTCACTATACCACCACCTTCAGGTGAGATCATCATCAAGGGCAAATCTGTACGCATTGAAATAGAAGAAACCACAAACGTCCACAGCAATATCCCGCTGGTAAACGAGACGAGAGCAGAGAAAAATATCTTTATTAAAAAGCTTTGTTTTGTAATTTGGAGGGCGTTGCGCCGAGAATAACTAGCGTAATAGCGTTAATGGTAGGCACTAGGGATGTACGATATCATACTATAAAAACTGTTATCGGACAGGACGCTTCTATTGTATCGATAGTTATAAAATATATGAAAACCTTGGTTTTTCAAACTAAATGATATGTTGAAAACTGCACTAGGATAATCTTTTGAGGTTTACAGAAGAATCTCTGGTGTTCCAGCCGAGGATCCAGCGGAACCCGATAGGTTTTAATGGAGTAGTTTAGTGTTTCCAATCTCATGTCTTAGCTAACACCTTCAGTCAGGGGCCTAAAACTCTTATATGGATGAGAGTAAATTTCTTCCGCTAGACCATAATCTCGATTAAGGAGGCCCATGAGTGACAGGAAAAATGCAGTGTATTTTCTCTCTCACCGTAGAAGATGGCAGAGAATTAGGTGACGTATGCGAAAAATGAACCTCTGATGCTAAAGAGGTTTTAGTGGGTATTGCGAGGATTATTCTATCGCCAAGATCAGACTCCTGACCCATGGGTTGTAGTTTGGGCCTAAATGCATTTACCAGCAAAACCACATGAGACTGGGAACATTGCAGCTCTGAAGGACAGAATACACCTTAAATTCCAGTGAGTCCTGGGGGATTCTGAACTAGAACATCAGAAATTCGCTGAGGATATTCCAGAGCGCTGTAACCTTGGATTGGGAACGCTGCAATGCTACATAAAAGAATACCCCTCAAAACTCCAAAGAATCGCTGCGGATATTTCTCTCTGAAACTTTAGACTTCAGCAAATCTAAGAAAACTAAAGCTACTAATAAGATTCTATAATAGATTGCTTAAAGTAACCCATAAGGAGTTGGGATGAGAAAAGACTGGCAAAATAATGAAATCGTCTTAATCGGAAACTAAAACTAAAACTAAAAATTCACGTTATTTCAATTAAGTTTGGATGTCGTTTTTATGAAAGTAAGCTGTAAGAACTAACAGTATTGACTATTTGAACGGGTACATACCACGATGGCGTTTTTTAATTTTAATTTTGCCGATATTTCGACCCAGTTGCATAGATCGTGGTCACGACGTTACTGCTGTGGTCGGTTGTGTCAAGCTGTCAAGGGCAGAATCTGTCTACCCTACGTCTGATCCTTTTATTTTTCACGGCACCCACATCCATTTTTCGGCATACTACACTCACAACGTCACGTTTTAATTTTGAAAAATTGCGTCGTTTGTTCATTTGGCATAGCTTCAAATACCCGTTCAAATAGTCAATATGTTAATAAACCACGAAAATTTAAGTTTAGAACTAACAGTATTCATAATCAATATAATGGTGTATTAACGCGTTCTCTTATAGGATCCGTCTCAACGTTCCGCCTAGGAAGAGACGGCCTAAATATGTCCTTAACGACCCCGACGATACGATAACTATCGACAATCTACCATACCAGGTAGGGACAAACACTAACACAAACGCTACACAGCGACCCCGCCGGCGGAGTCGAGGTCCCCGATTTCTGACGTCACCCGGACGTGGACTTCACCCACGTTCCCGGGGGCGCTTCTGATTCTCCCTTTTCAGGTGATGTTTCTACGACAACGTCGCTCCAGGCCGAGGCTCGGTCTCGCAGGAGACGCCCTTGAAGCCCTTTTCAGGGCTCGCACTCGAAATGTGGCGGCCTCCATAAGAGCTCGTCCTCCTTCCGGTTACGCTGTAAAAGCCAGTAGGGCTAACAGCTAAACACAGTTCGAAAAAAATATATATAATGGTACATCATTATTTAAGTTACATAGTGGTCGGTGATTACAAATCACGATATAATACGTTAGAGTATTTCTTAAATAGCGATATAATTTATCGTACGTATGTACATCACTAAAAAAAATTAGAACGACCCAAGTATTTTTTCCTGCGAAGAAAACGCGGTAATTCTACTTAATGAATATTTAATTATTGTTTTCGTTTTTGAACTTTTATCATAAATTTCCGTAATTATTTTATTACTTAACACGCTTTTCAACTACCATAAATAGCAATAAGTAGGGGGGGTTTTATGGGCTTTTGTAACGAGGGAAAGTTACCATAAGTCAGAGTATTTGCGTTAATAGCATTCTGTAGTTAAACGTATAAAGAAATAATGTTAACAAATGTAGAATAGAAGTTAAGGAAGATTATAAAACCTTAAAAAATATAAAATATTACAATTAATTTTAATTTTATAACACAAAAGACACACAACGATATAAATAAATGTACAATTGTTCAGTAATAGGTACTTTGAGTGTACAATTGGGCGGTCTTATCTCTTTTATACAAACCTGGGGTCATAGAAAAGAGGTAGGTGATGTGTATAGATAAATAGATATACATTTGTAAATGGGGGAATTTCGTTCTTAGTGAAAGGTTACGTAGCAAAATGTATATTGAATTTAAAGTAAAATGAGTAAACCCTTTTAACGTCTTGTAGTAAGTTATCGTATATATCTATAAGCTTTAGATATTTTCGTGTCGATTGCCCCGCAGGTTTAATGATGCTAGATCGGCTCTTGGGACTTTAATGTTCATGAAAGACTACCAAATGTTATAATTTTTATGTTTTGTAATAGTTAAACCATTAAATGTTATATTTTGTTTATTAAATTAAGACTCTGGTGTAGCGTCATGTTTCGGTAAACTTTGAGCTAGTGAAAAAGTCCGTCTTGTATTTATAGGCTCATATCTTAAAAATTAAAATCGACCTCAAGTGTTTTCATTGTTATTCACATCACTAATATAATTAGAAACACTAATTAATACTCACAGTTTATAAAAAAAACCACAAAAAAACTTAACGATCTTCGGACCTGACACACGCACCGTTAGGAATGGACACTTTGCAACTGATTTATTTTTGTTTTTTTATTGTTTGGTGTTATTTCCAATCATATTTTGTTATGACTATTACCGGGAAGCGAAATAAAATAAAATTTCTGATTGCCCGAGTTGAGACAAAACTATCATATTATATCAACTTGGGATAAATGATGTAAGAAACAGAACCTTTATGTGTTTGCGTATCGTCGTCGTCGTCATCACTTCAACTGATGGTCGTCCACTGCTGGATATAGGTCTCACGAAATGATGCCCATAAGGCCCGATCTTGCACCGGCGACCCTCCTTATATCGTCGGTCCACCTTGTGGGGGGTCTTCGTATACTACGTCGTCCGGTGCGGTGTCGCCATTCCAGCACCTTCGGGTCCCAACGTCCATCGGTTCGTCGGACTATGTGTCCCGCCCATTGCCACTTCAGGTTCGCGATTCCTAGGGCTATATCGGTAACTTTGGTTCTGCTACGGATCTCCTCATTTCTGATTTGATCGCGTAGAGAAACTCCGAGCATAGCCCTCTCCATCGCACGCTGGGTGAATCTGAGCTTTCGAATGAGGACCATATCGACCACGTTAGCGTGTGTGTGAGTATAGTTTGTCTTTGGCGTCCATATAACCAAATTATTATTCATTGTATACTTTATTATATCAGAAATTATTATACACTTGTCTACGAGATATATAATACTGATTGCAACAAACAAGATCGTAAACATGTTCTGTGTGTTTATGGGCGCTCTACCTCAATGGATAGGGTTTAGGAAAACGTCATGTAGGCATACTATCAGTCAAATATTTGCCACTATTGGCTTCCTAGCTATAATATCGACTGTTTACCGACTGCGAACATTCCGGCCGACTGAGCAAAGGTAATGTTTAGTTCATGTATAGGCAATGTGCCGTGTGTTTGCGTGGAATTGGCACGAGTCAATACGACACAGGCGTGGTTTGCTCACGTGCATGCACTGTCGCCTTAGAGCCTGTTTCAATACAGCCTCCATCAAATTAGTTGTCTTTTTAACTCACTATTTCTAATATTACAAAGACTAATATGTTTTCTTGAACGCCTTATATTCAGGAACTATTAGTACGATTTGTACAATGAAAAGTTTTTCACAATCGGGATTTTTCCCTTTGTTAGCTTCAGTTTCCTGTACTGCTTCAAAGGTTAAAGTTTTACTATAAATATTTCTAACATAATGGTTTCCTTTTTAAAGTTCTAAATCGTCCGAGAAATCATATATCTCTTTTTATGGTTAGCGCAGTAGAACTATTTTAAGAAAATCAAGTTTGTTTCCTTCTATGTTTCTTTTATGAGGTGCAGAAGGAGCTGAGCGGATCAGCTGTCATTTGAGCTAACATGTAGAAGAACTTACCACTGTGCTCCACTGCAGATTGGCAGGAATAGTACACCGCAATTCGACACTCTCGGAGTTCAGACGCAGGACCGAGAGCTTAACTTGCTCTCCGAGGCACGTGGGTAAAGCACACCGCAAATTTCCCAACTTCGGGTTAATATTGAGAAAAAGCTTAACAGAAAACTCAATATCAATATGAATTTGCCCGACCCGGAACTCGGACCCAGGACCTTATGTCTAATCAGACCAATGAAGCAGCCATGAGCTATTATGCACCTTTGCTGTAGGAATAGTTAAGAAATATGAAATATGTGACAGGCAGAACAATTAATAACTTTAGAAATGATAACAGTGAGTTCCAAAAGATTCAGAGGTTTTCGAAATTTTAATCCTTCAGAAAACAATTTATATAATATAAACTTTATGAAAATGTAAATGGAAATCATACTGTTGAACTCCTACTGCCAGGCACAGGTCTCTTCACTTTATTATTGCTGACAGCTCAGTATTTGACTGTAAACTCCTATGATCATGATGATATAGTCCAACGTGGAATTACCTTGGTAATTAACTTGGTAAGAGATATGTTGCCGCACCTCTTATGGTTTGAACACTGCCCCGTACTGGAATGTAATTCTCTTGCTGCGCAGTAAGTTTTCCCACGAACGAAGGGGAAGATTGTAGAGGATGCTCCTTCACACCGCCGGAGGTGACAGGGTAAAAGGAAGCGCCTGTTTGCCTAAGTTCTCCGTGATTTCTTAGTCAGACTCATCCGGAACCCCAGAAATGAATGCAAAAGTTGAACCCCTGGTGCTTTACTCATAGATGAAGAGGGTTCCGTTCGATTTTAGTGGTTATTGAGAGGCCTTCTTATTCACCGAGCCCCACACTCCTGACCCATGGGATGAGGTTAGAGCATAAAAGCATTTCCCAGCGAAAAAATAAGTTTTTGCTAGCAAGATGGTTCCACTGCCACAAGGTTCAATCGCGATATTGGTTACAAGTACACTATTAGTGTGTCTGTGATGTGAAATAAACGTGATCCTTTAATTTCTTTAAAAACTCAATCGTATGAAACAATAAAACGGCATGATGGATCGAATTGAAACTTTATAGGGTTCTTAGAGATAAAGAGACCTTGAACAGGCACGAACAATATTATTCATAATTCCAACATTTTTAATGTAGCATGTGATTTTCTAGGAGACCACAAAATGCTCTTTTTTTGTGATATTTAAAGGTCATGTTAAGGATAAAAATATTTTTTTTCTGAAACACCATTCTGGGACATTATTAAAAAATTTATCAACTTTAAGAAACCCTCGTTGATTTTCTGTGCGACTATTAGTTTCGGAGATATGACTGAACAAAGAAAAATGATCCATTTTCATTCAAAGTCCGATAGCTCAGCGCAAAATGGTCGTATCGACAAAAAAACTCAATTTAAGCTGAATAGACAGCCTTTCCAATCCATAAAGAGGTGAACTTCGAAGAAAAATTTCCGAGGCCAATAAAAATAAGATCGAAAAAAAAATACTCGGAATTTTTTGATCCTTTAAGATCGTAAAATGGAAAACTTTAACCTTTAAAGTGCTTTTTATTTTACATCGATACGACAATTTTTATAAAAGATACAGCCATTTGAAAATTCCTTGAAAAATTAGTTTTTTTTTTGATCCCTTAATTTTATAAACTATTATATAATTAAAAGATTTTAATTAAGCACTAAGAATGATATCATAGCTGCAATAATACTAAACTACGTCACCTTGCATTGTTTCAAAGGCTTTATACACAGCGAAGTTGTGAATGCATCGCGAACTTTGCGGGCCGGGTGTCGAAGTTGGGACTAATTAAATTGTTTATAACACTCTGCAATAGTTCACACGCTACGGGAACTAGTTTTGGATTTGAGTTTTTCCACAAAGGACAACGAAATTATAAACCTAATACACATATATTTAGCTGTGTACTTTGTGTGTACTGAATGAGATTGAGCTGTCACGCTCAGCATTCTAACACTCGTTTTTGAAGAATAACATCTTTACGCACATTGTTACGAAATGTAAAATAAGGAGGGGCAAACGGAAGTTGAGAGGGAAATATAAGTTGGTTAACTTAATCCTTAGCTTGCACAGCCGTGTTTTATTGACCCACGTAATTTGCCCCCACTTTTTAACGGAAATAATCGCAGCCTGACCCACCCTGCACGGACGTTTTTGCGTCTGCTGCCCCTCAGGTAGAATGACTAAAATGGCTCCTGAGAGTTAAATGTTCATAAAAGACTACCAAATGTTATGATTTTCATATTTGCCAATAAATAAACTATACAATATTATCTTTTGTTTATTAAATTAAGACTCTGTCGTAGCGTCATGTTGCGCTAAACTTTGAGATAGTGAAAAAAGTCCGTTTTGTATTCATAGGCTCTTATCTTAATAATTAAAATTGACCATAAGCGTTTTCATTGTTGTTCACATCACTTATATAATTAAAAACACAAATAATTACTAACAAACACTCACAGTTTATAAAATACCACAAAAAAACTTAACGACCTTCGACGCTACATACGAACCGTTAGTGACGGTCACATTGTAACTGATTTATTTTCTGTTTTTTCAATTGCCTGGTGTTACCTCTACGCATATTTTGCGACAGTTACCGAGAAACAAAATAGATAATATACATTATGACTTAAATATAAAGAGATGCCTATATTTGTAATTGCACGAGTTGAGACAGAAATATCGTATTATGTAAACAGCAGTAGTTGACACGGACAATCTTGACAAGCAAAAGAGCCCTGTCAACCAGTAGTTGACACAGTCTAAGGGATAGAAAGAGAGAGTTATGTTTTATTTCAGTTGAGTAAATTCTGCTTTTATCAGTTGAGTTAGATTGTAAAAATTAGCGCGTTACTTATATATTATAATTCTATCTATCTTCGGGTGTTCGCCAAGATGTTTAATCTATCTGGAGCGGCAGTGGAGGGGATGCCACCGTCCATGTGAGCGGGGGTTGAATTGAGTGGACTGTGTAGACGGTTAGTTGTAAGATGAAGAAAGAGAAGAATGTTGAACTTAGTGAGGTGACCGCATAAGGGGTGATATTGATGAAGGGGAAAGGAATCGCATGCACGTAGCTGGTGTGTCGGGATCTCCTTCTATTTCTCGAAGAAGGGCTGTGCATTGGCGTGGATGCGGCGGCGGTGTACACTATCACTATTCTTACACGGCTAGCGTCTCATCCCTTCGATAGTTCATGCGGTTATATATCTTCTAGACGAAGATACGAGCGGAATTGTCAGCGGTAGATGGAACACGACTTGTTGCGGCGGATGCGTAAGCGAGTATATGCACGCGAAGGAAAAGGTAGGGTAAGTAAGTAATAAGTAGCAGCCCATTAACGTCCCACTGCTGGGCACAGGCCTCCTCCCTCATATGAGAGAGGGTTTTTAGAGCATAGACCCACCACGCTGCTCCACTGCGGATTGGCAGGCATAGTACACAAGTGCACTCTCTATTCCTTCACTCTCATAGTCCGATGTGACGGGAATCCGACACGACCGGAGAGAGATCAGGCGCAGGACCGACGGCTTAACGTGCTCTCCGAGGCACGGGGGTGGATCACACCGCCAACTTCCCAACTTCGGGCAAATATTGAGAAAATCTTAATAGAAAACTCAATATCGATTTTTGAATTGGCCCGACCCGGGACTCGAACCCAGGACCTCATGTCTATAGTCGAACATGCTAACCACTAGACCAATGAGGCAGTTAATGTAGGGTACTTTGGGAAAAAGAAACATTTTTACGCGGCACCGTCAAGATTTAAACCAAAAAACTACCAAAAGTGGCGTCACCACTATCATCGGACCGCATCAGCTTGAAACGTCCATTACGTTTTAATGTTTACTTTTATTGAAGTATTTTGTAACAGATATACATTAAAACCACTAACTAAGATATTTTTTTTAATACAACATTGATAACTTCCGCCTGATTATGATTGGCTAATACAGCAAGCGAAAGAGGGGTTAAAGCTCGGACATCAATAAGGTTTGATTAATGATTATCTTGATCACATAAAACTAGTTTGTTATTTTACTGTATAATAAATAAAATAAAACACTGTATTCTTGTTTAATTGGCATCTGATTTTGAAAGTGATTTTTTTATAAAATTTATTCAGCGCCAAGTATTCGTATTCTAGAGTTCCCTCAAGGAAAATTGCAGTTCAAGTCAGTAGCAGTAAATATTTGAATTGTAGAGCGGGATTGGTTTGCTTTCTACGTATTCAAAGGCAGTGTTTACATCGAAATATAAAAATTCTTCACGATCTGAGAGTCAGTCGATTTTACAGGCGTGCTCTGAGACTTCGGGAATTGCCTCATCGATCGGAATCTTATGTAGAGAGTTATTTTCTCAAACTAAAGTCAATACACTGGTTTAAAAGCTTTGAAGATTTCGCTTAAATAACGATGGAAGCTATGACTTTGTAGCACATGTCCTGGGAGGTACGTTTATCAACGTCATCATCTAGTGCCTTCTTCAAAATGAAGTTGGGCGGAAAACTATTCTGTCCTGGGCAAGTCTTTTTAATTGTGCTTAGTTATGACTGGTCCATTAACGTATATGCCGCCTCGGTCTACCAGATGCTCTTTGAAGACATCCTACTCTTTGAAAATGTCCGAAAAAAGAGCCACCTTTCTCCGCATGATAATCGTTATAAGCATGCGGCTAATTTGCGCTCGTTTGAGGACTACAGCGTTTGAGACGAACTGGTTCATCACACCTCAAATGCCTAGAGCTGCTTACAGCTTTGCTTCTTAAAGACCATGTCTGGCAGCCATATAAAACATTGGACCAGACATAACATTTTAGAACGCGAATTCTTGTTAGGAATGGTATTTAAGGGTCACACAAAACTTTACTCATTTTATAAAAGGCTGGTCTAAATCTGTGGTAAAATACCGACCTAGGTATTTGAACTTTCTGACTGCTGCAATATAGGTACGTAAAGCAAGGTAAATTTAGAAAATTAATTGTCTCAGCTGCTATTTCAGAAATAAAAGCTTTTAAGGTCACGTTGGTGTAACGATACGATATGAATACTTACTCCATCATTAAGAGCCATGTTACGATTAGTTCCTATTACAGCAGATAGCCTGGCTTCGATATTTTCAAATTAAGGACCTAACTGATCAATTCAAATGATATGTATTAAGTTATTATCTGAGACTAAAATCCATACACTGGTATAAAAGCTTCGATGTTTTCGCTCAAGTAACGATGGAAGTAATGACTTTGTAAGCACAGGTCCCGAGTTCGAGTTCTGGTAGGTATTATTACTAACAAGGTAAATATAGAAACTTATTTGTCTCAGCGCATCGCCTGATCTCTCTCTGATCGGGTTGGATTTCCGTCACATCGGACCATGAGAGTGAATAAAGAGTGCACTTGTATATTATACTGCCAATCCGCAGTGTTGTAGCGTGGTGGGTCTATGTTCTAAAAACCCTCTCTCGTATGAGTGAGGAGGCCTGTGCCCAGCAGTGGGACGTTCATGGGCTGCTACTTGCTTATTTGTCTCAGCTGCTATTTCAGACAAAAGTCATTTTTTTGAACGAGATGAATCTATGATGAATGGCAATATTTTGATAGATGGGGAACAAGTGGAAGAGGTGAAAGAATTTGTATACTTGGGATCTAAATTTACAAAAGATGGAACATGTGAAAGTGATATCGAAAGGAGAGTGAATGCAGGGAATATGGTAAATGGTGCTCTGCATGCTTTTATGAATAGCCAGATGGTGTCTCAAAGGGCTAGACTGGCAGTGCATGCTGGAGTGTTGGTGCCAACACTTATGTATGGTAGTGAAAGTTGGGTATGGCAGAAGAATCACAAAAGTAAAATAAATGCGGTAGAGATGAGAGCGTTGAGAAG
>JACTOM010000093.1:846484-879256 GCA_015832385.1 Elymnias hypermnestra
TTAGGTTTAGGTTTAAAGATCTTTATTCTCAAAAGAAAAACATTCACTTCATGAGAAAATAACAAATATTAAAAAAAAACATAAGAAAAGTAATACTACATACTGTGTGTGATACATGTGATAAAAGCTTAAATCTATATTATCTATTCATAAAACTGTGGGAAACTTAATAAAGAGACTTATAGGGTTATACAATGTTTTAGCAACAATTTTTTAAAGGTTTCAAAAGATTTTGCACAAAGTATATATTCTGGTAAACTATTATACAATAATGCTCCCTCGAATTGTATAGTTTTTTGTCCGTAGTATTTTGTTCTAGATCTATGTAACTGTAGTTTATGTTTGCTTCGAGAGTTTAAATGCGATTTCGTTTTAAAAGAAATTTGTGTATGCACTGCTTTATTTAAAATTTTTCTAACTAATAAACATGTTTTAAATTTATATAATTGGTTGATGGATAGCACATTAGTTTTTTTTTAAAGTTCTTTTGTAGGAAAACGATAATTAATTTGGAATAAGGTTTTTAGGAGTTTGTTTTGCGATATTTGAAGATCTTTTAAAATTTAAAAAGTAATCATCAGGTATTGAGACAGTCTTGAATATTAAATTATTTATTTGGATAAAAATTTATAAATGGTTTAGATAACATGGTCTGATTTTGATCGCCATTTCTATCAATTTGTTACGCGTAAGAAAGTAGTTATAGACGTAACTACAATAGTTAGACATATGTTCTCGCGAAGTTTCTTGTAGATATTGATATATTCTATAATATTGTCGAACATTTTTTTGTCCTATCATTAATACTCTTCACAGCGTATGCGATGAAAGATATTTTATGACTAATTTTTTTACACCTTCGGTTGGTTTCAATAGGAATTTCTAAAGTTTTCTATAGTAATCTAGTACTAAATATAGCCTATGTTACTCAGTGATAACGTAGCTTTTTAATGAAAAAAGAATTATTAAAATCGGTCCAGTACTTTTTGAGTTTATTCGTTACATACAAAAATATAAATCTTTCCTCTTTATAATATTAGTGTAGATCTCAAAATACACGATATACATTTGAGGGCTATTTTTTGTTAAATAAGTTAGCCCTTGCTTGTAATCTCATCTGATAGTTAGTGATAATACAGTCTCAGATGGAAGTGCACTACCCTGGATAACAGGTAATTTGCCTCTTTTAGTTTCTACACAAAGCTGTGTCGAAATTCATTAAGGCCTAAATTTTCCTTTTCAGAAATCAAACCCTGGGTCTCTGGCAGTGAAGTATGTGCTTTAATTCTACATCTAATTGGGATTGAAGTACCAAAACTCTCAATAAAACCAAACGTAACCCTTTCTATTCTTAAATAGGTAACCAGAGAGATGTTAACACATTACACTAGCACATTAAATAAAAATGGTGACTAACTTCTCGTGCCTAACCCTAAGTCCTTGTCAACTACCGGTTAACATGATACGATAGTTCTGTCTCAACTGGGGCAATCAGAAATAAAAACGACCTTATCTTTTAAAGCCGTAATGTGTATTATCTATATTGCTTCTCGGTAACAGTCGTGACACAAAATGCGTAGAGAACCAGACAATAGAGACAAAAAATAAATCAGTTATAAAGTGACCGTTACTAACAGTTATGTTTTTTGTAGTACTTTATAACTGTAAGTGTTTATTAGTGATTATTTGTATTTTTGATTATATTAGTGATGTGAATAACAATGAAAGCCCTTGAAGTAAGTTTTAATTCTTAAGATATGAGCCTATAAATATAAGACGGATTTTTTTCACTATCTCAAACTCTTAATTTAATAAACAAAGGAAAACATTGTATAGTTTAATCATATAAATCATAACATTTGGTTTTTCATGAATTAAATATTCATGAAAGACCAAATGTCCCAAGAGTTCCAAGAGCCACTCTAGCGTTGGTCAACCCGCAGGGCAGTTGACACATATGTTCGTGCGGGTTGGGGCAGGCGACGGTTATTTCCATTAAAAACCGCGGGCAAATTACAGGGTCCAATAAAACGCAGCCGGATAGTCTAAGGGTTAAATGCACACATTCTTCCTAGATTGTTGCTTGAGAGCTATGTTAGTTAGATAGATGATATGTTTTATTTTTCAAAATTAGGCTCTATAGTGTGTAATTGGGTGGTCTTATCGCGTACTAATGATCTCTTCCAGACAAGCCTGACGAAGGAAAGAAAAGAGTACCAAGAGAAATTTAGCTCCTTGTAATGCTTCTTGATAGCTGGTATTTTAGACCTAATTCTATATGAACTTGTATGTCTACGCTGGATATCAAACACTTTTTCAATAACATATCAAAATTTTTATGGTATTTATCGACTAGAGATAGGATTTTTGAACAATTTATATTTTGTTTGCTTTTTAGTATACATACCTGAGGATCTATCCCTCGTCCCAAGTACTGATGCAATTTGTGGACGCTCTTCGTTTATCACAAGTTCTGCTTGCTCGTTGTAAACAGAATGGACAGTGGATATGCAGGTCAGCCTCAGCTGTCCACGCTCGAAGCTGTCAGGTCTTACCATGAAAGACAGCTGACTTATCGATGCCACCTAAACAAAAATATAGTTATTTAATTGAGATTTGGTATAGGCAAAATTCAATGTTTAACTGATGATGATGAATTTAAAGACGACGACTTAGAATCTAAAGTTACGAGAGCTCCTTCGCTTACTGTGTCCAAAAATTCGGTCAGATGTCCCTTTTCTTCTCACTGTGTTCATGGACGTCCACTGCTGGACATAGGTCTCACGTAATGACGTCCACAAGGCCCGATATTGCGCCGCCTGGCTACCGGCAATCCTCTTTATATTATCGGTCCATCTTGTGGGGGGTATGCCTACACTGAGCCGTCCAGTGAAGAGTCGCCACTTCAGCACCTTCAGCCCGCAACGTCCATCGGTAATTCGAACTATGTGCCCGCCCATTGCCTCTTCATGTTCGCGATTCGCAGGACTATGTCGGTCGACTCTGGTTCTACTACGGATCTCTTCATTTCTGATGCGATCGCGTAGAGAAACTCCGAGCATAGCCCTCTCCATCGCACGCTGAGTGACTCTGAGCCATAGGTCATCACTGTTCGATGACTTTGGTCTTCAGGCAATGAGGGTTATCGGACGAAAATATCTGGTGTAGTTTCCCGAACGCTGCCCAACCGAATTCTTCTCATCATCATTATAATATATATTATTTAATTTATTTTACTTCAATTACAGTTATTCATTCATTCCCACGCTTTTCTATCTTTATCTAATTAGTGCTTTGTAAATACAGAGCGATTTCTCAATTAGTTTACTTTTAATTAAAGATTTAAATTTATTCAGTGACATCTCTAGAACGCCTTCTGGAAATTTGTTATAGAATCGTATACAGTTATCCTTGAAGAATTTATCAATTTTATGCAACCTACTATTATTTATGACAATCTACTTAATTCTACTTTAATACCCAAGTTGTATGAATTGATATTCGTACAACATAGTGTAAAAAGGAATTGAGCGATGCCTGTGTAAGATTTGAACTTATGACTCACTGATCAAGAATCCACGGGTCTTCAATAGACTATCATGGGTATCTGTGCTTTCTTAATTGGTATTAATTACAGAGCTGTTCAGTTAAAGAAGAATTGTGTGGAATCCGGCTCAACTCAAGAACAATTTAAGGTATGTGTTATTTACCACCTTGTCGTATATCGGTGGCTCTTAAATCCCAAATTCTGTCAAGTCAATTGGCTTGTGCTCAGAAATGAGACGTTACTTAGATATTGTGTACGTTTAAAAGGAAATCAATTACAATTCCAAGTTGTTCCCAATAATGAATTAAGCACCATAAACAATAAATTGAATATTTATCTACTACTTTTTAGTTTGATATTCTTATAAAGATGTTTGTTTAGTTTATTAAACTATTATTTTCAATATTATTACGATTTTTTATCAATTATTAAGAATAACGCAAGTCTAGAGTAACTCAAAAATGTTTACTTAAACTGTAATTCTTATTAATAGTAAAATAAATGGCTATCATATAAAAAGGCAGGCGTGCAATAAGACCCTTCTATTTGGGGGTCCTCGGCAAGTTGGAGATTAAATCTAAAGTCGTCGTCGTCTCTTCAACCGATGGACGTCCACTGCTGGATATAGGTCTCACGTAACGACGTCCACAAGGCCCGATCTTGCGCTGCCTGGTTCCAGCGGCTACCGGCGACCCTCTTTATGTCGTCGGTCCACCTTGTGGGGGATCAGCCTACTCTGCGGCGTCCGGTGCGGGGTCGCCACGCCAGCACCTTTGGCCCCCAACGTCCATCGGTCCTTCGGACTATGTGCCCCGCCCATTGCCACTTCAGGTTCGCGATTCGCAGGACTATGTCGGTGACTCTGGTTCTACTACGGATCTCTTTATTTCTGATTCGATCACGTAGAGAAACTAAAGCAAAGATTAAAAATTTACTCATTTTTAATTACTATAATTACATGGAACTTTGACAAGTGTACAGATATTCAAATAAATCTAACGTTTTGGAATGGTCTGGAATCACGTTCAAAGATTCTATTATGTTTATAAGTACAGGCGAAGCTAACATAAGAGTGTTAAAGTTTTATTTATTTATTTAGCACGTACATTAAATGCTTAGAATTAAACAATCAGGTGTTGCGAATGATTACTACAACCTATAGCATCACACTTCATTCCCACAGGGGCAGGCAGAGACCACGTCCTTCCACTTGCCACGATCCTTGCATATCTCCTTCGCGTCTTTCATTCTCATTAAACCTTTCATACAAGTTCGTCGGTTTAGAGTACTCTTGACCTGGCCCATGTTTAAAATGGCCTGGATTTGGTCCAGGAACGTTTGCCTCGGTCTTCCCCTCCCAACTTTCCCATTCACTGTTGACTCATAAATTCTTTCTTTCAGGCTCCTTTCATTCATTCTCTACCTTCTGTGCCTTAACCATCTAAACAAATCTTTCTCAATTTTAGTCACTGCATCTTCTTTTATACCTATATTCCTAATTTGTCATTCAGTTTCAAACCACTCATACTTCTCAACGCTCTCATCTCTACCGCATTTATTTTACTTTTGTGCTTCTTATGCCATACCCAACTTTCAGTATCATACATAAGTGTTGGCACCAATGCACAGCTACACAGCTTACCGAAATCTCCTCCAGCTTATAATGATGGGTAAGATCCAAGGGCAGAAGGAACAAATTATGTCAAGGTGTGGAATGGGAATAGCGACTGCAGAAGAGTTACTGCACCTTGCGCAAAACCGAGAACGATTAGCGGAGCTGATGGCTAACCTCCAGTAATGGAGAGGTACAGGAAGAAGACGCAGGAGAATTTAATGTTAATGATAATAGTAAGGTCTCATTTATGGGCTAATAAAAGATCCAGGCAGCCCAAGATCGGGCCTTGTAGACGTCATTACATGAGACCTACGTCCAGCAGTGGACGTCCATCAGTTGAAGAGACGACGATGACGAAAGGGCTCACACAGCATTAAAATATGTGTGTGTATGTTTTGTTATTTTTAATTGACAACAAATCTCAATGTGTGTACTATGTAAGTCATAATATTAAATTTATTATACATTAAACATAACACGAATTTCGTGGTCTTAGTTTGTTGTCTTAAACTTTGAGTAGTTTACGCAAGTTCGATCAGTTCTGCGGTTCCAATAACTTGAATATCCAATTTGCACAAGTTTATCAAGCGTGGGTTAATTTTGATTTGGGACGTTTTGTCAAAAGCGTTTGTTAATTTCATATTGTAGTTTGTATTGAAGTTTCTGATCTTCTTGAGTTATGATTCAGTGATGTTAACCTATTTTAATAACCTCTAATATATTTTATATTCTACATACCCTTTAATGTGGGGTTTTAAAGCACGACTATATCTATATCATAGAAGATGCATCACATTTGTATATAGTAAATTAAACGAAACCTGTTCTGTGTCTTAATTCAAAACAAATTTTGTCATACATTTCGGTCAACATTAACCCTTGCCCGTATCAACAACTAGTTGACATGATACAATAATTCTGTCTCAACACGGGCAATCAGAGATATAAGCATCTCTTTTTAAGTCATAACGTGTATTATATGTTTCTCGGTAACTGTCGTAACAAATGCGTAGAGATAACATCAGACATAAGAAAAAACGATAAATGAACCAGTCACAAAGTGACCGTTACTAACGGAACGTGTGTCGAGTCGACAATCGTTTTTTTTTTTGTAGTATTTTTTTAACTGTAAGTGTTAGTAGTTATTTATGTTTTTGATTATGTAAGCGATGTGAATAACAATGAAAACCCTTGAGGTAAGGTTTAATTTTGAAGATGTTTCTCTATCTCAAAGTTAATTTAATATACAAAATATAACATTATATAGTTTAATTATTGGCAACCATAAAAATCATAACAATTGGTAGTCTCTCATGTACATTTATGTCCCAAGAGCCACTTTAGCGTCCATGCGGTGCGGGGCAAGCGACGCTTATTTCCGTTAAAAAGCGGGGATAAATTACGGGAGCCAGTAAAACGCACATAAAACTCAGAACGTTTGGGACTCTTTAGTGTACATTTAAGTCCCAAGAGCCACTTCAGCGTCAATCGACCCGTGGGATAATCGACGCAAAAATGTCCATGCGGTGCGGGGCAAGCGACGCTTATTTCCGTTAAAAAGCGGGGGCCAATAAAACGTGGCCGGACAATCTAAGTGTTAATATATGAAGAAGAAGAAAGCTCCTGATTTAAAAATGAAACCGGGTTATGTCACTATGTACCAAGAAATATCGAGTAGTAATGTCTCAAAATAGTTTTATCGGCAATATTTATAAAAACTACAGGTAATTAGATACAGGTGACGGTGATTGACTTAACGGCTCAACAATTAAATAGTTTTCAATATATTTGCGATAATGAAAACAAATGTAATATATTTTAAACTATAAATATCTTAAACTTATTACATTGATAGAAATATTTAAACCTTATATTTGAGCTTTATACGTGTTTTTTTAATGTGTGATTGAGTATATGAATAAATATTTTAATATAGTTTCTCACACTACCGTTGCAATATATATTTAATATATTCTTGATAATATTAACTTGTACAGCAAAAAGTGTGAAATACACAACTTTAATGTAAGAAAAAAAAAACCGGATCTGTAACGCCATGTTTCATGACGAGAAGGTTCAAAAATTATTTGTTAAATTGGGCATTTTCAATACACTTTTGGATTTAAGTAAGTAAAGTAAGTAGCAGCCCATTAACGTCCCACTTCTGGGCACAGGCATAGTACACAAGTGCACTCTCTATTCCTTCACTCTCATGGGCCAATGTGATGGGAATCCGACACGATCATAGAGAGCTCATGCGCAGGAGCGACGGCTTAACGTGCTCTCCGAGGCACGGGGTGGATCACATCGCCAACTTCCCAACTTCGGGCAAATATTGAGGAAATCTTAATAGAAAACTCAATATTGAGTTTAGAATTGGCCCGACCCGGGACTCGAACCCAGAACCTCATGTCTGTAGTCGAACATGCTAACCACTAAACCAATGTGGCAGTTTACTTTTGGATTTGCCTTAACATAATTAAATCAAAATATTCTTTATTCAAGTAGGCTCGAAAAGCGCTTTTGAATCGTCAGTACTCTCCGTTGGTAACAAATCTACCACCAAATCAAATCAAATCAAATCAAAAATATCTTTATTCAAGTAGGCATATTACAGCACTTTTGAATCGTCAAATTATATATATTTTTTTCCCACACTCTGATTCTAATATACGTCTGATGATGGTACTCAAAATCGGCTTAAAATCTAAAGTTACGAGGGTTCCTTCGCGCCCTGATCCGAGAAGAACCCACAACAAACTCAGTCGGGTATTTTTTTACCATCATCATTACAATAATATATTAGTTTACTATAGTTTAATTAAAATTAGAGCAATTCTTTCACTCCCAGGCGTTTCTATCGTCTAAGTAATCTTGCAACTTATAATACGATTTTTCTATCAACTTTCTTTTAACAAAAACTTTGAATTTATTAATTGACAACTTTAGAACGTCTGGTGGGAGTTTATTATAGAAACGTATACTGTTACCCTTAAATTAGTTGTTAATCTTATGTAGCCTACTAGAATTTATAACAAGTTTGTTTTGGTTTCGTAAGTTATATGATGTACATGAAACTTGAATCCGCTGAGAAGAAACAGGCAAGCAACTCAACGGTTACTCTTTTAAAGATAATTTGGCATGTTATCACGTATAATATATTGCTTCTGTGAGCCATTAGAACCAAATGTTTCTATTGCTTAAATAATCTTCAACGTTATAATATAACTTTTGCAAAAGGATCTTTTTGACATATTTGTTAAAATAGAGGCAAATCTAAATCTGATTGCGGTATCTTATTAAAAATACGTATGCTCAACCCGACAAACGAATCTGAACATTATTCACTCTTAAATATGGGATTACAGGTTTGTTTTTATTTCAATTGTGTATTTTATTTTTTTTGCTGTCTAAATGCTTAATATTACTTGTAAACTACAAAAACTTTATTTGAAAGAAAAACCGCTGAGCTACGTCCTGGTTTCAACTTTTAGAATCGATAATTGATTTGTTACTGACGGATTGGCTCAAAAGAGCAGACACACGTCAGAAATGAAACTTCTTTTGCAAACTAATTTTTAAGTCTCGTTTATATTTATTCAAATCTAAAACTTTAGATTTCCGAGACTTAGAAGGAGGGAAAAAGGGAGGTATGTTAGGAATTTAATTGTCGTTAAAATATCGTCGAAAATTAATACTTATAATTATAATTTAATACTTATATTTATAATTATAATTTATTGAATGTTGCCGAATCGACTACCGGTTTATCCATGTGTTGAAGTGTTTGTATGAAAACGCCACCATGACGATCCTTGTTCAGGATCAAAGCACGGCGTCTATCCAACTGCAACATGATGTGCGACAGGGAGATGTTATCTCCCCGAAGCTATTTACTTCGGCGTCTTCCAGACACCTTCAAGCTTCTGGACTGGAACGGATTCGGTATCAATATCAACGGCGAGTACATCACTCACTTGCGATTCGCCGATGATATAGTCATAATGGCAGAGACTCTGGAAGATCTCAATACAATGCTCAATGATCTATGCAGAATCTCTCAAAAGACAAAAATCATGTCAAATCCATGTTTCGTTCCACCCGGTAATCGTTGAGAACTCAGCACTTGAAGTTGTAGACGAGTACATCTACCTGGGACACACGATCCAATTCAGGTTGGTCCAACTTTGCAAAAGAGGTCAACCGCCGAATCCAACTGGGATGGGCAGCGTTCGGTAAACTACGGGACATCTTTTCATCCACAACTCCTCAGTGCCTCAAGACCAAGGTCTTCGGACAGTGCGTGTTGCCAGCGATTACATATGGCTCCGAGACATAGCCGCTGACTTTGGGCCTAATAAGAAGACTCAGAGTCACTCAGCGGGCAATGGACAGGGCTATGCTCGGGGTTTCTCTAAGTGATCACCGACCGAATGAGCAGGGCACATAGTTCGCAGAACCGATGGACGTTGTGGTCCGAAGGTGCTAGAATGGCGGACTCGCATCGGAAAACGCAGCGTCGCCAGACCCCCCACCAGGTGGACCGATGACATCAGATCGCCGGCAGCCGCTGGATACAGGCGGCGCAAGATTGGGCCCAGTGGAATTCGGAGAGACTTTTGATCAGCAGTGGACGTCCACTGTTTGAGACGACGACGACGACAAAAAATAATATAATAAATTAATGTCACATGCTATTTGTAAATATTAAAACTACGTCATGTGCCTAAAGAAGTTCCACTTTAAAAAATAGTTTGATTTTAATCTAAACTTGATGGGATATATATAGAGAGAGTGAGGTAAATACAAAAATTTAAAATTAATAATATTTACCTTCTTAGAAGACACTACAGTTGGTATAGGGTCTGTGATGTCTTCATCCATATTGTCACTGCTCTTCTGTGTAGGAAACATCACTGAGTCTTGACTCGGCAATACGTCTCCATCCTGTTACAAAAAAACAAATAATTTTCTTAATGATGAAAGCTCAAAAAAGTACTTTTGAATCACGAGTAGTCTGTCCGTTGGTAACAAATATGTAAACAGTGGTTTGGAAAGTTGTTATCACTGAGAAGAAACCAGCAAGAAACATATAGTTCTGTAGGTCAATGTGTTAAGCTTTCATGTGCAAAAAGTCCAAACAGCATTGTCGCTTAAATAATCTTCAACATTATAATATGCCTTTTATAAAAGGAAGTTTTGAACATGTTTCTTAAAACTATGTGGAGGCAAACCCAAAAGTGATTCCGGTATCTTATTATAAATACGTATGGTCAACCCGACAAATAATTTCATAAGCTCCAGCGGCTACCGGCGACCCTCCTTAAATCGTTGGTCCACCTTGTGGGGGGTCTTCCTACACTGCGTCGTCCGGTGCGGGGTCGCCATTCCAGCACCATCGACCCCCAATGTCCATCGGACTATGTGCCGCGCCCATTGCCACTTCAGGTTCAGCGATTTGTAGGACTATGTCGGAGACTCTGGTTCTAACTACGGATTTCTTTATTTCTGATTTGATCACGCAGAGAAACTCCAAGCATAGCCCATAGTCAGCGACTGGCAACACACACTGTTCGAAGACCTTGGTGTGCGTTGTATGTTGCCAGGTCAAGTTGTAGGGGTTGGCAGCGGAATCTCTTTCGGAGATTTTTAGCACTCCCTGCCCCGCCGTTACTGTAATCGCAGCCAAAGCTAAGAAAAGCGGGGCTGCCGGGGACTGAGGGCCGTTGCTACCTTGTGACTATCATTATAGTGGTTTTGCTGATAATCACCACGCTTGGCAGACGGGTTGGTGATCGCAGTACTGAAGTTTTCACACCGATAACGCTGCTGCATTTAGGTCAGCTAAAGAGAATGGTTATACCGCCATTTGTCGGTCGCCAGAGGTTGATAGGAGCAGGGTGCACCGCGTGCAGGTGAGGTTGGCGTTTGGAGAAACGTACTGGGACGCGTTTCCCCCTTACACTCCTTCCGCTTTATAAATAAATATTATTACGGGCGCTGTGAGAACTGATGTTTCTTTGTATTTTTCTTAGAGAATAACAAGATCCTAATTAATACATGGCACGTATAGATCTCCTTACATAAACGTCATGCCACATTCCCATAGGGGTAGACAGACCACTGCCTCATTGGTCTAGTGGTTAGCATGTTCGACTAGAAACCTGAGGTCCTGGGTTCAAGTCCCGGGTCGAGCCAAATAAAAAAAATGGATATTGAGTTTTCTATTACGATGTTCTCAATATTTGCCCGAACTTGGGAAGTTTGCGGTGTTATCCACCTCGTGCCGCGGAGAGCACGATAAGCCATCGCTCCTGCACCCGTGGCTTAGCTTGCATATCGCCTTCTTTCAGTGTCATTAAACCTTTCATATAAGTTCGTCTTTAGAGTACTCTTAACCTGGCCATTATTTAAAATGTCCTGCATTTGGACCAGGAGCGTTCACCTTAGGCTTTCCCTTGCAAGTTTCCCATTCGCCCTTGACTCATAAATCCTTTTTCTCAGTCTCCTTTCATTCATTCTCTCTACGTGCCCAAACCATCTAAGCATACCGTTAGATAGATAGNACTACATCTTCTTTTATACCACAACATTATAAAAGGCATTGCATTCTTTTTTATAAATTAATATAGAGAAGCTAACGATTGGCTTCGTTTGAACGATATCGTAATTTTATCGGCTACTCGTCGAAACAATGAGCACATTACCTTATAATGAATAATGTGTTCAAGAAACCGTAATGATTGAGAGAGAAAACATCGTTTGTTAGAGTACAGCCATTAATCTCTGTCGGGAACCAATTAGAGTATAATAATTGTTGCGAGGGAACCTCGATTCGCGAGTGGCGCCGGGACACGAATTAGTTGCGCTATTCCATTGATTACTTTTTGGCTATTGTTTATTTCATGCGCGAAATAGAAATGTTGTGATTAATTGTTGCAAATGAACGCAGTTACTGGAAATTCCTTGCAAGGACTTAGGAAATTTGCTATTTGTTACTACCTCATACGTCTGACGTCTTTATTGATCTAGTGGTCAGTATGTTCGGCATTTCTTTGCACTGGGAAATGCCTTTACGCACCCCGTTGAAAGCATTTCTTTAATCGGAAGTGTGAAATCCCCACTAAAACCCAGTGAATCCCTCCTCATCCACGAGTAAGATCACTAAAGGTTCTAAGTTCACTCTAGTGACCCGGATGAGACGGACTATAAGGTTCTAACATTCAATAGGGTGAAGCATGAAGCGCATATGAGTGACTTCTGCCACCCAGCCTCCTTCAACAACGAGGAAGGGCTTCAGCCGCTCGCTCGATTAGCCTCTCATTTGCGTCCTTCAGCGAGATAATGGTCTCGCAAAGGAAGATAACCGCTCTCCACCTAGCTTCATTACCCCAATTATGCTCTCCAGTGACAGATCTCTTCTAGCCAGTGTCAACAAGATATGCCGCTGTGGTGCCCATTCTGAAACTCCGCCAGAGTATCTACTAGATCAGCACAATCATGACAGGCGGTTGTTTTCTCAAGGCAAAGGACCTGGTGCAAGTACTTGCCGAAACTATCATGGCACCAGACGGTAGGAAAGAGATTCGTATCCCCTGGTAAGGTCCAGGTGAAGTCACATCGCCTTCAGCGTCACTATATATCATCTTCATTGTAAGAGCCAACGCATCTGGAGGTCCTTGTAGCTACCCTGCCATATGTCAGAAAATATTTTTAGGAATATGACGGCGGCAACTTTTTTAATGTTGGTAACAAGGTGTGCAGCGAGCTATCGACAAACGTCTACCAACATTCGATCTACTCCCCACTTGCAGAAACTAGTATAAAAAGGCTTGCATTAGAATGGCCGGCATTCTTACTCGAAGTTGTGACCAGTGCACACCTTGCACCCATAAATTATTGGTTATTGTCATTTAATTTTAAAAAAAATTAATCATTTAGTTTAAAGTAATAAATAATCTCTGTGAAAATTGACTGTGGCCGTCTTTATGTAAACGATGGAAGACCACAACCCGATAAATATATTCTTTCGCGTGACTGTCATTGTGAGCCCCTTTCTGGCCCACAACTGTCCGAACTATACTATTTCACTATTAAACTAAAATAAATCACTAATTTCACTAAGCGACGCTTACTTGTTGTTTTTTGTCGAAATGAAAAGCGGAATGATTTTGCCGCCAAAACAACCTACATATTTGTGTCAAACGCAGCTGGCAAACGTTCCCTTAGCAACGAGTAAGCGTTCCGTGTGCATTCCTATATATGTATTAAAATTATTACTATTAACGATATATTCTATTGTGTTTAAACTTCTATTCTTATAATAATCTTATACGAGTGTACTATTACAGTAAACCTTTTAAACACATTACTAAAACGGAACTATCATATACTCTTACTATATAAAACATATAAAAAAAAGTAAATCTAACACTTTTCAAATAAATTATAAGTAAAAGTCTCGAACAGTAATCTCACCGTGTCATAAGTGATAACTTGTTAAGAGGTAATTTAACTCTTTTGATTTCTTCACAGCATCGGTAACGAGTAAAATTCCTTCCTAGCATTAACATTAACGTCCCACTGCTGGGCACAGGCCAATCATGACTCATTACGTCTATAAAGCTTTCATTACGAATGTAACTTACTTGTACAGTATCAACAAAGGGTCCAAATGCTTTCCATGGGCTGAAGATAATGTTGCTGTTTTCATCCCCAGGTGCTGAAGTACTCCGATCGTATCTTGGAAGGTCCAGTGATATAGCTGGACTGGGTAAGATCCTCTGCTGTATTATAGGTTTCCCTTGAATCTGGAAGAAATTTAAAGCTTATACTAGTTTCTTTGGACAAATCTCTAGTTGATGATTTTTTGTACAGAAATATAGGTAACCAGTGGCTCCGTAACTTTATCACGATAATAGTATTTCTCGGTTTGTAAAGATAAAAGCTTTGTCCCATCTCGAAAGTATCTTAGCACGAAATAATCCCAGAATCGAAGAGAGGACAAATAATACATGTGGACGTTACAAAATTCTATTACAGTGAAGACTCTCGGGACTTGGGACTCTTATTTATAGAACCGAAGCCTTAAGTAGGCTTAAAAAGCCAGCTCAGTCAATTATGAAACCCTTTTCATATAAAATCATAAAGTAGGATAAAATTTCTTACAGAAAATACAACTTTTTATGAATATAATCAAATATTTATTCAAGTAGCTTCTACAGTGCTTTCGAATCACCCATTGGAGGGTTTTTCATGTAATATTTTCATTATAGGAGACAAAAAGCCTATTATACAACAAACAAAAGAAAATTAATACTAAAATCTCAAAATTAACCCTTAGATTGTCCGGCCGCGTCTTATTAGCTCCCGTAATTTTCCCACGCTTTTTAACAGAAATAACCGTCGCCTGCCCCGCCCCGCACGTATGTTTTTGCATCGATAGGGACTATAGAAGTATATAATTTTATCTTTTATTTATAAAATTAAGACTTAGCGTCATGTTGGGCCAAACTTTGAGATAGTGAAAAAAGTCCTTCTTGTATTTACAGGCTCATATCTTAAAAATTTAAACTTAGTTCTGGCGTTTTCATTGTTATTCGCAGCACTTATATAATCAAAAACATAAATAATCACTAATAAACACTCACAGTTTATAAAATACCACAAAATGTAACGCCTTTCGATGCGACACACGCACCCTCAGTAACGGTCACTTTGTAACTGATTTTTTTGTTTTGTTATTGTCTGGTGTTATCTCTACGCATATTTTGTTACGACCGTTATTGAGAAACGATATAGGGCAATGTAAGGGTTAAATAAAACTATATATGTATATATATTTGCGTGTGTCTGTCACGTTCTTGTGTTATATTTACTAGGCTTCATAGATCCCTTTAGCTTATTGTTTTATTATATATGATTGTTTTATTTATAGGTTTTATATCAGTGAAACGTTTACATGCACTACATCCGGTTTAACGGAGTCCGGAAATTCTCAAATTTAAGAAGTCGTCGTTTTCACGACGACTGTGATTGATGTACTTATTATTTTTGAATGGCGCGATTATTTTGTGTGGGGCGTTTGGTATAAGAGCTACCCCACAGGGGAATGAAGCAATATTCGCCTAGTGACAGTTCTTAGTTTGTATCAACTATTGTGTTTTAAGTAATTCAAAGTATGTAAAATAATAATGAAGAATATGAGAATAGTATTACTTAACCTATTAAATTTGTGAGAGACTCTAAAAGTGTGGATTGAGAAGAACCCACAGTGAACTCAGTGGTATTGTAGTGATATAGATATTATAGAAACGAAGCCTTAAGAAGGTGTAATAAGCCAATTCAATCAATTATGAAACTCTGTGTATACAAAATTATACAATGTGATAAATCAACGAACTTTTCTACACGTCCTTACGAGTACATTTCCTAATGTAAGATTCCATAGCACATTACAATTCAATTTCGATGGAGTAAAGTATTTTAGATGGAGGCAAGCGATTTAATGCTCCATTTAAATATTAAATAGCATCGATAGCTTGCGACTACATTGCGCTTTTAGACGTTTATAAATACGGTCTAGCTCGGTTATAAGCAGGACGTCACATGATTGAGTGTTGTCATCAGTCAATGCTGCCAGACTCACGGGAAACCGGGTTTAAAGGAAATACTGACGTCATGGTAAAGACAACATAAAAAAGATATGAGTAATACAAAAAAAAGGAGGACATAACACTCTCAGCAGTCATATGGAGGAGGGAAACCTGTGATTGCAAAAACTGGTATAGCCGTTTGAGGAAACGCAAGACATTATCAATTAGCCTTCTAGTAAATATTAAATACTAGCTGAAGCCGCGACTTCGTCTGCGTGGAATGTTTTTTGGGTACCAATTTCTTAATTAACACTCCCGCAGCCCCCCTGTGGGTAGAATTTCATAAAATCCGTTCTTAGCTGACCTGTACTCGGCAAAAGGAATATTCCTACCAAATTTCAAGTCTCTAGGCTTTATGGTTCCAGAGATATCGTGATGAGTCAATAGATTTTCATTAACTTAGGCAAATTGTTGGACAAATAAGAAACTATATAACGTATAACATCCCCGCAACCCCCCTTGCGGATCGAATTTTATAAAATCCGTTATTGGCTGACCTCTACTCGGCAAAAGGAATATTTCTACCAAATTTCAAGGCTCTAGGCTTTATGGTTCCAGAGATATCGTGATGAGTCAATAGATTTTCATTAACTTAGGCAAATTGTTTGACAAATAAGAAACTATATAACGTATAACATCCCCGCAACCCCCCTTGCGGGTCGAATTTTATAAAATCCGTTGTTGGCTGACCTCTACTCGGCAAAAGGAATATTTCTACCAAATTTCAAGGCTCTAGGCTTTATGGTTCCAGAGATATCGTGATGAGTCTATAGATACCTGGATATCTCTACATACACTAGCTGAACCCGCGTCTTTGTCGACCCGTTGTGGTATAAAAGAAGATATAGTGAATTAAATTGAGAAAAGTATGCTTAGATGGTTTGGGCATGTAGAGAGAATGAATGAAAGGAGACTGACAAAAAGAATTTATGAGTCAAGAGTGAATGCGAAAGTTGGAAGGGGAAGATCAAGGCGAACGTTCCAGGACCACACTCAGGACATTTTAAATAACGGCCAGGTCAAGAGTACTCTAAACCGACGAACTTGTACGAAATGTTTAATGAGAATGAATGAAGCGAAGGAGATATGCAAGGATCGTGACAAGTGCGAGAATGTTGTCTCTGCCTACTCTTATGGGAATGAGGCGCGATGAATTGTATGCAAAATTGGTATGAAAGCTCGCTTCAAAAAATAATTTGAATATACTAGCTACTAGCTGACCGGTGCAACTTTGTCTATGCAAAAGAAGTCTGTAAAAATATCAAAATAAATAATAGTCCGCTAAATATAGTTAAATCTACAGTCTTCTTAGGAATAACGTTAGACTCAGGGCTTCAGTGGGGTGCCCATATTAAGACTCTGGCAAGCAAACTTAGTTCAGCTGCATTTGCTGTTAGGAAGGTGAGGCAATACACTGATGTTGAAACTGCTAAAATGGTGTATTTAGCTTATTTTCATAGCATTATGTGTTACGGCATACTGTTATGGGGTAGGGCGGCGGACATTGAAACTATCTTCATTTTGCAAAAAAGAGTTTCTCGCGTTTCATTAAGAGAAAAATTCAAAGAAATATCTATTCTCACAGTACCGTCGCAATATATATTAAATAACATTTTATACATCCGTGATAATATTCATTTATACAGCAAAAGGAGCGTAACACACAATTTTAATACAAGAAATAAACACAAACTTGTAATGCCATATTTTAGAGTAAAAAAGGTTCAGAAGTCATTTGTCGGGTTGAGCATACGCATATTTAATAAGATACCTGAATCACTTCTGGGTTTGTCTCCACATAGTTTTAAGAAGTATGTTAAAAATGTCCTAATAAAAANGCGAACCTGAAGTGGCAATGGGCGGGGCACATAGTCCGACGGACCGATGGACGTTGGGGCCCGAAGGTGCTGGAGTGGCGAAGATGTGTATAAGAGACAGGTGTAGGGAGACCCCCCACAAGGTGGACCGACGACATAAAGAGGGTCGCCGGTAGCCGCTGGAGCCAGGCGGCACAAGATCGGGCCTTGTGGACATCATTACGTGAGACCTATGTCCAGCAGTGGACGTCCATCGGTTGAAGCGACGACGACGAGTTCATAAGTTATAAATAAATAAATAAATAAAAAAAAATAAAAAAGGTATAGTTTGTAAATATGAAGTTGTTTTTAATGGGAAAGTTTGAAGTTTTTTAATTAACACCCCTGAGGATTGCAGGGGTGTTAATTAAAGACCCCTTTTTGGGTGGAATTTCGTAAAATCCGTTCTTAGCCGACCTCTACTCGGCAAAAGGAATATTCCTACCAAATTTAAAGTCCCTACGCCTTATGGTTCCAGAGATATCGTGATGAGTCAATGGACACCCCTATATATATATATATATATATATGTGTGTGTGTTTTGATTTATGATTCGATGTTTTCTTTAAAGAACGAAATTAATGGAAATTACAGTTTTTGGGTACGTTCGCCACTTTCGTTATACGATTGAAAAGTATTTAAATGGACCATTATAATTTATTTATCCTAATCGTCGATACAATAAAGTTGGTTAAGCAAGATCTTAACTAAATAATAAATGTACTGTGGGGAAAAAATTGTATTAACTGCGTAAATAGAATATATATGATGTCATGATATTAGTTTTTATATTGACTAAATTATGCGGTACGAATGACGCGTTGGGAGGCTGGCGAAGCTTGTTCGTAGAGTACGACAGTTATAGTTTTGTATATTAAGTGTAGTAAAGCGTTAAGAAATTATCAGGATTATTAGAATTATATTTTTGAATGAAATAATTTGTGTTATTAATCTCTACAATAGTATCTAATTTACATTTTAAAATTGTCAATAAAACCTACTATGTGATGAAACCTCATGCAGGATTCCACATTCCCGGACGTAATTTTGGGTTAATCAGTCAACTGCAATAGACAAGAATGTTGGGTCTTGCTCTTATAAGTTTCTCTCTTCAGAACAAAGTAGCCTGTACCCTAGGACCTTAATAGGTTGTTAGTTACCTTAATATAGATAAAATTGCGTAGGACAGCTAACATTTTATATATTTAACTCATCGTTGTAATGATATATAGAAAACTATATTTGATGCATTAAAATTAGTTTGATGCATCAAAGTGTTGGTATCAAATGTATGGTAGTGAAAGTTGGGTATGGCAGAAGAATCACAAAAGTAAAATAAATGCGGTACAAATGAGAGCATTGAGAAGTAATAGTGGATTAAAACTGAGTGACAAAGTAAGAAATAGTGTGATAAGAGAACGTTGTGGTATAGAAGAAAATGTGGGGACTAAAATTGAGAAAGGTATGCTTAGATGGTTTGGGCATGTAGAGAGAATGAACGAAAGGAGACTAACAAAAAGGATTTATGAGTCAAGAGTGAATACGAAAGTTGGGAGGGGAAGACCAAGGCGAACGTTCCTGGATCAAATCCAACACATTTTCAATAAAGGCCAAGTCAAGAGAACTCTAAACCGACGAACTTGTATGAAAGGTTTAATAAGAATGAAAGAAGCGAAGGAGATATGCAAGGATCGTGACAAGTGGGAGGACGTTGTCTCTACCTACTCCCATGAGATTGAGGCGTACTCACTTCAATAAATAATTTGAATATACTAGCTACTAGCTGACTGGTGCAACTTTGTCTATATCATATAAAAGAGAAGAAGACAAAATATGATTACCATGAAAAGAAATTTATAGTTAATCTAAAGTGATAGACATGTATACCGGATTTCGTTTGGTATATTATAGTATGGCACCGTCTCTTTAATGCTTAAGATATATTGGGAGCATAAATAAAACTAGAACCTATCTTATGCCCATAAATCCGTCTAAAAACCATCAACATTTGTTAAGTAATTACGGACTCGTTTGGTAAAAAAACACCAGCAGTTTTACGATCTACTGCTGGACACAGATAACAGAGACAAATCTTTGAGCATAGATCCATAACGTGGCTCAGCTATAGCTAAACATAATAAAGAATTATTTTCAGGATACACAGAATTCTTTACGATGGTTTTCCTTCACTGAAAAGCATAAAAGTGAATAGAAGAATAATCAAGCACATAAGATTATATTTCTAAAGGTAAACCTAGTTTTTCTTGCTTCCTCAACTCATAATTTAGGGAAAGTGATCACTAGGGAATATGGTACCTAAAAAATCTCCGGACGTGATTTAATCTAAGCACCAAATCTCTGTTTCGTACAGTTATATTAAAAGTTCAAATTGCCGGTAAGAGATGATACTTTAAGAAGAACAAGTCTCGCTTGCCCAAGATTCTAACTCGCGATCTCACTGGGCCATCACGGCTTTTTCGGTAAGTACTTGCATCAGAAGGTGCTGCGTGAAGAGTCACCTGTCAGCCATCAGTATGGTGCGTCTGTTGATACGGTGGATCACACTGTAGCAGAATGTATGGCTTGGGAACCGCAACGATATACTTTGCATTGAATGCAGTTGCCTTCTTCTACGAGATTGTCATCTCGTGGAAGAAGGCAATGGAGAGAGAAAGGGAAAGTGCTGCTGGAGCTCCTCCCCTTCGAAGGAGAAGTTTGGGTGGCAGGAGCTGTCTTTTTGCACGCCTCTTGCCTCCTCTTTAAACCACTCTTTGCATGGTTGCATCCGGATGTGTCAGAGCGGAAGTATAAGAGAGACTCTGACACCTCTAATTCAGATTAATGAGGGTTTCTCTGGGTTTTAGTGGGTGATCTGGCTTAGCTATCGAGTCCCATACTCCCTGCCCTCGTGGTAGGGATGCGTAAAAGGATTTCCCAGTGGAATAATATATAAAAGCAGTGAATTTGGTAGACAAAATCTGGCGACGTAACTTGTGCAGACCGTAAACAAACAAGCTCATTTGTAAGCACAAGGCAACCCCTCGCAGACATTGTAGCAAATCTATTTACATAGCAAATAATAGTTAAACCACTGCGACAGAATTGTAAAAAACATTCATAAATCAAGCCTCTCAGATGTTTCGTTCTGATTTTCGTCACGTATAAATATGAATATATCACCTTAAATAGGAATATTTAACCTAAAATATTCCTTTTCATGCTCCCACGAAGACATAGGGTTTGGAGTTACTCAGTTTTCAGAAACGATAGATATTTGCCTTTGTAAAGCTCACACGTACTGGGTATATAAAAGGGATACTTTTTTTATTATGAGAGTGGATGTGACAATTGACGTGTTGGGCCACGGTGTCACGCTGTCATGTCACGCTCGTCACCAGCTGATTTAGTGACAGCTGACGTGTTTGTGACATTTTTAAAGCCTTTTTCGCTATACGGAATACATCATATTTTCTTAGCTTAGTAGATTAAGACTATTTGCTATATTGTTTATTATAATAACGCAATGTAGTTCTCGAAGTACAAGAGTAAGCTGGTGAATGCGTTACGAGAGCGTAACGAAAAATGTGGTCGGGTGAGGGGAACGCACTTGATTTTTATTGCTGAAGGATTAGACAGTTAGATTTTAAGTGATGATATAGACTAAGATTAACTTTGTAATATACCTCTTATAAAAAATCTTATAAATACAATCAGTAAAGGATTTCAGTTTCTTTTGTAAACAGCTGATATAAAGATTGATGTAAATACATTTAATATATTACCGGTTTGTTTAGCTTGGAAATGTAAATTATTTTCTATTACGAAAATGTACGTGAATAGAAGGGAATTGGGGGATAAAAGTACGCAAAACGGAACTACTCGTATGTATAAAAACCCATTTCTTATTTTAGGGATATTTATAAAAGGTGTTAAGGAAATACTTTCGAAAACGAAGACAGATGATAGTACTAATGACAGCTTTGATAATGGAACGGAAAAAAAATCCATCCATACTTGAAAAATCATATATTTAAAACGTTACTTTACTACTAAAAAAAACCAGCAATGAAATACAAAATTCCGGAGCAGCCCGGGTCAACGACCTCTATCTGATATCGCGCGGTCAACAGGAGGTCGTTGACTCGGATTAGACGTCAGCTGTTTTTAAATTTATGTTTGAATGCTGCTTGTTTTTGTTTTTAGTAAAGTAATGTATTTGTTTTATGAAACTTTCAATTCATTTAGCTGTGTTAAAATTATGGAGCGCTAATAATGCTGACAAAACGTTTAAAAAAATATGATTTCTTATTATCAGGATCGATTTTTTCCGGTCCATCGTCAAAGATGTCATTAGTGATATCGTCTGTCTTTCTTTTCGTGAGCAGTGTCCTAACACGTTTTATACACTTTATAATAATCTTAAATAAGTTATATATTAACGCTGTATAATGACCAAGAGCTACGATTAAGTAGTAAATATCGTCATAGCTACTAACGTCAACTATTCTTGGTAGTAGCTATGACGATATTTACTACTTAATTGTAGCTCTTGGTCATTATACAGCGTTAATACATAACTTATTTAAAGTTTTTATAAAGTGTATAAAACGTATATATGAATGTTGGAGTGCAATAGTTTGTGGAACGCTGGCGCCATCTGTATATCGGCGTGGGGCAGAGTCAATATGTGACAATCCGGCGCGTCTCTTGGCAGTTCCCCTGTGACGGCCCGCCGGTGCGGTCGACTTTTGAAACTGTCGCGTTCCCAGCTATTAATGTTAATGAGTTTGTGTAAATTGATACCGGGAACATTCAGTGATTGAACATTTTATTAGTATTAATTGAGAAAGAGAAAGAGAGAGAATCTTTTTATTAGGTGGGTAAAGTGAGCAATCATAACTTCCGTATTTATTTCAGATTTGGCGGTTTTACTCCATGTTCGCTTTCCAGCATCGATTTACAAAAAACATAGACACAAAGTAAGGTATCTTATGAAAATTGGCAAGGATATTGTTTTTAATAATATCTAATAAGTACTTGTCCGTTCTAGATCGATCAACATTATTCTGTTCTACATTAATCCAGATTTGTACATTATTCTCTTTTATATTAGAGTACATTTTGTACTTTATTCTTTTTTAGATGAAAGCTCTATCTTCCGAAGTGGTTTTAAACAAATATAATTTATTCCAAACTGTTTATAAAAAGTCCACAAATACATAATACAATATATTATACAATTTATCAATTCACAACACTTTTTTATTAATCTGAATTAATTAATAAAGTGTTTGATTGCACCAACATTACCCCTCAACGCCCACAGTATGGAAATGGAAATTATGGATGCCATTAATGACGATGTCGGCGGAGAACCCTACGCCTCTATGCTTTAAGCTTTCCTTTCTCACTTATTCTCCGATATATAAATTTTCACGTACAAAAATGAGATTAATATGTAACCAGATAATCTATTAAGGGCACTTGTTGCTGGTATTATTGTTGTAGGTGCTGCGGTTAACCTGTTGCGGTGAAACCCTTAAACAAATCACGCAACTTTACGTAAATTGATTTTACTGAATGATTTTTGAAGCGAAAGCTTCTTTAGATATAATATCCACATCTATTTAGGTATTGAATGAGACTAAGACGTCACGCTCTGGTATTTTAACCCGACTTCCTTTGTCATCTTTATTTTGTATTAGATTTATTTAAGAAAATTCTTAAGGGAATTATAACTATTTGCATTCAATTTCATTTATATAAATATGGAAAGAAAGGAAAGTAGATAGACAAAGACAAAAGCGTGTTATATATTGTTTTAAATATTAAAAACGCGTCCCCAACACGCTTGCTAAAGCATTAACTTTTGCCAGCCGGAGAGAGGAAGTCTGTAAGTTTTTTATTCGTGTTGTTAGTAGAACTAGCGTTAGTTTCTTGTTAGTCGTCGAAGGGTCTAAAGAATTATTCAACAGATCCAGCAAAATTACAAGAAAAATCATCGCAATCGGTTGATTTGTCACTAATGGAATCTAAATCTAAATCCATTAGCTACGTGATTATCATACATACATAGCATCACGCCTCATTCCCATAGGGGTAGGCAGAGACAACATCCTTCCACCTGCAACGATCCTTGCATATCTCCCTCGCTTCTTTCACTCCCATTAAACCCTTCATACAAGTTCGTCGGTTAAGAGTACTCTTGACCTGGCCGTTATTTAAAATGTCCTGGATTTGGTCCAGGAACGTTCGCCTTGGTCTTCCCCTTCCAACTTTCGCATTCACTCTTGACTCATAAATCCTTTTTGTCAGTCTCCTTTCATTCATTCTCTCTACATGCCCAAACCATCTAAGCATACCTTTCTCAATTTTAGTCACTACGTCTTCTTTTATACCACAACGTTCTCTTATCACACTATTTCTTACTCTGTCACTCAGTTTCAATCCACTCATGCTTCTCAACGCTCTCTTCTCTACCGCATTTATTTTACTTTTGTGATTCTTCTGCCATACCCAACTTTCACTACCATACATAAGTGTTGGCACCAACACTCCAGCATGCATAGCTATCATCTCTATAGATATTGTAAATTTATGTATTATTTTATGCTTTCAGCTTTAAACCCTTCTTCTGCAATTTATTTAATAAAGATTATAAATAAATCAATTTTTATATGATATAAAATGAAGTCGCGTCTGTTCGCGTAAATCTTTTAAGGTATTCAACGGATTTTCATGTAATTTCCAGCAGTAGATAGAGTGAATCAAAAAGAAAACTTATATGTATAGTACATTTCTATTAAATTATAGAAAAGGCGACAATTTAAAGATATATGTATATGATATATATAATGAGATGTTGTAAAAAACATATTTTTGTGTACTCAACTTACTAAACCTTACGAGTAAGATCAAAAAAATGTATCACAGTATTCTTTACCTTAAAGAGATAGACAAAAAAATCTCAGATAGTATATATTTATCTCTAAAGGATAACCCACAATAACCATTTTTATCTTTTACGAACTACAAATAAAACTTGTTATTTTGTAAGCTATTTAAAACAATACAATATTATTCCTTATCCAATTAAATACATTACATGTGTTGTATATTTCATGTAGATTAAATCTGCCATTAATGGCATTTCTTTAAAAAGGATATCCTAGAAGATATTAGAGATTTAACAAGCGGAGGAATAACGGCTTTAAACGGAGGAATAACACAAGACTCGGCGGGGATAAAGTAAAAAAAAGTGGTTTTAGTCCGTAAATTATGGTTACCAACGGTTGTGAATAAAAATTTTTGCTTGAATAGAAAATTTTATCGTGAAATCTCGCTTAAAATACCTATTATGGCGTTGTTAGCGAACGTAATGACAGTGGAATAGAAAAGAATGAAATGAAATTAGCAACACAAAGGTTCAAAGCGGACGCAAGTTGAATAAATTTCTATTTTCTCATGCATGACTTTTTACTTCTACGCCTTTTAAGGCCTGTACGCGGAAAAAAGGCTTTCGGAATTTCGGGACACAGATTCGCCGGTAAAAATCCCTTAAATATTATAGAAATAAAAATTACTCTGTCTATCTGTTGCGCTTTTATGTCAAAACTACTGACTCAATTTAAATGAAATTTGGTACACAAATAAATCTAGAGCCTGAGAAAGAATCTAGGCTACTTTTTGATGCGAAAGTAACCCTGTCCATCTGTTGCGCTTTTATATCAAAACTACTGACTCAATTTAAATGAGTTTGGTACAATAATAAACCTAGAGCTTGAGAAAGAATCTAGGCTACTTTTTAATGCGAAAGTAACCCTGTCCATCTGTTGCGCTTTTATATCAAAACTACGGACTCAATTTAAATGAAATTCGGTACACAAATAAATCTAGAGCCTGAGAAAGAATCTAGGCAATTTTTTAATGCGAAAGTAACCCTGTCTATTTATTGCGCTTTTATGTCAAAACTACTGACTCAATTGAAATGAAATTTAGTACACAAATAAATCTAGAGCCTGAGAAAGAATCTAGGCTACTTTTTAATGCGAAAATAACCCCATCTATTTATTGCGCTTTTATGTCAAAACTACTGACTCAATTTAAATGAGTTTGATACACAAATAAACCTAGAGCCTGCAAAAGGAGCTTGGCTACTTTTTAATGTGAAAGTAACCCCCCCATCTATTTATTGCGCTTTTATGTCAAAACTACTGACTCAATTTAAATGAGTTTGGTACAAAAATAAACCTAGAGCCTGAGAAAGAAAGTAGGCTACTTTTTAATCCGAAAGTAACCCTATATATCTATTGCGCTTTTATGTCAATACTACTGACTCAATTTAAATGAAATACGGTACACAAATAAACCTAACCTAACTCTATCTGTTGTGCATGTTCATGCTAAAACTACTGAACCAATTTAAATGAAATTTGGTATAAATATAGTCCAGAGTCTAGAACAGGATATAAGCTACTTTTAAACGCGAAAGTAACTTAGTTTGTCTGTCGTGCTTTTACCCCAAAACTATTGAATCGACTTAACTTAACTTTGATACACAGATATGCTAGAGCCTCAGAAAGGACATAGGATACTTTTTAATGCGAAAGAATCTCTGACAATCTGTTGCGCTTTCACGTCAAAACTACTGGCTCAATTTAAATGTAATTTGGTACACAGATAGTCTAGAATCTGAGAAAGGATATATGGTGCATTTGAATGCGAAAGTGACTCTGTCTGTCCGTCGCATTCACGCCAAAACTATTGACCCAATTTAAATGAAATTTGATACACAGACAGTCTAGAACCAGAGAAAGGATGAAAAGCTCTTTTCTGTTTCGCGCTTATTTCTAAAATGATTAGCCTAAGCTATGAAAAATGCTACCGTAAAACACTTTTCCACGTTAATGAAAACGTCGGCACAACTAGTATTTTTATAAATACTATAACGTGCTAGTATTTCTGCTTTAATATAAAGTAGCATAATAAGAATGTTGCTGTTTATTTAGATGATGCAAATCTTTAAATAATAACAGTTAAATGTTCTAATATTTATAGTTAAATGTTATGTGCTTTTGCTAAAAAACCAAAAGTTTTTATCAAAAATGACGATTCCAAAGATTTGATTGTGCCTACTTGAATAAAAAATGATCAGATTTTTTAAATTGTCCTATTTAACTATTAGACCAGTTATTTTTTTTCTTAAATATAACATTAAGACAGCGGAACGGGAAATAATAAAATCAAATTAGCAACACAAAGACCCAAAGCGGATGTGACTTGAATAAATTTCTCATGCATGACATTTAACCTCCACGCCGTTTGGATTTCGCGTGCAGAATCACGACCGGAAATGAAAGAAAAAAAAAATGTTATATTTCATCAAAAGGACCAAAAATTCGCCCTATTTTTCAAAAGTCTTATAATTTTTTCCTTAATTGTTTCATACTTTTAAATACATCTCCCAAAAAGGATTCTGGTCTTTGAGCTAATAAATAGATGCCAATGTCAGAGAAGCGAAAAGGGTTCAATAATAGTATCATGTCTGAAAGTGATATTGGAAGGAGAGTGAATGCACAGAATATGGTAAATGGTGTTCTGCACGCTTTTATAAATGGCCAGATGGTGTCTTAAAAGGCCAGACTGGTTGTGCATAGAGGAGTGTAAGTGTCAACACTTATGTATGGTAGTGAAAGTTGGTTATGGCAGAAGAAGCACAAAAGTAAAATAAACGCGGTAGAGATAAGTGCGTTGAGAAGTATGAGTGGATTAAAACTCAGTGATAGAGTAAGAAATAGTGTGATAAGAGAACGTTGTGGTATCAAAGAAGATGTTGTGACTAAAATTGAAAAAGGTATACTTAGATGGTTTTGGCAAGTGGAAAGAATGAATGATAGAAGACTAATAAATAGGATTTATGACTTAAGAGTGAAAGGGAAGACAAAGGCGAACGTTCCAGGACCAAATCCAGGACATTTCAAGTAAGGGCTAAGTCAAGACTATTTTAAATCGAAGGAGATATGCAAAAATCATGGCAAGTAGAAGGATGTGGTCTCTGCCAACCTCTATAGGACTGGGACGTATTGCTATGTATGTATGTGTGTCTGACATATGCTTGCAAAACTTGGGCCCTAACCAGGCAATAAATACCTGTCAGAATGGAGTAGCGAGTAAGGCTAAGAGATAAATACAATTAAAAAGAAAGGAAAGTTCAAGTTAGGGAAAGTACAATCGGTCTGCAGAAAGTTTAAAAGGCAATATGCGGAACACATGATGAAATGAAGGGAACAATGGTCACAAATAGATAATTGATTGGATTCCCCAGGGAAAGGAACAGAAGTAAAGGAAAACAAATAAAACATAGCAAAAGCAGAGAACAATTTGACAAAAATAGCTGGACATAAATAGATATGAACTTTGGACTTGTTTTTAGTTTTCCAAATTTGCCACAACAGCAATAGAAGGATATCTGCTGGAGTAGTTAAGACATAATCCTATAACTACTACCCTACGACTATTAATGTAATATTCTGAAGATTTTTTATTCCTTCGAACCGTATTCTGAGAAGAACTCTCAACAAAATAAGATTTAGACATTAGCAACAGACAATTCAGCGTTTTACGTTTATATAGATAAATATGTTAATAGATCAGAATAAAATTACTCTTAAATACAGGCGGAACCATTCAACACACGCAAAGCGTCATCAGCCAGCCGAAGTTATGTATGTCATTTTCACCCCAAACAAAATCATATTTCCATTATTAAATATATTCCGTATCTTCCCTACATTGTCTCAAGCCCCCATGTCATTGGTATGCGAGACACAGTTCCTCCAA
Source organism: Elymnias hypermnestra (assembly GCA_015832385.1). NCBI lineage: Eukaryota > Metazoa > Arthropoda > Insecta > Lepidoptera > Nymphalidae > Elymnias > Elymnias hypermnestra. The sequence continues at coordinate 874,997 of JACTOM010000093.1, forward strand.
GACATTATTTACGCGCGTTTCTGGCTTTTATATGGTCATTAACTGTTGAACTTCGTCGCCTCGAATGGGTAATTGTTTAATCGACATTTGCCAACCTCGTATGTAAAATAAACCGTATAATTGATGGTAAGAGACCTGATGGTATGTCGTTGATGCCTTGGAAAAAAGGAAGGTCGTTGGTGTGGGATGCTACATGTGTTGATACGCTTGCATCATCTCACATTGACGCTACGTCTAAGCCAGCGGGAGCGGCGGCGTCATTAGCTGAAAACGCCAAGAGGCGCAAATATGAGAGCCTTGCTTTGAGACATTGGAGCGTGGAGTCCTGAGGTTAAAAGCTTTTTGAAAGAAATTTCATCTCACTTAGTTGATGTCACCCGTGACCCTAAGACCGGGTGGTCCTACAGCGTATAAGTATCGGTGTCCGAAGAGGTAACGCTGCCAGCCTTATGGGCACCCATTGGCTTTTGATGGCGCATTTTAGTTACTTTTTTTTTTGTCTGTATTAAAATTAAGGTTCGATATAATGTTATCATAGTTATATAATAATTTATAATATGTTTTTTTAATAGGACGTTTTTTAGTCAATAGTGAACTGTCATTGATAATGAAATTGCTTCCAAAAAATCATAATTGAAGTTGGCCTTAACGCAAAATCTAATGTTACTATAGTTCCTTGACGTTGCGTAACGTGTTACGACGCTTGTTTGTCTGGTTTATTTTTATAATTATGGCAGACAAAAGAGTTGGCGGGTCACCTGATGGTAAGTGATTACAGCCGCCCATGGACACCTGCAGCGTCATAGGGACCGCTGATGCGTTGCCGGCGTAATAAGTACGAGTTGATTTGCCTCTTGAATTTATATGCATCATAATCTTGCGGGAGTTCATTTCACATTTTGCATGTCCGTGGGAAAAACGAACGACGGTATCGACTGTGGCTGAAAGCCATTCAGGTTATGTNTACGTTTATATAGATAAATATGTTAATAGATCAGAATAAAATTACTCTTAAATACAGGCGGAACCATTCAACACACGCAAAGCGTCATCAGCCAGCCGAAGTTATGTATGTCATTTTCACCCCAAACAAAATCATATTTCCATTATTAAATATATTCCGTATCTTCCCTACATTGTCTCAAGCCCCCATGTCATTGGTATGCGAGACACAGTTCCTCCAAGACATTATTTACGCGCGTTTCTGGCTTTTATATGGTCATTAACAGTTGAACTTCGTCGCCTCGAATGGGTAATTGTTTAATCGACATTTGCCAACCTCGTATGTAAAATAAATCGTATAATTGATAGTAAGAGACCTGATGGTATGTCGTTGATGCCTTGGAAAAAAGGAAGGTCGTTGGTGTAGGATGCTATATGTGTTGATACACTTGCACCGTCTCACATTGACGCTACCTCCAAATCAGCGGGAGCGGCGGCGTCATAAGCTGAAAACGCCAAGAGGCGCAAATATGAGAGCCTTGCTTTAGAATACATATTTGTGCCTTTTGGCGTGGAGACATTGGGACCGTGGGGCTCTGAGGCTACAAGCTTTTTGAAAGAAATTTCATCTCACTTAGTTGATGTCACCCGTGACCCTAAGGCCGGGTGGTACTTCGGACAGCATATAAGTATCGCTGTCTAAAGAGGTAACGCTGCCAGCCTTATGGGCACCCATTGGCTTCTGATGGCGCATTTTAGTTACTTTTATTTTGTCTGTATTAAAGTTAAGGTTCGATAGAATGTTATCATAGTTATATAATAATTTAAAATATGTTTTTTTAATAGGACGTTTCTTTGTCAATAGTGAACTGTCGTTGATAATGAAATTGCTTCCAAAAAATCATAATTGAAGTTGGCCTTAACAGCGCATTTCAATCGTTTTATCCACGACGACCACGTAAAATCTAATGTTACGATAGTTCCTAACGCGTTACGGCGCTTGTTTGTCTGGTTTTTTTTTTATAATTATGGCAGACAAACGAGCTGGCGGGTCACCTGATGGTGAGTGATTACAGCCGCCCATGGACACCTGCAGCGTCATAGGGAACGCTGATGAGTTGCCGGCCTAATAAGCACGAGTTGATTTGCCTCTTGAATTTATGTGCATCATAATCTTGTGGGAATACCGTAGGTGGGAGTTCATTCCACATTTTGCATGTCCGTGGTAAAAACAATTGACGGTATCGACTGTGGCTGAAAGCCATTCAGGTTATGTGGATGAAATTTATTTCTCCGTCGAGTTGTACGATCATAAAACCGAGACGGTGATACCAATCCAAAGAGCTCTTCAGAATTCCCCATGGTAGATACGATAGAACACACATAGAGAGCTGACGCTTCTAGGGTGCTCTAGCGTCTCCAGTTAACGTGTCAATAGAGTGTCATCCACAATTCGAATTGCCCGTTTCTGTATCTGGTCAGATGGAAGGAGTTGGTATTGGGAAGCTCCAGCCCATAGGTGGGAGTAGTACTCTAAGTGCGGTCGGATTTGCGCTTTATACAGAAGTAGCATGTGCGCCGTCATAAAGTACCGCTTGGCTCTATTGAGCACTCCAAGCTTTTTAGAAGCCAATTTAGCTTTGCCTTCCAAGTGGTTGCGGAATTGGACTTCACTCGAAATGTCGACACCAAGGATCTCCAAGCTTTTGGAAGTGGTGAGGGGAAAGTTCTGAAAGCGTGTTGCGAGGTTGAAGCTGTGAAAACGCACACTTGTGTCTTCATTGAGTTATAGTGAACCATATAGGGTTTCTCTTTCTCTCACGTATATGGCAACTGAAGGCAGGCTACTACTCTCTCACTCTAACTCAGCGCTAACAACGCTAGCCGTATTTCGGACAGACGCTTCATGCCCTTATTTATTTAATATTACTCCGTGTTTAGTATGCGATGGATATATACCATTGACAGTATATAACGTAAAACTTAATTTTCTTAATATTATCATGTTACTATACATAAACTTTTAATATTAATAACCGAAGCAGACGCACACGTTTAGATATTTTTTTTATTATAATTACAATATATTAGAATCATATTACAGCAATACATTTCTTCGAATTTTTTTATTATCTAATTTCACTTTTAATAAACGGTTTTAGTTTCCATCTTCGTACAAACACAGTCATTCCCATTAAATCTCTAACTGAACAATACAACAGCTGAAGTATCATAAGAATACAACTGTATCGCTAAATGTATACCTGAAAAGCCTTCAAAGGATAACAAACGTGATCATCTTCTCACAGACGTACAATCATATTCACATTATGATATATATGCGTTGATATCTATTACCTCTTGAATGTTGTCTCCAGTGTGGAGATGTCTCATTTGTATGCAAACAACACATCTTATTCAAGGCGTTATTTACGTGGCTCTGTTTTCTTTGTTCTTTGAGAAATTATTCAATAATTTTACCGTAAAATATTTTATGTCATATCATAATTCAATTAGAGCATGTTTTTAAACGTCATGGTCTTGTATTTCTATATAGATAACTTCATTATCATTAAATAATCTTCAATTTTATTTAAGTGTACAAATTATAAAAGTGTTTTTACTTATTAATTAACAGTAGCTTTCAGTGTGCCAAATAATATCTAAATAGAATAAAAATGAACATATAAGTAAAGTTAAGCCCATGAATGCGCTTACTCGTTGCAAACTGTACTTTTGTCAAATCCACAAGAGGAATATATAGCTCGTCTTGACGAGAGGAGTACTTTCGTTTGTTCAGCGATTTCAAGGCAGCAATAAGTGTCACCTGTTAAACAAAGACAGTGAATTTTCTTTTATTTTAGTAAATCAGTCTCAAGTATCAATTATGTTTTTATGAACCTTAAATAGCATGTAATATACTTAAAGTACATGTGATATTTAAAGGTATTTATGGTTGTATTTTCCTTATCTACACTAATATGATAAAGAGGAATGATTTGTATTTTTGTATGTAGCGAATAAAACTCAATAAGTACTGGACCGATTTTAATCATTCTTTTTTCATTAGAAAGCTACATTATCACTGTTTGGCTGCAGATCCCAGAGCCAAACTAACCCGACACTACACTGAAGACATCCCGGACGTCAGTCTGTACGAGATTAGTATGGCTCTCAAACAGATGAAGAACAGCAAGGCACCAGGTGATGACGGAATCACAGCAGAACTCCTGAAGGCGGGTGGAAAACCGGTACTCAAAGTCCTTCAGCGAATGTTCAATTCCGTCATCCTCGATGGCACAGTGCCGGAGGCATGGC
>JACTOM010000093.1:881086-895442 GCA_015832385.1 Elymnias hypermnestra
TCGTCGTCGTCGTCGCTTCAACCGATGGACGTCCACTGCTGGACATAGGTCTCACGAAATGATACCCACAAGGCCCGATCTTGCGCCGCCTGGCTCCAGCGGCTACCGGCGACCCTCTTTATGTCATCGGTCCACCTTGTCTACCTATACTGCGCCGCCCGGTGAGGGGTCGCCACTCCAGCACCTTCGGGCCCCAACGTCCATCGGTCCGTCGGACTATGTGGCCCGCCCATTGCCACTTCAGGTTCGCGATTCGTAAGGCTATGTCGGTGACTTTAGTTCTGCTACGGATCTCCTCATTTCTGATTTGATCACGTAGAGAAACTCCAAGCATAGCCCTTTCCATCGCACGCTGAGTGACTCTGAACTTTCGTATAAGGCCCATAGTCAGCGACCACGTTTCGGAGCCGTAGGTCATCACTGGCAACACGCACTGTTCGAAGAGCTTTGTCTTCAGGCACTGAGGGATATTGGACGAAAAGAGATGCCGTAATTTCCCGAACGCTGCCCAACCGAGTTGGATTCGGCGGCTAACCTCTTTGTCGAAATTGGACCTACCTAGCTGGACTATGTGTCCCAGGTATGAGTATTCGTCAACAATTTTTGTTGTTTGGGCATGTAGAGAGAATTAATGAAAGGAGACTGACAAAAACGATTTATAAGTAAAGAGTGAATGGGAAAGTTGGAAGGGGAAGACCAAGGTGAACGTTCCTGGACCAAATCCAGGACATTTTAAATAAAGGCTAGGTCTAGAGTACTCTAAACCAACGAACTTGGACAAGTGGAAGGAAGTGGTCTCTATCTACCCCTATGGGAATGAGGCGTGATGCTATCTATGTATGTTTTATTTAAAAATAGTCTTCAGTGTGCGCAATTACTGTTTTTATCGATCTTAAAACGAAGGTAGATAACTTTCTTATCATTAAATAGCACCCTTTTACAAACTTCTCAAGACAAATAAAACTTTTGAACATCTTCGCGCTGTTTCGTTGTTTGGCTAACAAATTGTTCTTATTTGAAAGAGATCTGCTTTATCTGGGTGTTTAACTTGCCTATACCTGATTCCCTTTTCTTAAGTGGAAGTATCTTGATCAATTTGTTTTTAAAATGTTCGTTTTTATTGTTGTATAAGCGAATTATAATCAAATTTCGTTGTGTCTCTAACCGATACTGATTTTGGACTTACGGTAAATCTAGTAGATCTGCTTTCTCTGGGTAGTCTAGCTTTAATAAATAAAAATAAATTATTATTAGTTCGTTTTGATAAATCTGGAGAATAACTGCACTGATTTGGCTAATTTTGGTTCTGAATTATTGCTGAAAGCCCACGAAGTGTTAAAAAGGTGAATAATTTTAAAATTACATCCTTACAAATTATTTTTAGTTAATTTTATCCATTGTATTGAATATATACACTCATCAACTGCCTCATTAGTCTAGTAGTTAGCATGTTCGACTACAGACATGAGGTCCTGGGTTCGAGTCCCGGGTCGAGCCAGTTCTAAATCAATATTGAGTTTTCTACTAAGATTTTCTCAATATTAACCCGAAGTTGGGAAGTTGGGGGTGTGATCCACCCCCGTGCCTCGGAGAGCAGGTTAAGCCGTCGGTTTTTCGCCTTACCTCTCTCCGGTCGTGTCTGATTCCCGTCACATCGGACTATGAGAGTGAAGGAATAGAGAGTTCACTTGTGTACTATGCCTGCCAATCCGCAGTGGACCAGCATGGTGGGTCTATCCTCTGAGTGAGGAGGCCTGTGCCCAGCTGTGGGACGTTAATGGGCTGCTACTTACTTTTACTCTCATCAAATGACATGATTATTGTGGACTGGGATGACTTATTTTAATAACGAAGTATTTGCATTTTATGCATGGCAGAATATATTGGAATCAATAATAATATTGAAGACTAACTTATGTGTCTATATTCAAGCAAATAAATATCATTTCATTTGAAATAAATGCTTGGAATTAACTAATATTAACAATTTAAATTTTTTCATAAACACTTTTCTTCCCTGTCAAACATTTGATGTAAGTCCCGTCGTTTAGAAATCAATTCAATTTAAAATTGGTCCAGAAATCAAATTAAATTTAAAAGTCAAATTTTATTTTCCTTTTCTTGGTTTTGAATGTCAATCGTTTGATATTCGTCGTTTAGATATCAAATTACATTTAAAAGAATACTTTAGTGTTTTCTTTTTAATTGCTTTTGACATTTGACATTGACAACCAGTAATTGTCCTAAATTAATCCATCCTATAAATGACATTATCCCTTCCTCTGTTCTTTTCCTTTAAATGTTGAGTATCTATTAATCCCTGTATATAGTAAATATCTTTGTAAATTTATTAAATGTAATAAATTAACTTATAATTTTTTTTGTAAAAAGTAGTCATCATCTGTGTATTTTATATTGTGTCGTCCCTAAACTTATTATTATTATTTTTCTTTTACTTTTTAGTGGTGGTGGTTATTATAAATAAAGTGTCAACTATTTATAAATTATCAAAATTCTGGTTTGGAATGTCATAAACCGTACAATCTCCTACGTGCCTTCTCCAATCTACATGACACTGGCGAAATTGCATGTGCCTTGTCAAGCACAAAAGCCAAGAAGAAGAATAGTAATATTTACTTTGGCTTATTTTTGATTATTGAATTTCATTACTTCCGGTCAAATTTTGACCACATTTTTAATAAAAGTTGAGACATCCTGCAATTATCGTTAAGTTTTTTTTTACTTATTGATTCTGAGACGATACGGAGTTCCAATCCAGAGCTTACTATTTGTTTTTGTATAAAATAAACCTATTTCACAAGGTTAAGAAAGTTGATAAATATAATTCATAAAGCGTCGGAAACTATTATTTCATACAAAGGGACTAACTTAATTATTATCAGTCAGGACGGGGTCGAAATAAATTTCACTTTGTTAAATTTTACTACACCCTAACCGACTATAGACCTTCCAACCCCCGTATATTGTGATAAAGCTCATGTGTAAGCCTTGTCCCATATCTCTTTGTTTGGCCGTGTTTATTTATTAACTGGTCTTAGCTGGTAGCAATTCTCGCATATTCGATGTTTTGCTAATTTGTAAAGCCAGGCGCTATTAGCTATTTTGCATACTAAATTCCCTGTGTAAATGCGTTGGAATCGATATTTGTGCAAATTGTAAAGCTAACCTTTGACAGTATATTTAAAATAAAAGAAAAGAATACGGTTTTTCATTTGAATATCCTTAGATCAACCCTGTCAGTCTTATAATTGGTGGATTTGTAAGCGTCTCCTTCTTTTTAAGTCATAATGTGTATTGTTTATTTCGCTTCTCGGTAACTGTCGTAAGAGATAACACCAGACAATAGAAAAAACAAAAAATAAATTAGTTACAAAGTGACTGTTACCAACGTTGGATGTGTCGCGTCGAAGATTGGTTTGTTTGATTAACTGTGAGGATTTCGTCGTCGTCGTCGTCGCTTCAACCGATGGACGTCCACTGCTGGACATAGGTCTCACGTAATGACGTCCACAAGGCCCGATCTTGTGCCGCCTGGCTCCAGCGGCTACCGGCGACCCTCTTTATGTCGTCGGCCCACCTTGTGGGGGGTCTCCCTACACTGTGCCGCCCGGTGCGGGGTCGCCACTCCAGCACCTTCGTCCCCCAACGTCCATCGGTCCTTCGGACTATGTGCCCCGCCCATTGCCACTTCAGGTTCGCGATTCGTAGGGCTATGTCGGTGACTCTGGTTCTACTACGGATCACTTCATTTCTGATTCTATCACGTAGAGAAACTCCGAGCATAGCCTGTGAGGATTTATTAGTGATTATTTGTGATGTGAATAACAATGAAAACCCTTGAGGTAAGTTTTAATTTTTAAGATATGAACCTATAAATACAAGACGGTCTTTTTGCACTATCTTAAGTTTAGAGCAACATAACGCTATACCAGAGTCTTAATATAATAAACAAAAGATAACATTGTATTTGGTAGTCTTTCATGAAAATTTAAGTCCCAAGAGCCACTTTAGCGTCATTCGATCTGCGGGGCAATCGACGTTAAAACGTCTGTGCGGGGCGGGGCAGGCGGCGGTTATTTCCGTTAAAAAGGGCGGGCAAATTACGGGCGCCAATAAAACGCGGATAGACTGTCTAACTGTTATCGGGGCTTAAACATGTGTCTCGTTATTTAAACTTGTAAAAGGTTCTGTATTGTTGAAGTTAGTTCAGTTCTCAATATTAATCAACGTCAGCTACCAGGTATTGGGTTTTAAGTTAATTGCGTTGGTAAATCGGGCAGCTCTCTAATACAAAGTGTATTTCCTTAATTAATACCTTGGTCTTATTAATGTGTCTTAAAGGTAATTGTACGTTTTTGTGTTTTATAATTAATTAGTTTATGATGCCATTGTATTTCTACATTAATCATAACATTAATAGAACAGTGTTACTATTGAATATCTTGTCGGATTCTTCTCAGTAGATACAACGTCCTAAACCAATGGTAGAGTAATTTAGAAGAAAGTTTATTGAAGTTAATGGAATTAAACAAAATCTTAATTTGGTTATTGACATTTATTGTCAAAATAGTTAAAATTAAGCATATTACTAATTTGCTCATTGCCAAAGTATGTCTTTGTTATTTACTGTTTCAAATCTAAACTACTGAATGGATATTGATGAAATTTATCACAAAGATGGACTAGACCTATGTTATCGATATAAGCTACTCATTATTGTGCAAAAATGGCCTAAGAGAGTAGAAATTGTATATCGAAGTTTAAACAACTCTATCTATGTGTACTATGCATATATCTATCGGAAACGTGTGTATAATATATAAAATACCGTCTTTATATATATATTTCTAGTATAATAAAGTCTATATGTGTGCCATTTGCAAGTTAAGTATTGAAAATAAATAAAAATACTGCCCAGTATAAGTACTCTATGCGCAATTATATTTTACTTTCCATTGAGAGGTAGACGAAGTTCTACAGGTTAACAAAATATAAGCAAATGAACATACAAAGTCTTCTTAGACATGGAATTTTTAAAATATTCATACCATTATTGCATTCACAAATAGAATATTCACGGTTTATCTGTTCTCTGAATCTGCATCGGAATTCTTGGAGCGACACGTTCGCAATGGAGTTAAACTTGTATTTGACAACAAGAACATATTTTATACGTTTCCATTTCACGGCATTTCAATGTTACAATACAATAGACAGATAAAACACTTTTTCAAGGTATAGCTGCTATTTTTTTATTGTTGACGCAGTTTAAGACTTGGTTTCTATACCGCATCCTATTGGAGTATAAATCTCTTGCTTGGCGATACTTCTTTTCTGATAGGGTGGTAAATAACCACAGAAGCCTCCCACCAGTGCAGACACAGACAAATTAGCGAAGAGAATATGAAGGTAAATTAGTTTATCATTGTCGGTTGTAAGAATTTACGTGTAGCTCTTATAAATAGAGCCAATCGACCAATTTAAAATCATTATCCCGCCTAGGAAGAGGCGGCCCAAACACGTCCTTGACGACCCATACGACCAGATTACTATTGACAACGCCCCGTACACTAACACACACACACAGCGTCTTCGCCGGCGAAGACGAGGTCCCCGCTATCTGACGCACCCCGGCCGCGGACACCAGTCCCGGACCCATGGGCGCTGAGATTAAGCACCTGTCCGATTGTCATTTTCAGCAGCAGCGAACGTTGCTCTAAGCCTAGGTCCGAGCCTCGCAGGAGGCGCCCTTAGAGCAACGTTTTCCCCCGACGCAGCAGGGCCCTTCTACGGGCCCACCCCTCGGCAGAGCTTCTGCGCTCGCCACCCCTCTCGGTTACGCTGTAAAAGCCAGTAGGGCTAACAGCAACTACACACTTCGAAAAAAAAAAAATCTTTAGTCCTCGGTCTATCAAACAGTTCGGACGTATTTTAACAAGACACCGTTAGAGTGTTTGTATTAACAAAATCACTGTCACTATACTTAGATGTTATTATTTTCAAAGTACGTCAAAAGTTTTTAAAGTGAAACTTTTTTACAACGCCTTTTCGTTCATCTATCACATGTCACATTACAGCGAACCACAGAACGGGGTTCAAGCCAAGAACGAAATGGCGACACCCATGACTCGTAACAACTGTTTCAAAAAACTATATAATGTTTTTTTTTTTAATATATTGACGAAGCCATAAAAGTCACTATATGACAACAGCTTGATGCGTCGAAAGTGAAAAGTCGTATTTTAATTTGATGGATTATTTAGACCAGAGGCAGGCAACCAGGGGTCCTCATCTGGAACAATGGCTTTCCAGAGAGCACGGATCTCTCTCCTATAGATTGGTGCAGGTTCTGACCGGGCATGGATGCTTCGGAAAGTTCCTGCATCGAATTGGCCGGGAGGAGTCACCCGCTTGCCAACAGTGTGGTGCAGCAGTCGACTCAACGCATCACACTGTGGCAGAGTGTGCAGCCTGGGGACCTCAACGTCACCTCCTGGTGGCAATGATTGGCGGTGATCTCTCGCTGGGGAGCATTATAGGTGCGATGCTCTCCAATGATAGGATGTGGGCCGAAGTATCCTCCTTCTGCGAGACCGTAGTCTCGCTTAAGGAAGCCCATGAGCGAGAAAGGGAGAATGCAGCTGATGCTCCCGCTCACCGCCGAAGGAGGCAGGGTACTAGGCGGCGCGTGTTTGCGCGCCTCCTTCCACCTCCTTGAATCCTCAGTTGGACTCATCTGGGGTACCAGGGACGAATGCGAAAGTTGATCACCTGGTGCCTCACTTACGGATGAAGAGGGTTCCGCTGGGTTTTAGTGGGTATTGCGAGGTCTCCTCCCTCGCCGAGTCCCACACTCCTGACCTGTAGGTCGGGGTTCGTGCCTAAATGCATTTCCCAGCGAAAAAAAAAGGCAACCAGGGGTCCGTAAGCTACACGGCCTGCTCAAGTAAGAGCTAATTAACACAGTAAGGATTTATATAACGCACCAACATTATAACATTTGTGGCCCACAACAACATACTTATAACATTTGTGGCCCGCAACAACATCGTTGTAACATTTGTAGCCCGGACCAACATCATTACAACATATGTGGGTCCCACCAACCTCTTTATAATATTTGTGTCCCGCAACAACCTCCTTATAACATTTGTGGCCCGCAACAACATCCTTGTAATATTTTTGGCCCGCTACACTATCCCTATGAAATTTTTGGACCGCAACAACATCCTTATAGCATTTGTGGCCCGCACTAATATCCCTATAACACTTGTGGCTTATAACATTTGTAGCCCGCCATAACATACTTATAACATTTGTATCCCGCACCAAAGTCCTTTTAATATTTGTGGCCTGCACCAACATCCTTATGACATTTGTGGTCCGTACTAACATCCCTATAACACTTGTGGCTTTTAACATTTGTGGCGCGTAATAACATCCTTATAACATTTGTATCACGCACCAAAGTCCTTATAACATTTTTGGCCCGCATCAACATACCTATGACATTTGTGACCCGCAAGAACGTCCTTATAGCATTTTTGGCCTGCACCAACATCCTTATAACATTTCTGGCCCGCACTAACCTCCCTATAACACTTGTGGCAACATTTGTGGCTCGCAATAACATTATTATAACATTTGTATCCCGTACAAAGGTCCTTTTAACATTTGTGGCCTGCACCAACATCCTTATGACATTTGTTACCCGTACTAACATCCCTATAACACTTGTGGCTTATAACATTTGTGGCCCGTAATAACATCCTTATAACATTTGTGTCACGCACCAAGGTCCTTATAACATTTTTGGCCCGCATCAACATACCCATGACATTTGTGACCCGCAAGAACATCCTTATAGCATTTTTGGTCTGCACCAACATCCTTATAACATTTCTGGCCCGCACTAACATCCCTATAACACTTGTGGCTCATAACATTTGTGGCTCGCAATAACATTCTTATAACATTTGTACCCGGATCAAGGTCCTTATAACATTTGGGGCCTGCACCAACATCCTTATAACATTTGTGGCCCTCAATAACATTCTTATAATATTTGTATCCCGCACCAAGGTCCTTATGACATTTTGACCCGCAACAATATCCCTATGACATTTGTGGCCCGCAAAAACATCCGTATAGCATTTGTGGCCTGCACCAACATCCTTATAACATTTGTGGCCCGTACTAACACCCTTATAACACTCGTGGCTTATAACATTTGTGGCCCGCAATAACATCCTTATAACATTTGTATCCCACACCAATATGCTCATAACTTTTGTAGTTCTTTTCCGAACCGGACCCGAAGGAACCCTCGAAACTTTTAATTCTAAGTCATCCTTTACTCTCAATATCTGTTGAATATTAGAAAGAAATGAAAAACCTATATGACGATTTAAAAGTGCTGTGAAAGCTTACTTAAATATAAACTTTGAATGTATTCGTATCGCAACTTTGCGTTCTGAATACCCTCTTGTACAGGTTCTAACTGTTATACTACAGTATAACATCTAAAACAGTACATAAATGAAACCAATGAATCGTTACAAATACTACAATAGTATTGTATTCTTTATAAAAGACGCATTCAATATTTGTTCGATTCAATTGTATTCGCTCTACTCGAAACGAGTGTTGTATAGAGAGACCTCGGTTTTATTTAACGAGAGTAATTTGTACTTTGTCACCGCAATTATTAAACAACTAGCTGTTCCCCGTGGTGTTACCGCATAATTTTGAATATATTTTGTTCGAAAATAAAAGATTAATAATTGGGTGCTTACCACGATGAGAATTATATATGCCATCGTGTTACGTATATGCTTATACGTAAGTGGAAAAGAAAATATAGACAGACAGATAGAAAAACAATTACAAAATTGCATTGCATTTAATGAAACGCTGTAAATATTATTTATTCGTATAGATATTTGCACAGAATGCCGCAAGTATTTGCATCATCACAACAAGACCATCAGTTACATAATAGTCTAAGATCCCACTGCAAAATTGCTACGTTCAAAGAATCGACATATAAGTACTTTAGTCTTTTACAATCTTTAACACGTGTCCACCGTCTATTTATGCTTATTTATACATAGGCAATGGTAGATATTTTTGACTGAAAATAATGGTCATTAATTTGATATATTAAGTTAATAATAGTACTCGGGGAACTATGGGACATTTTATCGTCCAATACCCAACAGTGCGTGTTTCCAGTGATAACCCGCGCTTCTATGACATGGTCGCTGACTATAAGCCTCATGCGGAAGCTCACAGTCATTCAACGGGTGCTAGAGAGCACTAAAGGGCGAGGAGTTTTTATGCGATTAAGTCACAGATAAGGAGATATGTAGAAGAACCAAAGTCACCGATTTAGTCCTTCGAATCGCAGTCGCAAAGCTAAAGTGGTAATGGGCGGAGCACATATCTAAATAACCCGAAGGGCCAATGAACGGTGGGGCCTGAAGATAATGGAATGGTAATCCCACACCAGACGGTGGGTCACTGGGGCAAGATTGAGTCTTGTGGGCATCATTAAGCGTGACCACAATCCAGCAATTGATGTCCATAGGTTAAAGCGACAACGACGACGATCTACTTACAAAGAAAGAAGCTTCACAATATGTTAACTGCTTACACTTAGTAGAGAAGATGTTCCGGCCAATTACGCATTGGCAACCATCACTTTTTGAGTTCTCTAATCATATCTTCTTATTTGATGGGAGTAGAGTATAATTTATTCCACTTCAAAGAGAATAAAATTATTTTCGAGGAATTAATTTAATTAAATATTGTCCCAGGCACATTTTAGATTGGCCTTTTAAACATATTACTTCTTTTATAATTAAGCATCAAAATTGTATATCGATTCACTACAAAATTTATGCAACAATTTTGCAACGGGATCTTAGGCTACAAGCATTTATACAATTTAAGTGTAAGCAGACGCAGTTGCGCAGCTCATCTTGTGTTAGTATAGATTAATGAAGTCATCTTCCCTAATCAAATTTAAGGAAATATCGTTGGGTTAAAAAAGTTCTGAAGGTGAATTTTGAGTTGGGGATTTTGCTAAGAATCCCATTGCGCCAGAACTTCCCGCGAAGTATAAAACTTGAAAATATCCAAGGAGCGTTTAAAAATCTTGTCGCAAAAATTTCCGCTTAAATAACATTTCGTTTTATAAAACTTTTTTGTACTGATGGTGAACGAATACGCCTCGATAAAAGAGGGACGGTTCATTTATCAGGAACGTCACGCCGTCACGTCGGACGTCACTCAGTGACGCGCTGACGTCAGCGACTAATTGATAATTGTTTGTAAGTGTGCGATGATCTATAAAGTGCTTTTTAAAAGATTAAAAGGAAAACAGAAAGGACTATTAGTTGATTTTTAATAAAATACAATAACGCCAACGGAACAATAAAAACAACACTAATATCTCTTCTTAAAAAACTGCAGGACATAAGCCTTCTCAGTCATAGAAGAGAGATTTTTGTCAGGTGTCATTTCTCGTGTATCTAAAGAAGTTTTATTTAAAATAAATATTTATGTCTGAATGCGGTAATCTGTGGAGCGCTGGCGCCAACGATCTATCGGCGTGGGACAGAGTCAATGGTGACAATCCAGCGAGCGTCTCTCGGCAGTTCTCGAGTGGCGGTCGGCCGGAGCTGTCGATTATTGAAACTGTCGGGTTCCTAGGTATTATCTTTAATAAGTTTATGTAAATTGATATCGGGAACATTAAATGATTGAACATTATAATCGGTGTTAATGAATAAAGTGTTTGATTGCACCAACATTACCCACGAACGCCCACAGTATAAGAAATTAAATTATGGATGCCATTCATGACGACGTCGGCGGAGAACCCTACGCCCCTCTTTATGCTTCCTTTCTCCCGAAATATATAATACTTACGTCTCGTCCATTGAGTAACCAGGTAAGATTGGCTGGAGGATCAGCTGGAGGAGAAGTGCACTGTGCTCGTAGCGAGTCCCCGGATGCGTACCAGCCTTTTTCTGCTTTTATTGTAGGCTTGTCTGGTGGTAATTCTGTGAACAACAATATGAAATCGTTTTGAATAGATCTCCCCAATGTAATATATCCATATGAGTAAGACTTCTTTCTCCTTTACAGTTTTTTCTATATACCCGCGAGATTGCAAGCTACGCTGGTGACACTGATGCTCACAGGATACTAGCCCTATATTTAAATCGACGTATTTCCAAGAGTTTTATCCTAAATTGTATATTTTTCAAAATACGAAATTTAGGATAAAACTCTTGGAACTTGGATCATATGAGTTAACAGTTAATTGTCATTTGTCACTGGACTATAATTAGGCTACGGTCTAAATAAATAATTCACTTTTTTTCGTAACGGTTTGTAGCGCCACGTTATATAAACGACTCAGGCCGTGAAATGCTTTATAGCGCCACACTATATAACCATTCACGCATTGACATGGTTTGTAGCCGCACATTATATAAGTGACTCACCCCCTGGCTTGCTTTATAGCGCCACATTTTATAAATGACTCACGTCTTTTCGCGCTTAATAGCGCCATATTTTATAAATAACTTACGCTCTGGCGTACTTTATAGCGCGACATTATATAAACGACTCACACCCTGGCATGCTTAATAGCGCCACATTTTATAAACGACTCACTCTCTGGCATGCGTTATAGTGCCATATTTTATAAATTACTTACGCCCCCTGTGTGTTTTTAGCGCCACATTATATAAACGACTTACACCCTGGCGTGCTCAATAGCGCCACATTTTATA
Organism: Elymnias hypermnestra; assembly: GCA_015832385.1. Lineage (NCBI taxonomy): Eukaryota > Metazoa > Arthropoda > Insecta > Lepidoptera > Nymphalidae > Elymnias > Elymnias hypermnestra. The sequence continues at coordinate 892,915 of JACTOM010000093.1, forward strand.
AATGACTCACGTCCTGGCGTGCTTAATAGCGCCATATTTTATAAACGTCTCACACCCTGGCATGCTTTATAGCGCCACATTATATAAACGACTCACGCCCTGACATGCTTTGTAACGCCACATTACATAATACACTCGAATTCTGACATGCTTTGCAACGCCAAACTGTAAAAACCAATCAAGCACTGATATTTTTTGTAGCGCCATACCATAAAATTGACTCACAGGTATGGAATTCTTTGCATGTCTGCACTGACTCTAGCACTGGTATGCCTTATTACACCTTACTATATAAACGACTCACACCCTGGCGTGCTTTATTTCGCCACACTATATAAACGGCTCACGCCCTGACATGCTTTGTAACGCCACATTAGATAAAAGACTCGAATTCTAACATGCTTTGCATTGCCACACTGTATAAACCAATCAAGCACTGGCATATTTTGTAACACCGTACTATAAAAAGGTCTCTGCTCTAAAAACCTCGCTCCTCGGAGTGAGGAGGCCTGTGCCCAGCAGTGGGACGTTAATGGGCTGCTACTTACTTGCTATAAAAACATAGCTCTAGAATTCTTTGTATCACTGCACTGCCTCTAGCCCTGGCATGCGTTATAGCGCCATACTATATAAAAAACTCACGCCCCTAGCATTCTTTGTAACGCCACACTTTTTGTTTAGTACGCTAAATAAATTACCTGTACGAGTATACCGCTAAATATGAAGAAATAAACTATATTTTATATACAATTTCGTTTAAATAAAGTGCTACAATAAAGAAAATGGTCATATAAAATCAGGAGGTTACACTTTAAAGGGTCTGAATACCACATATGTGTAAATTAGTTTTAATACCCCTGTGAGAGCCGAGGTGTAAAGTGTGGCGAATTAAGGGAATTATTTATAATTTGTCAAAGTTTAGTTACATTTTAAGTAAACGTATACGTATGGTATATGGAGAGTAGTTTTGGAATAGGATAGAATGTTTTAGTCACTAATGGAAAGTAAGAATGCTTTAGAAAAATATATTTAACCTCGGCTGAAATAATTTTATCCTATATATATATATATATACATATAACGGAAGTAGGACTTTTGTACTTGTTGCTAAAGCAATTGTAAAGTTAAATAGAAAGAGACGGCACTAACTCGTTAAAGGCAAGTGCGTCGGATCGTGTCTATTCGGAAACCGACATGATCCGAGGCCGCACTAGGGGTGCTATAAAGGGAGCCGAGATTGCGGATTCGGTACGCATTCTTTAAAAGTAAAAAAAAAGTAAGTAGCAGCCCATTATCGTCCCACTACTGGGCACAGGCCTCCTCACTCCGAGGAGCGAGGGTTTTTAGAGCAGAGACCTTTTTATAGTACGCTGTTACAAAATATGCCAGTTCTTGATTGGTTTATACAGAGTGGCAATGCAAAGCATGTCAGAATTCGAGTATTTTATGCAGTGTGGCGTTAGAAGGCATGTCAGGGCGTGAGTCGTTTATAAAAAGACCCACCACGCTGCTCCACTGCAGATTGGCAGGCATAGTACACAAGTACACTCTCTATTCCTTCACTCTCATAGTCCGACGTGACGAGAATCCGTGCTCTCCGAGGCACGGGGGTGGATCACACCGCCAACTTCCCAACTTCGGGCAAATATTGAGAAAATCTTAATAGAAAACTCAATATTGATTTTTGTAATGGCCCGACCCGGGACTCCAGGACCTCACGTCTGTAGTCGAACATGCTAACCACTAGACCAATGAGGCAGTACGCATTCCTTAGCAACTGGCAATATCATTTTTTTCTTTATTCATTTCAACTTAATTAATTAAGAAATATATTTGTTCTTTTATAATCAATGTTTCCTTCTGATATCCGGCTGATCTAATCATACACTTTAAATAATATTATCGTCATGATAGTTATTATATTCTTTACTACCTCCGAACTACTTTGTGATGAAACTAAATAGACAAACATACGTGCCGTTAGTAAGGTCAAAGTATTTAACCCTCGTGTGTAGAGATTTGTTTTAATCTTCTGGGGACTAGAGGCGTATATTGTCACTAATTATGGAAATCGTTCTTGGTATAGAAAAGCTTTACTGAATTAAGCTAAAATGAGAACTATTAAAAGTTTTTGGACTTGATACCAGTTGGCTATTTGTCGCTCGTCGTCGCTTCAACCGATGGACGTCCACTGCTGGACATAGGTCTCACGTAATGACGTCCACAAGGCCCGGTCTTGTCTTGGCCCGGAGTCACCTGGCTCCAGCGGCTACCGGCCACCCTCTTTATGTCGTTGGTCCACCTTGTGGGGGGTCTCCCTACACTGCGCCGCCCGGTGCGGGGTCGTCACTCCAGCACCTTCGGGCCCCAAGGTCCATCGGTCTGTCGGACTATGTGCCCCGTCCATTGCCACTTCAGGTTCGCGATTCGTAGGGCTATGTCGATGACTTTGGTTCTGCTACGGATCTCCTCATTTCTGATTTGATCGCGTAGAGAAACTCCGAGCATAGCCCTCTCCATCGCACGCT
>JACTOM010000093.1:896136-912199 GCA_015832385.1 Elymnias hypermnestra
CCCGAACAAGCCGGATTCCGAAAAGGCTTTAGTACCATAGACCACATCTTTACGCTGCGGCAGATTATACAGAAGACCGAGGAGTATAATCGGCCACTTTGCTTGGCGTTCGTGGACTATGAGAAAGCCTTCGATTCGGTGGAAACCTGGGCGGTGTTGAGATCTTTACAGAGATGCCGAATTGACTACCGGTACATACACGTGTTGAAGTGTTTGTACGAAAACGCCACTATGTCAGTCCGTATACAGGACCAAAGCACAGAGTCTATCCAACTGCAGCGTGGAGTGCGACAGGGAGATGTTATCTCCCCGAAGCTCTTTACTGCGGCGTTGGAAGACCTCTTTAAGCTTATGGAGTGGAACGGACTGGGCATCAACATCAACGGCGAGTACATCACTCATCTACGGTTTGCCGACGACGTGGTCATTATGGCAGAGACTCTGGAAGATCTCAATGCAATGCTCGATGACCTCAGCAGAGCTTCTCGACAGGTGGGCCTAAAAATGAACATGGATAAGACGAAAGTTATGTCCAATATCCATGTTCCGCTCCACCCAGTCATCGTTGAGAACTCAGCACTCGAAATTGTAGACGAATATACATACGTGGGACACATTGTCCAGCTAGGTAGGTCCAATTTCGAGAAAGAGGTCAACCGCCGAATCCAACTCGGTTGGGCAGCGTTCGGGAAACTACGCCAGATATTTTCGTCCGACACTCCTCAGTGCTTGAAGACAAAGTTGAAAAGTATGTGTGGATAAAAACTAAGTGACAGAGTAAGAAATGGTGTGATAAGAGAACTTTGTGGTATAAAAGAAGATGTAGTGACTAAAATTGAGAAAGGAATGCTTAGATGGTTTGGGTATGTAGAGAGAATGAATGAAAGGACACTGACAAAAAGGATTTGAGTCAAGAGTGAATGCGAAAGTTGGAAGAGGATGACCAAGGCGAACGTTCCTGGATCAAATCCAGGACATTTTAATTAAGGGCTAAGTCAAGAGTACTCTAAACCGACGAACTTGTGTGAACGGTTTGATGAGAATGAAAGAAGCAAAGGAGATATGCAAGGATCGTGGCAAGTGGAAGGATGTTGTCTCTGCCTACCCCTATGGGAATGAGGCGTGATGCTTTGTATGTATAAATGTAACTTTTGCCTCTCGGCCTAGCTGATTTTTCAGTGCCTTATTATTTTAGTACAAAGTGACAGTCTTCTTCTTCTTATTTGTTGAATGGCTTTCAGGTGTGCCAATTGGGCACAGATTATCTCGCCAGTGTCAAGTTTACTGGAGAAGATCGGAAGGAAATTGTTCAGTTTATGAAAACATCGCAACTTTGATTTTGATCATCTATAAATGGTTGAATTATTTATTTGTTAAACCACCACCATATAATAATAATAATAACAAACAATATGATAACCACGAGATGACAAAATGACAGTCATTAGTTAGTTTTATTTGATTGAAAATTTATAAACCTATTGCCTACCCACCTAGTTAACTTCTATACTTATATAGCCTTATTACTCTAGTACATGAGAATCTGACATTTAAACATACTAGTTCATCAGATCGATTGCCTAGTGACCTAGCTGATTTATTTAATCGATATTTAAGTATAATAAAGCCAGAAATATAATAGTTTAATGAACCTATTGTCTACCGACCTAGCCGAGTTAATTGACTGCCCTATTACTCTAGCAGGTAAATAAATAAACTAGTTTAACAGATGTATTTAACTACTAACCTAGTCGATATATTAGACAGCCTCATTATTCTGGTATAATTGCCTTTTGACCTAGCTGATTTATTTGACTGCCTTATTCTCAAGTGCAAAAATGCTAGTCATATACTAGTTTAATAAATCTATTGCCTTTTTTTTCACCCTGGGAAATGCATTTACGCACTAACCCCGACCCGTAGCTCGGGAGTGCGAGACTCTGCGAGGGCGATTAGCAATACCCACTAAAACCCAGCGGAACCCTCTCAATCCATGAGTGAGACACTAGAGGATCAGCTTGCGCATTCCTACCTGGTTTCTGGGACTAATGATTCACGGAAGCGGGAGCAGGTGCGCAAACATGCGCCGCCTAGAATCCTGCCTTCTTAGGCGGTGAGAGGGGGCATCTACTGCATTTTACCTCTCTCGTTCGCGGGCCTCCTTTAGCGAGACTAGGGTCTCACAGAAGAAGGCCATTCCCGCCCAAGATCTCTCACTGGAGAGCATTGCGCCTATAATGCTCCGCAGCGAGAGATCTCCGCCAATCAGTGCCACCAAGAGGTGACGCTGAGGTCCCCACGCTGCGCATTCTACCACTGAGTGGTGTGCCGAGTAAATAGCTGCACCACACTCATGGCAGTTGGGCGTCTTCTCTCGGCCGATTTGACCCAAGAACTTTCCGAGACAACCATGCCCGGTCAGAATCTGCACCAGTCTGTAAAAAAGCGTCCCGTGCCTCCTGGAGAGCCATTGGTCCAGGTGAGGACGAATCGCTTCCACTGTGGCCACCCCCGCTGCTGGGGACCCAAGGTCCTCCTTCCACTTCTGAATCAGAGCCTGGTCGGCTAGGACCCTAATCCTACGGCATCAGGCCGCAGACCTTGATCCCTCACAGCTGTCGTGTGCCGATGGACAGTCGCAAGGTGTAGCTCCCACGGAGGATCGCCAGCCAGAAGAGTCGCTGCCGTCCAAGATACTGTACGGTACCCTCGTATTGCCCTAACCGCAATTATCCTCTGCAATAAATCTATTACCTACCGACCTAGCTGATTTATTTCACTGCCTTATTACTCTAGTACCAAAACGCCAGTAAATATACCAGTTGAATGAATAAATAATGCACTATTCTAACAAATAAAACACAGTTGTGTAGGTGAAATTCGACAATATTCGCCGCTCTAATGTTTACCATCCATCACAAGCTCACACAATATTTACCGTAAGGCGCGGCATTATGTTCTCGTTAACTTTTCGCAACAGTATATACACATTTTCAGTTCGTTAAAGCCAACTGTTGTTGTTGGTTTCTTGGAAATTTTAGTGTTTACAATGTTTTATTTTGCAGGTAATCCTAATATTGTAAATATGAAAATTAGGTTGTTTGTTACGTTGTCACGCCAAGTCGCTGATTGAAATATGATGAATCTTAATAATAAGTACTTCATTACTTAACTGTTCTAAATACAATAACGACAATACAAATATAATAAATTCGATATAATAGCCTCCCAACTCAATCTGTGACGCGGAAAGACTCCACTGCAATAAATGCTGGAAACTGACTCCACTGCAGTCTTTGACTTGCTCTTAGCAAATGTGATGCTATTGCAGTGTTTGCCCCACCCTTGTTTAAAATATCGCCACTGTAATCTTAGCCTTGCCCTTGGCAGACGTAATGCTACTACAGTCTTTACCCCGCCCTTGATAAAAGCAACGCCATTGCAATCTTAGCCTTGCTCCTGGCAGATGTGATGTTATTGCGGTCCTTACTCCGTCCTTGATTAAAGTAACGCCACTGCAGCCTTCGCCTTGCTCTTGGCAGAAGTGATGCTATTGCAGTCCTTACTCCGCCCTTGATTAAAGTAACACCACTGTAATCTTAGCCTTGCTCTTGGCAGACGTGATTCTCTTGCGGTCCTTACTCAGCCCTTGATTAAAGTAATGGAGGTGATGCTATTGCAGTCTTTGCCCCGCCTTTGATTAAAGTAACGCCACTGGAGCCTTCGCCTTGCTCTTGACAGAGGTGGTGCTATTACAGTTTTTACCCCACCCTAGATTAAAGTAACGCCACTGCAGCCTTCGCCTTGCTCTTGGCAGAAGTGATGCTTTTGCAGTCCTTACTCCGCCCTTAAAGTAACTGCACTCCAGTCTTTACCTTGCCCTGGATTATCTGACGCCACTGCAGTCTGGACTTCGGGTTTTGACGGGCATGTCGTCAATTCAGTCATCTTCTAGCTGGATTACGGATGTTGTCCATGTTGTTAGTGCTTTTTCAAAGTTTTCTCTAAATATAATCTGTATTCATTTTTGGAAATTAGATTTTTATGCACAAATTACTTTTAAAAGGGGGCCTAAAATATTAAGAAATGGTATTCATGAAACTACTATATGTCAGACAGGCAGGCTAAGAAAGAGTTTTTGAAAATATACATTTTGAAGAAGGCAATTGGTGGGCGGCTGATGTTTTTATGAAACTTTTTATGTTGCACCAGGCTAAATACATAAAAACTAAACTAAACAATAAAGTTATCAACCACCTTACTCCGGAGGCAAACGGAATACTTCTTATTTCAATTTCGTCAAATGATCATTTTATGTAAATTTTCATAAGCAACATATCACTTCATTGAACGCCTTAGCAAAGTCAAAAGAAAATCACAGCGATTTCGTGTGAGGTTTATCTAAAAAATAAAAAAGCTAACTTGGCTTCAACGAACTGTGAATGTCAACACACTGAAAAGTAGATTTAACGAGAGCATATTGCCGGAACTTGGGCCAAATATTGCGCTTCTTGCAAAGTTTATACATTAATACATCTTTATACACATAACAAGTATTAGCTGTTACCCATGTAGTTCCCAATCCCGTGGAAATATGGAGAAATTCGAACGTAGCAAAAATTACGTCACGATAGGAATATAATCGTCTTTGTTGTGATTATTATTGAATAAGAGATATTGGAAGAGTGCAAACTAACAGTAGCAATATAAAGGTACTTTGTAAAACTGTATGTAGCAACAGAAATATGATGGCAAAATCTCTTAAAGCCTTCGCATTTGTTTCCGCAGGAATAAGGCTAAGCAAACAGTAACATGGAACGTACGAGACGTTCGAGAGCCCTTTATATTGTACTAGCTTCTGCTCGTGATTTTGTTTGAGCTAAATTTAGTAATGGATCCGGGGGAGATAAGCTGCTAACACCATCTATGTAAAATGAATAAGAAATTCTTGGCGAGAACCATTTTCCACCACGGCATTGCTAGCCAGCAAAATTAGGCAACTACTGAGTAAACACTGGGCGTCCCCTGCCTCGTAAGCTCCTCACTTCACCACCTCCTGACGAAGGTGAAGAGAATTCGACATTAAAGGTAATACCCGGACTTGGATGAGAAGCACGCGAAATAACCGAATATCCAATAGACATAACATCACGCCTCGTTCCCATAGGGTTAGGCAGAGAACACATCCTTCCACTTATAATGATCCTTGCAAATCTCCTTCGCTTCTTTCATTCTCATTAAACCTTTCATACGTTCGTTGGTTTAGAGTACTCTTGACCTGGCCATTATTTAAATAGGATTTGGTCCAGAAACGTTCGCCCTGGTCTTCCTCTTCCAACTTTCCCATTCACTCTTGCCTCATAAATTCTTTTTGTCCGTCTTTTTTTTTTTTCTGGGAAATGAATTTAGGCACGAACCCCGACATACAGGTCAGGAGTGTGGGACTCGGCGAGGGAGGAGACCTCGCAATACCCACTAAAACCCAGCGGAACCCTCTTCATCCGTTAGTGAGGCACCAGGTGTTCAACGCATTCGTCCCTGGCACCCCAGATGAGTCCAACTGAGGATTCAAGGAGTTGGAATTTTTGTTAGTCTCCTTTTATATTTATTCAGGTGAAATAGATAATTGAATATCCAATAGAAGCCAGTGGAAAGTTGCCCAAGCATTGAAGCATAGCCTCTAGGCTCGTGCTCTTCAGAAAGCTAAGAAGAATCCCCCGATTGGGCACCCCGATAGCTTATGATGATTATAGTCATTAAACCAGATTGTTTACTGACTTAAAATGTGTTTAAATAAAAGTATTGAGCTCAAGGTTGTAAGTTGTACGGATTCGAGATGTAATCGGGGAACAGCATGTAAAATCTAGTCGTTATGCTATCTTTCGTCTACTTTTTTTATAGCCTTGGTAGGCAAACGAGCTTGCGGGACACCTGATGTTAAGTGATTACTGAAGCCTATGGTTGCCGATCTAATAAAATGGAGTTTGATCGTCTTTTAAACGTCTCTAATTTATAATCATCTATCTATTTGTTCTGGGAAATCTCTTATACAACTGGACCGATTTAACCGGACTTTCACAGGCAGATGTCATTAAGATATATTAAGCTACTTTTATTTTAGGAAAAAGGCAGCCGAAGTTACGCGGGTAAAATATTAGACAGTAACTTTATTATGTTAGTAAAATGAAATTCAGACAGTCTCACTAGTGTACATGCTTATCAAGCAGAAGTACTAAGATCGATTCCAGAGCAAAACTTATAACAGAACTAAAGGCAAAATACCCTTCGAACGAGTTATAAACAAACAAAATTTCACATTTATAATATTAGTAGGATTCCATCCTAATTCAACAAGCGGATTTGTTCTTGAAAAGAGAAAACATTCCAAATAAAGTGGGTATTAAGAACAACCTTACGCAAAATACGAAGGGCTTACAGCATCCACTTTTTACATCAATAAAATGTCAGAAAAGTGTTTACGTTTACTTTGAAACAAGTTGGTTTATTTATATAGAAATATGTATGAAGAACAGGATGTCTGAATGGCTTTTAAAAGGAAGGTAACGTCACGTTCATCGTATTCCGTCGTTAATAGCATCACTCTCTTTGTAAAAGTACTATTTAACTCAAAATTGCTGTGACAACACTTTATTTCTTTTTTTATAAAGATAAAAAAAATGATTTATTTCAGGTTAAAACCCTTAGAATTTATATAGCCAAAATAAATGAAATAAAATATACAGATAAACACATAAACACAAGAGAGATTTAACAATTAAATAAAATCAAATTAAATTTAGTTTTCAATTATAAGACACAAATAAAATAAAATAAAATTTTATCTCACTTCATGTAATTCAATCTGGTGCGGTGGGGATTGAATTGAGCCCCCCAAAGAAATTTCCGCCACTGCACGCCAGGCCTTTTATGATCCAGGACGAGGATAGATCAAAAGTCAATAAGCTTGCGAAAATATGATTAATAATTTTTTTTTTAAACTTTTAGAGTGACCTTGAACCCACATCTCTTATGTTCGAGTTACTGTGGGATCTGTCAAACAGACAATGAGAAATAAACCAGAGAAAACGGCAGGCCGATATCGACCTGAAACGCACTAGAAAGTATTTTTATTAGTGATGGGACAGGAAAAAATTGTGTGTGTGACTGTGATAGGTGGACTTATTATTTTTGAGTGGGGTGATTATTTTGAGTGGGGCGTTTGGTATAAGAGGGGTAGCACATTAAGAATATGAGAATAGTATTACTTAACCTGTAAATTGGTAAGCGATTCTAGATATTGAGAAAAACGTAATAGAAAACTCAATATCCATTTTTGAATTGACCCAACCAGAACCCAGGTCCTCGTGTCTGTAGTCGAACACTATACAGATGCAACTGTAAGAATTTTCCAATATTTTCCTTACCTTGTCATGATTCAGCGTTAAAGTGTGAATGAACCTTATTACTGGGACGTCATATTTCGCATTTAGAGGCGACGAGGGAGGAGTGACGTCACAGGTGGCGCGGCGAAAAGGCGACGGTTGACTTTGTAATTCAAATCGAGCCCGCGTTATGGGATACCTCAGAGGTATCCAGTGAAATTTAAATATGCAATATTAGATTGTTGAAATATACTGCTTTAATATTCAGATTTCATAAAAAGGCGAGTTTAAGACTCTCCGTTTCAATTAAGCTTTTAAGAAAATAATACCGAAATGTAAGATATTTTTATATGAAAAGCGAGCGCTCGCTGCGAAAGAAAAGGAATGTTTGGGGGCTTATTTAAATTTTTCAGGGCGGAATCGGGCGTGTAACCTCAATTATTTGGTCTGAAAACTTTATATTTTTATTGCATACTAACATTGGGGACCGTTGCTGCATTTAATTCTTCATTTTAAAGTGATTTATGCCATTAATCACTGAGCTTGGCTACCTAGATGGTGATCACAGGATTAACATCATCACACCTTACTACTGCGACCCGTTAACGATAACTTCATTGGGCAGTGTTACGGGAAAGTAACGGGACGTCATTTCATTCAATACTCCTCAGTACTTGATGACAACATTATTAAAGCCAGATGCTGTCTCAAAGAGCCAGACTGGCTGTGCATGGAGGAGTGTCAGTGCCAACACTTACGTATGGTAGTGAAAGTTGGGTATGGCAGAAGAATCACAAAAGTAAAATAAATGCGGTAGAGATTAGAGCGTTGATTGAAACTGAGTAAGAAATAGCGTGATAAGGGAACGCTGTGGTATAAAAGAAGATGTTGTGACTAAAACTGAGAAAGGTATGCTTAGATGGTTTGGGCACGTAGAGAGAATAAATGAAAGGTGACTGATAAAAAGGATTTATGCGTCATGATCGAATGAGAAAGTTGGAAGGGGAAGAACAAAACCAGAACATTTTAATTAAGGGCCAGGTCAAGAGTACTCTAAATCAATGAATTGGTATAAATGGTTAATTGAGAATGAAAGAAGCGTAGGAGATATGCAAGGATCACGGGAAGTGCAAGGATGTGATGCTATGTATGTACTTGATGAAAAAGTTATTTGAACAGTGCGTGTTGCCACTGATTAGATGCAGCTGCATAATGTGGATTCTGATTATTGGTCTCATACGACACCTCGGAGTCACGAAGCGGGAGATAAAGAGGACTATGCTTGTAGTTTCTTTAAGCGATCAAATCAAAATACATACAGAAGACATAGCCCTTTAATAGGCAAAGTTGAAGTGACTGTGGGAGGTTTCAATAGTCTATTTAATTAATCAAAAAGCCAGTTGTACTTGATGATACAAACCAAAATTAAAGCGCACTAACATAGTTTAAACACTGCATTGGAACGCAATTTTTTTTTATTTGCAGCACGTTTTCCCTGTTAAGGTTGAAAGAAGCCACAGCCGAAGTCCACTCATCAGTCCAGAGTTAAACTAATAAGAAAATGCGATTTCCCTAAACTTGTTGATACCAAATTTATCACCGGTTCGGAAAGTTGGTACCGCTCAAAGGAAACCGGCAAGAAACTCATTGACTACTCTTCTAGATATGCTTCTACTACAAGTTCAAACGTTTTTATCGCTTAAACAACCCTCAACATTACAATATGTCTTTTGTAAAAGAATGTTTTTGATATGTTTCTTATAATAGTGTGGAGGCAAATCGAAAATTGCGGTGTCTTATTGAAAACGTATAGAAGCATTTGAGTTGTTACCGAAGCATGATCAAAATCTGCTGGACCTATAAAGTTGCCAACGTAGAGGTCTGGCGACGAATGGTTTGCCAGAGGGATCTTTGGAAGACCGTCAAAAAGAAGAAGGTTGCGTATCTGGGGCATGTACTGAGACATGAGAGGTACGGACTCTTACAATTAATAATGATGGGCAAAGCGGCTGGCAAGAGGCGTAATGGCCGCAAGAGGAAATCCTGGTTGCGCATTATCAGGGAGTGGACTGGGATCGCAAGTGCCGCTCAACTATTTAGCCTCACGAGGGACAAAGTTAAATATGGACAGCTGACTGCTAACCTTCGTTAGTCGGAGAGGCACATAAAGAAGAAGAAGAATCTTATCAAATCAAAATATCTTTATTCAAGTAGGCATATTACAGCACTTTTGAATCGTCAAATTTTTTTTCTTCTTTTTTTCCACACTCTAATTCTAATGTACGTCTGATGATGATACTCCAAAACGACTTAAAATCTAAAGTTACGAGGGTTCCTTCGCGCCCTGATCCGAGAAGAGCCCACAACAAACGCAGTCGGGTATTTTGTTTTTTGGTTACCATCATCATTACAATATCATATTAGTTTACTATATTTTAATTAAAATTAGAGCAATTCGTTCACTCCCACGCGTTTCTATCGTCTAAGTAAGCATGCAACTTGTAATACGATTTTGCTATCAACTTTCTTTTAACAAAGACTTTGAATTTATTAATTGACATTTCTAAAACGTCTTGTGGGAGTTTATTATAGAGACAGTATACAGTTACCCTTAAATGAGTTAAGTCCTTATTAAAATCGCATATGCTCCGACAAAAGATTTTTTCACTTTAAAATATGGTATTACGAGTTTGTATTTATTTATTCTGTTGTGTATTTTGCTCTTTTATAATGCGACGATACTGTGAGAATGGATGTAACAATTCGTTTCAATAGAAATATTACGTTTAAGTGTATGCAGACGAAATCAGTAAGTATAAACATTTTAATTTAACATGTTAGAAAAAAATACGATATCTCTAACTGTTAAAAAATTCAGATTTAAAAGGTTTTTTGCGGCAGGAATTCGCAGAGAGAAATTTCACTTATTTACATATTTCCATGTTCATTTTAATGTATGCAAGTGGCTGCAGAAGGCTTAAGCTTATTAAAAGTTTAAGCATTTCGCTGATACTGGGGAGAATTCTTTTTTCTGCACCTTTATACTTAAGTAGTATGAATACATTAGTTTAAATTATTATTTTTTTTATACTTAAGTAAAATGAATATATTTGTTTAAATTATTCGAAAAACAATATTTTTCAAATATATAAGCAAAATAAATATAAAATTTCAGTCGCAAACCCTTTTTGCTTTATATTTAGGTCGTTTAAATATATTTCTTAAAATGATTTAAAAAATAGTCAAGTTAAAAACTCTTATTTCTTAAAAATTAAGTAGTATGAATATCTTTGTTAAAATGATTTATAAACTCTTATTTCTTAAAACTAATTTATAATTTCTAAATTCTTAAAACTAAAGTTGTATAAATATATTTGTTTAAATTATTCAACGAATAGTCAAGTTATAAACCCATATTTTTTAAAACTTAAGTAGGATGAAAATATTTGTTTAAATTGTTGAAAAATTTTTCAAGTTGAAAACTCTTATTACTTAAAACTTAAGTAGTATGAGAATATATTTGTTAAAATTATTCAAAAAATTGTCAAGCTATAAACCCTTTCTTTCTATTTATTTATTTTATTTGACCAAAATAACATATTTCTTTAAATTATTAAAAAATTGTTAAGTACAAACCCTTTCTTGTCTTTATACTTAAGTAATATATTTATTCTAGTTATTACGAAATTTCTCAAGTCGTAAACTCTTTTTTTCAGATGTTTTAATGTAATTTGACGAATCATAAATGATGTAAATTCGGAGATTCTATAATAAGCAAAGTTCTTGCTTATTCGAACGAAAATATTATTGAAATTTAAGGTTTTTTTTGTATGTTTTATAGTTATTTCTGTGTAATTTTTGTATCCTGATTTTAATCTCTTTGTTATTATAATCAGTTAGATTGTTTCGGAAATATATATCTAGTTGATTTTCGGAAGCATGTAAAATTTTTGTTACTAAAACCGTTTATCGCTTAACTAACATATCACATGTTATGGTAAATGATGATGCAATCAAAGATGCGCGTTAATCTAGTAAAAAGCAATTTACCTCTTACGAGTATGGTGTCTACACAGCTGCCAAAATATGGATTTTGATCCTCGTTTGAATATACCTTAGAGACTTGTATCTACATATAGATAAAACATATCCGGGCTTTAGTCCCGATGACACAACCTTTAAAGGATCTTACGCTGCAGGAACAGGAATCCCTTAACCAGGGAGGGGGCTCATAGCACAGGACGGAGCTCATTAAGCAGTAAGTGCTTATTTTTATATGCGATAGAAGAGTAGTATGTTGATAGACCTTTCTCGATGGCTATTATTATTCATTATAACATTATCTCACAGTCATCCGTGTAATGACTGTGTTTTATTTCGTTAGAACAAAAACTCCTGATCCTATGGATATTATTTAACCAATGATTAATGTTCCATGAAATTACTGTTTCTAATGCCTTATGGATATAAGAATATAACATTAAGATTATTGTATCACACCTTCTCTTTACCTCTGACGCTCTAAAAGGATTTGGATTACTATGAACACAGCATTAATGGGTTCTAACTAGCTGGAAGATTACACGTGGCCAAATATATATATTTATTATACTCCAACGATGCCTTTACACTATGCCAGATGCGAGATGATGGTTTATACATATTTTTATATATAATAAAAAATGATATATATTTTTTATCTATATAAGTATTGACGTCTATGGTCGATACCGATACAACCGGAACACAAATTTCTTTGCTTGGCGGTAGGCCTTTGTTGGTATGGTGGTAACTAGCCACGGCCGAAGCCTCCCAACAGTCCAGGCGCAGACAAATCAGAAAATGCAATATTCTAAATTTGACCTTCCTAAGATTGAACCCGGGATTTCTGCTAGAAAAGCGAGTACTCACACCATTGCGCCAGCGAGGTCTTAGAATTACGGGAGTAATTTAGTTTACTATTGTCCCTTGTAATTAATTACGCATGGGTAAGAAGAGTAAACTGTCACTGCGCCAAGAAGAGTAAACTGTCACTGCGCCAAGAAGAGTAAACTGTCACTGCGCCACAAGGTGACACTCTACAAAACTTGCATCCGCCCCATATTCTCTTATGCGAGCGCAGTGTTCGCTCACGTTCCTGCACGCCGGCTGGTTCGACTCCAGACGCTGCAGAATTTCATGCACATAGCCACGAGCGCCCGCTGGTTCATGCGCAACGTCGATCTCCACAGAGATCTCGACCTCGCAACGGTCAACAACCATTTCAAAACGCTCTCCGTAGACTACTTCAAGAGAGCCGTCAATCACCCCAACCCTCTCATTAGAAATGCCGCCTCTTATGGGATTAGGCTAAACATCCCGCCTAGGAAGAGGCGGCCCAAACACGTCCTTGACGACCCAGACGACCAGATTACTATTGACAACGCCCCGTAAACTAACACGCACAAACACAGCGTCTTCGCCGGCAAAGACGAGTTCCCCGCTATCTGACGCACCCCGGCCGCGGCTCCCAGTCGTGGACCCATTGGCGTCAAGATTAAGCACCTGTCCGATTGTCCTTTTCAGCAGCAGCAAACGTTGCTATAAGTCTCTAGGTACGAGCCTCGCAGGAGGCGCCCTTAGAGCAACGTTTTCCCCCGACGCAGCAGGGCCCTTCTACGGGCCCACCCCTCGGTAGAGCTTCTGCGCTCGCCACGCCTCTCGGTTACGCTGTAAAAGCCAGTAGGGCTAACAGCAACTACACACATCGAAAAAAAAAATAACATCATAATTGTTTGAGCTGTCGAACAGTTCGGACCTATTATGAAATGGCACCGTTGATCTGTTTGTTAGAAAGTAAACCACTGTCATTTTTAGCCAACGGCTTTTCATTTTTAAGTTTCTTCTTCATTACATATAAGCTAATATAGAAATTCAAGCAAGTTGTTTAATTATCTCATGACAAAGGGTTGTCTTAGACGTTTTATGTAAACATTTATTATTTCCAAATGCAATTATTCACAACCCCGTTCATATCCAGTAAGAAATTAATTTGTATCCTTGATTAATGTAAGCGAAGCAGCCTTCAGATTTGATCTGCGAGTGAATTATTCAACAAAATTGTATTAACATTTACTTTGAATCTCTGATACTTGTTGCTTTAATTACAAAGAGTACATTAACGAATACAGAAAGAGGTACATTAGCGAGGTGTACGAAGCGATGTTTCACAAACTAATTTGCAAATGAACAGCCTATTTTTAACTTACGAAATCCTAATTTCTTAATCTTGTTTCACCATTGTAGCATACTGTAGTTCTTATACATACTGGCTATTATTGTTACTTGACAACGATATTAACGTAATAATATCAATCATTTATTTATTTTTGATAGAGATGATTTGCAATATTTTGGTAGATGGCAAAAAAGTGAAAGAGGTAAAAGAATTTGTATACTTGGGATCTAAATTTACAAAAGATGGAACATGTAGAAGTGATATTGAAAGGAGAATAAATCCAGGGAATATGGTAAATGATGATGGAGGAGTGTTGGTGGCAACACTTATGTATGGTAGTAAGATATGGGTATGGCAGAAGAAGCACAAAAGTAACACAAATGCGGTAGAGATGAGAGCGTATGAGTGGATTGAAACTGAGTGACAAAGTAAGAAATAGTGTGATAAGAGAACGTTGTGGTATAAAAGAAGATATAGAGACTAAAATTGAGAAAGATATGCTTAGATGGTTTGGGCATGTAGACGGAATTAATAAAAAAAGAGATTGACAAAAATAATTAATAAGTCAAGAGTGAATGGGAAAGTTGGAAGAGGAAGACCAAGACAAATGTTCCTGAATCAAATCCAGGATATTTAAATAAGGGTTAGTTTAGTTTTATTGAGAATGAAAAAAGCGAAGGAGATATGCAAGGGTCAAGTGGCAAGTGGAAGGACGTGGTCTCTGCCTACCCCAATGGGAATGAAGTATGTTGTATGTATTTATTTAAATGTTAAGGTATGGTCTCTAATAGTATAGGGTTTATCAGTTGACTTGACAGTATTTCAAAATGATAGTTTGCTATTCAATTAACCATTTATGAATATTCTACGTCCTTCATTATCGTCCCAAATTTTCCCATTCAATTTATGATGTTCCTCTTCCTTATATCTCTCGTCCTACAGACGTAGAATGTGTTGTTATATGATAGGATTATGAAAAATGTCATATTATTAGTCATATGTATAATATATATATTCCTGTTACGTTTCCTGTTCATTTTGTTGGGATTATATTATTATTTGAGACAATATTGTTAAAATATTAGATTGTTTATTGACTATTGCAGAAGTGTCAGTGTTATTGCGATTATATTATAAAACAAGATAGTCATTTTAGTATTATGGAAGTATGTAATGTTTAATAAGATAAGTGCATCAATTTGCGGAAAACACTCTCATTGGTGTTTAGACATAATTGAATGGAATACTCTTTATTGTACACCACAAACATTAAACAGGTAATAAAGAAACTAAACTAAGACAATAGTACAATTAGGCAACCTTATCGCTTATTAGCTATTTCTACCAGGCAACCTTAGGGTTAAAGAGATAATGTGAGGTAAATTGGGTAGGTGGTGTTCCCTACTATATAAATACAAATATTCCTACATACTAATATATACACTTTAACTTAATTACAAATACTTAACTAAATATAATAAATAGAAACATAATAATATACTTATATGTAATATATACATGACGCATGAGAACATAGAACTAATAGATCAAATAAATGTCGTCATTAGGAACATAAAGAAAGATAATAATTCTTTACCTGTTTCTTGTACAAATCCAATGATTTAGCCTCTTTTCAGTGTAGAGGTAACTCGTTCCATAGGTCACGAGTGGGTCGTAGACATCTTCCATCATAATCATGGAACTCAAGTTTCTGCCTTAAATAAGCAGGAGAATGAGGGTTAAATAGCACACAGTACAGAAGGGACACAATGTGCTAATTGCGGCGAAAACGAATTGCGAGCTTGAGCTTTGCGCGAAATTCAGAGACATGGTCGTATTTACGTAATCCAAATACGAACCGATATAATTGCCTAATTTGTGAAAAGTTATAAAAGGTTATGGATCGTAGAAGTCAGTTCTCATTTCTCAGTCTTAATTATATTTCTCTAGTTTTATATTTAATGATAATGGATGTTCATGATGCATTTTTATTTCTATGTAAATAATAAAATTAATAGAAAAGAGTAAAGTATTGAGTTTCTTACCGGATTCATCTCAATAGTAAATATATTCCGAACCGGTGGTAGAGTCTTTAACGAATATTAGAAGAGAATAAATCTCTTGGAAATTGTTCATTATTTTCATTTAACAATATATTTCAACTATTTATACGTATGGATTAAAACTGAGTGACAGAGTAAGAAATAGTGTGATCAGAGAACGTTGTGGTATAAAAGAAGATGTAGTGACTAAAATTGAAAAAGGTATGCTTAGATGGTTTGGGCATGTAGAGAGAATTAATGAAAGGAGACTGACAAAAAGGATTTATGCGTCAAGAGTGAATGCGAAAGTTGGAAGGGGAAGACCAAGGCGAACGTTCCTGGACCAAATCCAGGACATTTTAAATAACGGCCAGGTCAAGAGTACTCTAAACCGACGAACTTGTATGAAAGGTTTAATGAGA
>JACTOM010000093.1:913620-989134 GCA_015832385.1 Elymnias hypermnestra
GGACCGATGGACGTTGGGGGCCAAAGGTGCTGGAGTGGCGACCCCGCACCGGACGGCGCAGTGTAGGGAGACCCCCCACAAGGTGGACCGACGACATAAAGAGGGTCGCCGGTAGCCGCTGGAGCCAGGCGGCGCAAGATCGGGCCTTGTGGACATCATTACGTGAGACCTATGTCCAGCAGTGGACGTCCATCGGTTGAAGCGACGACGACGACGAAAGTATTTTTTGTTGTTGTTGTTCATTATGGTTATTCTTAAACGAAAATTTGTAGCAAATTTTCAAAAGTTATATTTTTAGAATACTGTATTTGCTACGGTATAATTACTGTTATTTTATTCTCTTCAAAATAAGCAAAACTACAATAATTGTTCTATTTGTGTAAATATATTTCATGACCTTTATAAAATGTACATAGACTGTTAAATTTACATTTGAATAGTCAGAAAAAAAAATCGATTCGGAACGAATAATTCTTAAGTTCGAATTATTCGCACATCCCTAGTAGAAAGCTATGAACTGACCGTCAACTAGAGCACTACTGTTTTAAAATCAATTGTTCGGCTCTATTTATAACACCAACACGTAAATAGACACAGGTGACAATAATCAACTAAACATCTTAACTATCAAGCAATATTCTGTATTTAAAAGAATCATTTATTTATCTTTTCAAAGGGTTTTTCACAGCACAACGTCTTTCCGTGAACATATTATATATAAGTTGGAAATCAAGCCGAA
Organism: Elymnias hypermnestra; assembly: GCA_015832385.1. NCBI lineage: Eukaryota > Metazoa > Arthropoda > Insecta > Lepidoptera > Nymphalidae > Elymnias > Elymnias hypermnestra. The sequence continues at coordinate 914,360 of JACTOM010000093.1, forward strand.
CTTTAATTAAGAAAAGAAAATCTGCAATAGAGGCACGTTTTCGTCCATGAAAACTAATAAAAGCATTTTATATCTTTAAATCAATAAACCTATCTCTATAAATCAGTATAAAAGTATCCGAACGAGACCATAACCCGTCTTATAACCTATCGGCGATTCTTTAATATTGGCTTAACTTGGCATCCGACGGACGTTTTACAGCCGCCTCCTCTGAATGTTAAGTAGGAGAAATATCAGACTTAGAGGTGCAACGAGAAACCTTTGAAATTTTAATAAAATCATATAGATTCCGTAACTAATACGAATATAATATATTTAATTGTTATAAGAATGAATGAATTACTCATCTAATGTTTACTCTACGCTGATGATCAAATAATACTTGCGTCATCCGCTAATGAGCAGGAGATGGAAAATATTATGAATGAAACTTTGAACGGGAAGGAATGAAAGTGAATGTAAATAAAACGAAAGTTATGCTTTTTGAAAGAGATGAATCTATGATGAATGGCAATATTTTAATAGATGGGGAACAAGTGGAAGAGGTGAAAGAATTTGTATACTTGGGATCTTAATTTACAAAAGATGGAACATGTAAAAGTGATATTGAAAGCAGAGTGAATGCAGGGAATATTGTAATTGGTGCTCTGCACGCCTTTATGAATAGACAGATGGTGTCTCAAAAGGCTAGACTAGCTGTGCATGCAGGAGTGTTGGTGACAACCCTTATATATGGTAGTGAAAGTTGGGTGTGGCAGAAAAACCACTAAAGTATAATAAATTCGGTAGAGACGAGAGTGTTGTGAAGAATGCGTGGATTAAAACTGAGTGACAGCATAAGAAATAGTGTGATAAGAGAACGTTGTGATATAAAAGAAGACGTAGTGACTATGACGAGAGTTATGCTTAGATGGTTTGGGCATGTAGAGAGAATGAATGAAAGGAGACTGACAAAATGGATTTATGACTCAAGATTGAATGCGAAAGTTGGAAGGGGAAGACCAAGGCGAACGGTCCTGGACCAAATCAAGAACATTTTAAATAAGGGCCAGGTCAAGAGTACTCTAAGCCGACGAACTTGTATGAAAGGTTTAATGAGAATGAAAGAAGCGAAGGAGATATGCAAGGATCGTGGCAAGTGGAAGGATGTTGTCTCTGCCTACCCCTATGGGAATGAGGCGTGATGCTATGTATGTATGTTTTGATCTACATGAAACACACAATGTATCTTATGTATTAAATTTCATAAAAAATAATACTGTGTTGTATAAAATAGCTTGGCAAATAATACATTTTTTTGTAATATGTAAACGATAAAAATAGTTACTGTGGCTTATCTTTTAAAGATAAGCCTAAACTATCTTAGATTTTTTAATATATCTCTTTTTAAGATATACAACTCTTTAGTATATTACTTTTATATATCTCGTAAGGTTTGACCAGCGTTTACTATTTAAGCGCACAACAATATGTTTGTTACAACATCACATTACAAACCTTTGAATTTTTTCGGCTTTTTTGTACTGTAAAATGTATGTATTATACATATAAACATTACTCTTGAATCACTCTGTCTATTGCTGTGAATTTTATTAAAACCTGTTCAATTGTTTAAAAGATATAAGCAACTTCATTTTATACTACAGAGCGAGTTTACTCTAGACGGATATAATAAGTCCTACATTTTAAGTAGTATAGATCAAATTTTTATTTCTAAGTAATCTATAAGTCTAGATAGAAATCATAAGTTCCATCAAAAAAAAAATGTCATCTTTGTTGCGATTTAAGATATATAATATGTTTAATTTTAATCTTTATCGATATAGGGAAAGGTCCATAAAATACCCTCAACTTTAACTTTAAATCCCATATTAATGTGTAAGCAGAAGTTCCTCAGATTTGCTGTAATAAATAAATAGTGCCTGCGTTCAAATTACACATATTAGAAGTGAAACTTCTTTGGCAAACTAATTTTAAAATCCTGCAAATTTATACAAATCTAAAACCTTAGGTATCCAAGACTTAGAGGGAGGGAAAAAGGAAGGTATGTTAGGAATTTAATTGTCATTAAAATATTAAAAGTGTCGAAAATTAACACAAATAATTTATTCATATCTCAAATGACGAATTGTAAATAAGTATGCTACGTATTTTTGTCAATAATAGAGGTTATTAATAAAGCTGCCTCAGTGGTATAGTGGTTAGCATGTTCGACTACAGACATGAGGTCCTGGGTTCGAGTCCCGGGTCGGGCCAATGCAAAAATCAATATTGAGTTATCTATTAAGATTTTCTCAATATCTGCCCGAAGGTGGGAAGTTGGCGGTGTGATCCACCCCCGTGCCTCAGTGAGCACGTTAAGCCGTCGGTCCTGCGCCTGATCTATCTCCGGTCGGATTCCCGTCACATCAGACTATGAGAGTAAAGGAATAGAGAGTACAGTTGTGTACTATGCCTGTCAATCCGCAGTGGAGCAGCGTTGTGGGTCTATGCTCTACAAACCCTCGCTCCTCGGAGTGAGCAGGTCTGTGCCCAGCAGTGGGAAGTTGAAGGAACTTACTTACTTTTTTATTTTAATTAAATTTTTTGAAAGATAGTATAACAAATCACGAGTGTCAAATTGACGAGCATATGAAACGAGCATGAGCGTTTTCATCCGTAAAAAAATTACCCCTATCCGCCCAAAGAAGTTTCACTTCAAAAATGTCCATTTTCTGTTACAACTATTGTAACCACAGGAACGTTTTAACGAATTAAAATATATTTATGTGCTATTGCATGTCTGCGGGTACTGCGTTCTCGTTTTACACAACATTTTACGTCATTAGCAATATTTTTCACCACAAAACACTTTGCAGCGCCGATACAAAGTGTTAATGGCTATAAACATCATGCCATTATTTTCGTGGTTGCAGTACTATGATCCATATACACATTAAGCTTTGTTTTATTACCATGAAAAGGATATGATGCTGCTGGTGAAGTCGCAACGATCATTTTGTTGATATCGTTTTCATTCGTTATTTGCATACCTTTTCATTTACAATAAAATAAATTAAAAGCTCTATCTTCCGAAGTGGTTTTAAGCATATATAATTTCTTTCAAATTATAGAAAGTCCACAAATATTTAATACAATATATTAAACACTAGATTACTTCAGAACACTATATATATTATTTATCACTTTACTGATTTCAACACTTACTATTAAAAAACATAATATACTTGTACCAGAAAACACCGCTCTTCCTGAATATATTGTTTGAATTACAAGTTATATTCCGTAAGTAACACTTAAGAGTTCTAAAACTAAATAAAAACATAAAATGAGCAAGACCAGTTATAATAAGTCTGTGCGTGTGCGCGTGTATGGCTGTGTGTGTGGGCGTGTGTGTGCGCGTACGCGTGTGTGTGTGCGCGTGCGTGCGTGTGTGCATGTGTGATGCAAACATGTTAGTATGCATATAACATCTAATTACGAGTTAATTTGTAACAATGATTCAATTTCATTATAATCCAAATCATTTAACCATTTTATCAAAGATTTTTTACAAGACCGGTAATTTAGAGCATATATATTGAATTTTTTGTTAGCTAGATTGTAGATATGACTCGATTGATGGTAATACTGACTCCTGGCAAAGGAAGTTCGGGATATATTTGTTTGTGCTACACTTGCTTTTCTTCTTCTATTCTCGACAGACTCGGACAGGAAGGGTATCTTTACCAGAGTTTTTATTTGGCTTTCCCGTGGTGGGGCGAAACATCGGTAAAGATACAGGAAAGAGCGCTTCCGTTTCCTTTTAAATTTATAATTGTACTGCTTCCGCTTTAACAATACATCTCGCAATACATTTATAATTGCTAACAGTTTTGACCATCCACTAATAACGTGTCCTCATGTTTGCACACGTTAAAACTTTTACGTACATTAAATTTATAATTACTAACAGAATATCCATTGATAAATCAGCTCATTATCTTCTCCCACTTCTGGTCACAGGCCTCCTCATTCAGGAGATTTTAGAGGGATTTTAGAGCACAGATCCACTCTTAAATTATATTTGTTTCCTTAATGTCCAAATAAAACTTCTCGTTGGAAACCGCTATACATATTTATATACATAACTAGCTGATCATAACTGTGTTGCGCCTTAAAGGCAATAAAAGCGCAGCTTTTGAACTTTATTTTTATTAGAATTAAAGTAAAAAGTATCCTATGTTCGTCTACTGGGTTCAAGCTCCTTCTCCATCTCCTTACCAATTTTAAGCAAAATCAATAAAATATAAATAGTGTAACTAACACGACTTTCTTTTATAGATATAGATTTGTATGTAAGTTGACGTCTTCCGATTGGACAATAGATTGACAATTTCATTCGATGAATAACGAATTTATCCATATCTCTACGGGATTATCAACTATTTGGGTAAAAACAAAGGGAATAGCGACTTTGTCTCTCGGCAGTTCTCGAGTGGCGGTCAGCCGGAGCAGTTGACTATTGAAACAGTCGCGTTCCTAGCTATTGTTAATGAGTTTGTGTACGTACGAACATTAAGTGATTGAACATAATAATTTGAGTTAATTAATGAAGTGTTTGATTGCACCAACATTGCCCACCAACGCCCACAGTATGGAATTATGGATGCCATTAATGGCGATGTCGGTGGAAAACCCCACGCCTCTATGCTTTATGCTTCCTTCTCTCTTATTCTCCGACAAACATATACACAAGAGCAATATTCCTTACGAGAGGTTGACGTTCACTAAATCTTTATTCAGTGCGGAGAGCAGATCTCTCTGTCGTCGTTCCTTCATGCCTAAAGACAATGTTGGTTTTCTCTTCTTTTGTTACGGTGGGAAGTATATTTATGTACCTATGATGAAAGGATTTCTCCAATCAGGAGTAAGGGACTCGCAAATACTAATCAATACAACAATAACAACCATGATTAGGGAGCGGGCTTCTTTTTTGTCGCTAGAAAAACCAATTTACGCACCAACCCCGACCGATAATCTGTAAGGAGTGTGACTTGGCGATGGGAGATCTTACAATACCCACGCTTTAACTTTCGCACTCTAACCTGGTGTCCCGGATAAGTCTGACGGAAGCTTCACGGAGGTGGGAAAAGGTGCGCAAATATGCGCCGCCTTGTAGCTCATCTCCATCGGTGTTGAGTGAAAGTATCCACTGCATTCCTCTCTCTCTTGTGGACTTCCTGCAGTGAGATGACCGTCTCGCAAAACAAAGCCACTTCCACCCACCATCTCTCACTAGAAAACATGGACCTGTAATACGAGATGTCGCCGCTGATTAACGCTACCAGGAAGTGACGTTGAGGTCCCCAGGCTGTACAAGCTGCCGCAGTACGTGACTAGGCCGGCGAACAAAAGCAAACGAACTATTGAGGTTCCTTAACTGCATTCCACTTTAATGATCTGAATAATAACGACCATGAGGACTTACAGAAGATCGTGGTTCTGATAGGGTTCTAATCTGGAATGCTTTCCACCTGCCCCTGTAGGTACTAATCTTCACTAGCCTATAGAATATAGCATGTTTGTTCTCATTCAGCTGTTCAGCCCATTGTTGGTGGACAGCATCGGTATCTGTTCCCAGAATCATGTCTGATTCGTAGAACAGATACTCGTATAGGATTATCTTCAGTGAAATCCTCTCTTCAATGAGTATTATGAAATAATACTCTGATCGTGGTATATTCAATCGAAGTATGCATAAAGCTCTTAGGCATATTCCAATCGTATGTGATTTATGGTAACGATTGTAGATCGTTCCAGTTAAGCGCTTTCAGCTCACCGAGCTAAAGCGGTTGCAATAATCGATACTCGCTTCAATTTTATTGCAGCGCTGTATTGGCCGTGACGTTTGAGGTTTCCGAAGTGCATTCTCTTAGTCATTGGCTTTTAACTAAAATAGTTTACGTAGTTTACTAACTGGAAATTCTTTCAGTGAGATTCCTTAACATTTTCCTATTTCTTTCTTACAAGAACTTTATAAGCGGACTGAGTTTATAATTGAATTAATATTTCCGCCTTTAAAACAAAAAAAAGCTTCAGTAGAAACAAGTTGTAGTCCCATACTGCTCGTAATTGGACTTACGTAATCATGGAAGTAACACGTATATTTCACTGTATATAGTGTGAATATACATTTTATATGATCACTAATAGATAGAGTGAGTTTCGGGGATGGTTTAAGTATATAAGTTATCAAGACTTTATAGATATTAGTTGGAATATATCGACAATTGTTTTAACTATCAAATTTGTTTTTAAATTTTTATATTTCATCATATTAATTGCAACGACTGATGATATTGAACATTTATAATATTAAATGGTACTCGCACCTTTTTTTGAATAGAATCCACAACAAATTCAGTCAGGTTTCCCTTTATTATGATCTTCTAGACCATCACACAACTTTAACCAATAGATAAACTGATTCAAGAGGAAAATGTTGGTATATCATTTGTCAAGGTTATGATTTAAATGACTAAAATATAAGTAAAATAGTTTTAAGGTTTAGAAAAAATTAAGCATGTAAGCTTTCACCGAAAGCACTGCCTAATTCCTTAGACATATAACAATACAATGTGACAATCAGAATGTTATTCAGACTGGTATTAATCTTTATCAGGTAAAATTCGTTACTTAGTTACCTTAAGTATTTCATATTGATGATTTTAATCCTTTATACCATATAACTTAAATGGGTCTCCTAAAAGATATTTTTATAAAAAACACCTAAAAGTGTAATTAAAAAATACCAAACAATTCAATGATTCATTTTATCAAAGTGCTGCAAATATATGATAGACAAAACATTAAGACAATGAATAACGCGAAGTCGAGACAGGTCGCTCATATTAATTAAAGGTAAGACAGTATTGTCTTAAGTCTGCAGTGTAAACTTTTCTGAAATTCAGAGTGCGCATTCTATTACACTTACAGTTAGTAAGAATATATTGCCGTCGGTGAAAGAAAGATTAAGTGAATTGTTTGCTTCAGTACTCCTTCTGCGGTTTAGTGACAATCTCGTGGCTATAGATAATACATTTATAAGAAAACTGTTAACAATATAAGGGTAAAAATTCTAAATGGTAAAGCTTGTGTAGACAAAGATCGTTAGACAAATACTATTACACACCAAGGACTTGAAAAATATAATTACAGTAAATTTTATACAAGTATCGAAACCATAACATGTAAAGGTGGTGGTGATAAAAAAAGGAGATCACTCAAAACGTATTAAAATTGCCAAAGAAAAAGCGATTTCGGTAGTTTTTCATTATAATGATATTATGACTGATATGTTGTGGTATAAAAGAAATTAAGTAACTACAATTGTGAAAGGATTGGCACGTAGAGAGAGTGAATGAAAGGAGACTAACAAACAGAATATATAAGTCAAGAGGGAATGGAAAAGTTGGAAGGGGGAAGTCCAACGCCAACGTTCCTGGACTAAATTAGAATTAAAGAAGCAAAAGAGATATACTACGATTCTGGCAATCGGAAGGACGTGGTGTCTTTCTACCCCTATGAAAATAGGCCATTATTTGCTTTGATACTGAGGTGACTTGATAAACAATATTGTTACAAAAATCTATTAATAGCTAAGCTGTAGAACGATATATTGTACAAATCCTGGGATTTGAAAATATACTGTCAAAATTATAATAAATCTTCTATACCTTTTTCGGGGTATCTTTGTTTTATAGTCTTCATCTTCTAGATTTTAGACAAAACCCATATTATGCTGATTATATTGCATGTGCATGTAATTGTAAATGTGATTGGGATGCTTTGCATTGTTTTAGGGTTTTTTAATAGTCATTTTCAATATGTCATCAAAGAATCTTCTATACATGTTATAAAAAGTAGATCATAACAATATTACCATATCTAATTATAATTCAATATGCCTAATACGGAATCAAAGAAAAATATATTTGCAAAGTTACATTTCAAATATTTTAGGACTTTATCGCAGAGAAAATTAGTTATATATATATATATATTTATATATGAAGTCGTTCTTTAATATCAACATCAGTTGTTTATTGTAAACATTGTAGCATGTAATTGAAACAAAACTTGACTTTTATATATTTGTACAGAGTGAGATATTTTCTATATCTCTATTTATAAGGATCTTGTGCGGAGTTCCGACTTTATCCGAAAATTTTTGAAGTGATGAAGAATACTAAGACAGTTTTGTCGTATGACTAAGATGCTTCCATGTAACAAGAATTCAAACTGCGCACTCTCTTCCACTTGAAGTATTATGAATAAATCGCCATATCGATCATGAATATCTAGAAAATTTTAATAATTACATATCGATACTTTTTGCGTAATGATAAAGGGTTAAGTAAACTAAGAAGGTCTTGACGTATAAGTAAAGTAAGTAAAGAGCAGCCCATTAACGTCTTACTGCTGGGCACAGGCCTCCTCACTCATGTGACTAAGGATTTCTAGAGCATACACCACACTGCTTCACTGTGGATTGGCAGGCATAGTACATAAGTGCACTCTCTATTCCTTCACTCTCATAGTCCGATGTGACGGTACTCCGACACAACCGAAGAGAGAGATCGGGCGCAGGACTGACGGCTTAACGTGCTCTCCGAGGCACGGGGGTGGATCACACCGCCAACTTCCCAACTTCGGGCAAATATTGAGAAAATCTTAATAGAAAACTCAAAATTCATTTTTGGATTGGCCCGACCCGGGACTCGAACCCAGGACCTCATGTCTGCAGTCGAACGTGCTAACCAGTAGACCAATTAGGCAGTCTTGTCGTATGCCTGTCTTAAATTTAACGAAAATTCAAGCGAGCTCTATTTCACTTAAAACCATTTGGGATATATGGCAACAGTGAGAAAAAAATTAAGTTAATTGCTTAAAAAATTACTTATTGGTGTTTTGACACCGCAGAGTTTTTGCATTTGTGAAAAAATTTATAAGAGTAATGGAACATTTTATTGATTTTGCCTGATATCTAAAAAAATTGAAAATTCACATATCTACACTATTCATTGTGTTAGACATCGCTGTTATTATATTTGTTAGTTTACTTGTATATTATGCAGGTGTTTGTGTAATTAAATTAGTAAACATTTACAACATATTCCGGTTTAATGCTATTTCGCAAGTTATCTCAGGTTTAATTACAATTTCCGTACTAACAAATTCAATGTGGGCGTAGCTTTGCATCAGGGATCGGCTTTAAGCCATTATTTGTTCCTCCTGGTAATGGATGCATTGACATCAAACATACCCTGGAGGAAGCACCCTGGTGCATGCTGTTTGCCGATGACATTGTGCTTGTTGGAGAGGATGGAGCTGAGGTACAGAGAAGGCTAGAAATATGGCAGGAAAAACTGGAAAGCGCAGGGTTGAAGATCAAAAGGACCAAAACAGAACATCTGTTCTGTGATTTCGGGGAACCATGCAGTTTTTCTTCGATTGTCTTCGATGGTGTTTCCCTTCGACTCTGCTCCGATTTCCGTTACCTCGGCTCTATCTTCCAAAACGACGGTGACATTGACCGAGATGTTACAAGCAGGATAAATGCAGGTTGGATGAAGTAGAGGCTGGTCTCGGGAACAATTTGCGATGCCAGAATGCCCCTTAAACTAAAGGGGAAAATTTATAAGACGATCGTAAGACCTGTCATCCTGTATGGATCAGAGTGCTGGGCCACCAAAGGGGAGAATGAAAGGAAATTGCATGCAGCGGAGATGCGAATGTTGAGATGGATGTGTGGAGTGACAAAATTGGATAAGATTAAGAATGAGTATATTAGAGGAAGTGTGAAAGTAGCACCAGTGACCGAGAAGTTAAGGAGTGGAAGGTTAGCCTGGTATGGACATGTAATGAGAAGGGAGGATAGCCATGTATGTAAGAGGGTCCTAAATATGATGGTAAGCGGCAGGGCCGGGAGAGGGCGACCAAAAAAAGTGTGGATGAATTGTGTGAAAGAGGATATGTGTATTAAGGGTGTGAATGTAGAAATGACAGCGGATAGAGTGAAGTGGCGAAAGGAAACATGCTGTGCCGACCCCACCTAGTGGGATAAGGGCAAGAAAAACAACAACAACAAGTTGCTTTATCGACTGTAATTGGTAGAATTATTATTTTCGAGTGGGAAGTTTTACAAGGTGGAATAATCAGTAGAGTAAGATTTATGTTGCACGAGGAAGGTAATATGTGTGACATAGATGGTATAACGTATCTTGTAATACTAATAAAACATTCAGCACTTGTAATGACAAAGGGTTGAGGATACTAAGACAGTTTTGTCGCATGTCTGTCTTAAATTTAACGAAAATTCAACTCGCGCGCTCTATTTCACTTAAAGCAAGTAGGATATATCGCCACAGTGAGCCAAAGATTAAGTGAATTGCTTGAGGTCTTACTTATTGGTGTTTTCTGGCGCCGTGTGGTTGTTACACGCTTGTTTTACGATAGTTCGGGGCCCGGCAGTTTGCTCGATTGATGGACTTCTACATAGCAATGAAACTCCGTTGCTTGTTTAAAATTTATTTAGTTTATGTATCCAACTTCAAACTTTAACTAGCTGATCTGCGCAAGTTTATATCACAATAAAAAGATGGAAGAAGGAGAAAAAGGATGAAATATTCATAAAAAAATTCTCTAAAATCGTACTTGCGATTTTTATGTATCAGATTTATTGTAAGAAATTAGAAGCGCTGTCTATTTGAATATAATATCTATTTATATAAAATAAAGTCGTGTTAGTTTCACTCTTTATACCGGTGGTGGTGTTGGTAGGTAAATTGATGTACAATGCCATTTATACCAAGATATACAAGGGGGAATTTGAAGGTGAGGAAGTTCTTATTCCGAGGATTCCGACGATTCCAACTGATATGCCGATTGAGCCGTTTGGCTAATACATAATTAAAAAATCATTAAAATACTTGAATTTAACGAAGATAAAATCCACAATCTGCTAACTTTTTGCCCTTTAGCCAGAACAAAGTCCGCCAGGTAAACCTGTATATATCTACGTGTATATAAAGCAAAAATAATGGTTTTACCTATGAGACTTTAAAAGCATCTTATTTATTTTCACAAATCAGACATTAGAAAAACTGTAATGATTTTAGAACATTAAATTTCCCCAGATCTGCACGGTATCAAAAATAATTTAGGTGATACTGCGGCTAGAGCTTGTTTATACATATAAGTTAAGGTTTATAGACCTAAAGAATCATATCAATATAATATTAACTAGCTGGAACTGCGACTTCGTCTTCGTAGAATGTTTTTTTGGGTATGGCAGAAGAATCACAAAAGTAAAATAAATGCGGTAGAGATGAGAGCGTTGAGAAGCATGAGTGGATTAAAACTGAGTGACAGAGTGAGAAATAGTGTGATAAGAGAACGTTGTGGTATAAAAGAAGACGTAGTGACTAAAATTGAGAAAGGTATGCTTAGATGGTTTGGGCATGTAGAGAGAATGAATGAAAGGAGACTGACAAAAAGGATTTATGAGTCAAGAGTGAATGCGAAAGTTGGAAGGGGAAGACCGAGGCGAACGTTCCTGGACCAAATCCAGGACATTTTAAATAACGGCCAGGTCAAGAGTACTCTAAACCGACGAACTTGTATGAAAGGTTTAATGAGAATGAAAGAAGCGAAGGAGATATGCAAGGATCGTGGCAAGTGGAAGGATGTTGTCTCTGCCTACCCCTATGGGAATGAGACGTGATGCTATGTATGTATTTTCATTAATTTAGGCAAATTGATTTTACAAATAAGAAACATACGTATAAATACTTCAATGAGCTATTCGCTGTATATTACTGCAGTATCGTGAGCCAATAGTTAACAACCCCGCAACCCTCCTCGAGGGATGGAATTTCGTAAATCCGGTCTTAGCTGACCTCTACTTGATGAAAGGCATATTCCTACCAAATTTCAACTTATTGCGCCTTATGGTTCCAGAGATATCGTGATGAGTCAATAATTAGCACCCCCACCTCCCTCCTTGAGGGTCATCGTCGTCGTCGTCGCTTCAACCGATGGACGTCCACTGCTCAACATAGGTCTCACGAAATGATGCCCACAAAGCCCGATCTTGCGCCGCCTGGCTCCAGCGGCTACCGGCGACCCTCCTTATATCGTCGGTCCACATTGTGGAGGGTCTTCCTACACTGCGTCGTCCGGTGCGGGGTCGCCATTCCAGCACCTTCCGGCCCAACGTCCATCGGTTCGTCGGAATATGTGCCCCACCGATTGCCATTTCAGGTTCGCGATTCGTAGGACTTTGGTTCTGCTACGGATCTCCTCACTTCTGATTTGATCGCGTAGAGAAACTCCGAGCATAGCCCTCTCCATCGCACGCTGAGTGACTCTGAGCTTTCGAATGAGGCTATGGGCCTCAAGGGGCCAGCGACCAGAAGGTAAGCACTGGCAACATGCACTGTTCGAAGACTTTAGTCTTCAGGCACTGAGGGATGTTGGACGAATAATCCTTGAGGGTGGCATTTCGTAAAATCCGTTCTTAGAGACCTCTACTGGGCAAAAGGAATATTCCTACCAAATTTCAAAATTTTGTGCGTTATGGTTAAAGAGCTATCATGATGAGTCAAAAGTTAGCACCCCCGCAACCTTCCTTGAGGGTGGAACTTCATAAAATCCGTTCTTAGCTGACCTCTACTCAGCCAAAGACATTCCTACCAAATTTCAAGTCTTTACAGCTTATGGTTCCAGAGATATCGTGATGAGTCAATAGATACCTGGATGTCTCTTGATATGTATATAGATAATAATAAATAGATCTGCAAACTTTTCGCCTGACTGATTTCAAATTCGAGCTAAGCATTCCTTTTGTAACTGATTGATATTATATAGGGTGAATTTAGGAAATTGCATTTTCAAACTTGTCTTAGCCTGGAATGGCAGGAGAATCTGATCGTGGCTAGTTACCACCCTACCAAAACCTAATAAATAAATAAATAAATACCTCTTACCAGATTAGCGCGCTTCTTACTAAGACTACGGTTCTGAGACGTGGTCACTGACTATGGGCCTCATGCGGAAGCTCAGGGTCACTCAGTGTGCGATGGAGAAGGCTATGCTCGGAGTTTCTTTACGCGATCAAATCAGAAATGAGGAGATCCGTAGCAGAACCAAAGTCCTACGAATCGCGAAACTGAAATGGCAATCGGCGGGGCACATAGTCCGACGAACCGATGGACGTTGGGTCGGAAGGTGCTGGAATGGCGACCCCGCACCGGACGACGCAGTGTAGGAAGACCCCCCCACAAGGTGGACCGACGATATAAGGAAGGTCGCCGGTAGCCGCTGGAGCCAGGCGGCGCGAGATCGGGCTTTGTGGGCATCATTTCGCGAGACCTATGTCCAGCAGTGGACTTCCATTGGTTGAAGCGACGACGACGACGACCCTCAAGGAGTGTTTTGGGGGTGCTAATTATTGACTCATCACGATATCTCTGGAACCATAAGGCGAAATAAGTTGAACGAATCGCGAACCTGAAGTGGCAATGGGCGGGGCACATAGTCCGAAGGACCGATGGGCGTTGGGGCCCGAAGGTTCTGGAGTGGCGACCCCTCATCGGACTCCGCAGTGTAGGCAGGCCCCCCACAAGGTGGACCGATGATATAAAGAGGGTCGCCGGTAGCCGCTGGAGCCAGGCGGCGCATTATCGAGCCTTGTGGACGTCATTACGTGAGACCTATGTCCAGCAGTGGACGTCCATTGGTTGAAGCGACGACGACTAAGACTACATCATCAGTCCCCATGAAGTGGTAGCAATCATTATCATATTTGTTGGATTGCTATTAAATTACTATATTTTTTCATTTTGCTGAGGTATTTGTAATTATATCAGTAAAACGTTTATATGTGCTACTTCCAGTTTAATGCTATTCCAGAAATAATTACAACTTCTGTTTGAAGGGGATTGACTGGTGGACGTATTACTTTTTGGGTGGGGAGTTTTACAAGGGGGGTATAAAAATAGTAGCACATGAGAATGGGGGACATTCTACTTGTGCCAGTTCTCAGTTTTATCAACGTTGTCTATTGGTATTGGTCAATGATTGTGTTTTAATACATTCTATTCGTGGCTCGAGAAGAGTAATGTGTGGGATATGACAATGAAGAAGCGGAGAACATTTTACTTATCCTATAAAATTAATGAGAAACTTTAAAGCACGTGTGATCACACTCAAGCGATAATCTATCAGTAATAAAAGAGCAAGATTCATCATATTAAAACTAGGCAGGTAATATCGCGGGGAACAGCTAGTACTTTGCAAAAGTAAATAAATAATACAAGAAAGGCTGAACTAGAAATGTCAGATTAAACCGTTGTAGTTTTTATTGCGGTTTAATTTGCATTCATTTGAAATGCGTTTTAAATGCCCCGCCCTTGTCTGCCCCGGCGTGGTATTTGCAATTTAAATCCAATATGTATTCCGCGTTACAGCAATCTTTTTTGCCCTTACTTAATTGGTCTTTTGTTTGATATATGCTATTAATCCACTTGATTTCGAAAAGCAGAAAACTTTCTTTATAAACAAACAAGAGTCGTTATAGTGGAACTGAATCTCTTCTCTTAGAAATTACAAAATAAATTCAAAAAACTTTCAACCCAATTTTAAAAGATATTTTCAACAATTCTTTTTATCCGCCAAAATCTTTTACCTATTTTTCAGAATTTGAAAAAAAAAACCAATATAGAAACAACGTAATTTTGAGTAAAGAGGCGTATCGGAATGGCGAAAAATGCCAGCTCCAAAGAACTTGGAAGGATAGGCGGATATCTCTTAAAACTAAAATTAGACTATTACGAAGCCTCGTCTTTTCAGTATTTCTCTATGGTGCTGAGACGTGAACCTCGAGATTATCAGACCGCAATCGCATCGACGCTTTTGAAATGTGGCGCTGGAGGAAAATGCTTTGTATACCGTGGACAGCACATCGGACCAAGGCATCAATTCTTAAGAAACTCAATGTTATAACTAGGCTATCCACCATCTGCCCCAAAAAAATACTTGAGTACTTTGGGCACATTGCCAGGAAACAGTGTGATAACCTCGAAAAGCTCGCAATAACTGGAAAAGTTAATAACAAAAGAGCAAGAGGTCGGAGCCCAATGCGTTGGTCCGATCAGATCCGTACCTCATTAAAGACTTCCGTCTACGATGCCTTACACTCCGCGGAAAGCAGAGGCAGACACAAAGAAAATTGCTGATCAGAAGTGGTTGTCATGACTCTCAGAACTAAGGAAACGAATCAAGGAGGAGGGATTGAAAACTTAAACAATTCTTTCAATAAAATAGTACATTGGTTTGAAACGAATCATTTATTACTCAACGGTGAAAAAACGAAATGTTTCGACTGTCTTCAATATAAAACCTTAATCAACAATTATAATACAGCATTAGACCTGATGATATCCTATTTAACCAGCAGGACACAAAAGATCTGTATTAGTGAAAAGCTGTCTGACGGGTCACTTATAAAACTGGGAGTTCGACAGGGTTTTATATTGGGACCTTTCTTGTTCCTCATTTACATTAATGACCTTCCTTACCTGTTAATGATGGACATGAGTTTATTTTGTTTACCGATGATACTTCGCTATTATTAAAGGTTAGTTAACAGCAAAAAGACTATGATGACGTAAACAACTCTCTCAATAAAGTGGTACAATCATTCGAAGCAAATAATATATTACTTAACGGGAAAAATAGTCAATTTATTAAATTTGTTTTACAAATGAAAATCATTGTTAAAATGAATAATGAGGAACTAGATTGGGTAGATAGCGCCGTTTTCGTAGGATTTTATCCAAGATTGTAGACTATAATGGCCTCCCCATATAAATCTTCTTAAGGATATAGAATGGTATATTTTAGTTATTTTCACAGCATTATGCTATATGGTATTAGATCAGGACCTGTCGTCCTGGGTGGATCAGAATGCTAGGCCACTAAAGGGGAGAATGAAAGGAAATTGCATGAAGCAGAGATGCGAATATTGAGATGGATGTGTGGAGTAACAAAATTAGATAAGATTAAGAATGAGTATATTAGAGGAAGTGTGAAAGTAGCACCAGTGACCGAGAAGTTAAGAAGTGGAGGGCCATCTTGATATGGACACGTTTTAAGAAGGGAGGATAGCCATGAGTGGTTAGGGGCACGGCCAGGGGGCGGCGACAAAAAAAAGTGCGAAAGAGGAAATGTGTGTGTGTAGAAATGTCAGCTGAAAGAGTGAAGTGGCGAAAGCAAACATGCTGTGCCGATCCCATCTAGTGGGATAAGTGCCAGGAAATGATGATGTATGCCATATAGTATTCTAAAATGGGATAATGCTGATATAAACACAATTTATGTACTGCAGAAAAGTGGAGTTCCGGTCGATATGAGAGAAATTTACAGCAATTAAAAGAATAACTATCAGAAACCTAATTTATATGTCGGAGAATGAGAGAGAAGGTGCACATAAAGCACAGGGACGTAGGGTTCTCCGCCGACATCGTCATTTAATTTCTTATTCTGTGGGCGTTCGTGGGTAATGTTGGTGCAATCAAACACTTTGTTAATTAACTCGGATTATAATGTTCAATCACTTAATGTTCCCGATATCAATTTACACAAACTCATTAACAATAATAGCTAGGAACGCGACAGTTCCAACAGTAGACCGCTCCGGTCGAGCGCCACTCGACAACTGCCGAGAGACTTACGACGGACTGCCACCATTTACTTTTTCCTACGCCGATAGTTGGTGTCAGCATTCCACAGACATCTGCCCTACGACATATATATATATATAAAACACCAAGTTATGCTCCTGTCTATCTCCATTATAAATTTTGAAACCACCTAACCGATTTGCCCCAAACCCTTGCGCCAGGGTTGCCTTCGAAATCGTCTATAACATTTCTAAGTATAACGATTCAAGAGTATAAAATAAATTTCACGCTACGTAGCATTAAATCAATTCAATGTTGACTACAAGAAAGAAAGGAAAATATTATAAAACACAGTACATTAGGTCTGAGTGTTAAAAACTGTCAACATTTATAAGGGTGCACAGTAACCGTAATTTACAACAATACACGCTCAAGAAAAGGATAATAAATCAGCAAATTTCTTGAGGAAATACTTATTCCGCACGCATTAGCCGACAAAATTGTTGGCTCCGTAAAAATACCGAAATTATTATAAATCTTTATGGCATTACCATAGACTAACTTAGGGAACTTTGCTCTTTGCTGAATTAAGTGGGCTGTAACTCATTGGAGTATGTACTCAGTATAACGCTCATACTTCTTGTTCCCGATTCACACATTCTTCTAAGTATTTCATGGAACTATTTAATTTTTTCTAGTGGACTAATGGTCGATATTCGACCGTCATTATTTTAAATTATAACTTTGAACATTATTAAGGTTCTACTGTTAAAGACTATACTCCTATAATGATACTTTGATAAACTAATGCCGCCATTATTTAAAAATTTTTCATGTAACAACAGATAAGGACTGAAAAATTAAACGTATTAATTATCTTAGCCAAGTATATAACACACACACACACACACACACACACACACACACACACACACACACACACACACACTCACGCCACACACGCTCATACGTACACATTTTATCCAAACATTTGACATAACTTAAATTATATTTTTTATTTTATGATTTTATCTTAATTTAGCGATAATTTTATGATGACGTACATAGTTCTAATAATATAACAAGAAGGGGCTGATCCCCAAGACACGGGTACTCCTATTTTGGGGGTCAAGGGTAGTATTAATAAACAATGTAATTTTTTTGACGAATAAAGAGTTTATTATTTTTTTTAATGACATATTTTGCAAAGGCTTCATTAAAGAATTCTGTTTTTTTTTTTTTTTTAATTTTTCATTGAAACAAAATGTTATAAAACGAAAAGGCTTCAACAATAAATAAAAGAATGCATGTATGTGTCAAATAAACAGCAGTGTGTGTTATGTTTTATTTATTGATTTTTGTGCATAATTAAAAAAAATTATCATTATGCACTCCTTCTCTATATAAACTGTAAATGTGGAAAATTTCATACTCCTTCACCTGCGCAATTTTTGTAAAAAGGTGTACAAAGTAATTGATTATCAAATTCTACAACACAAGTTTCCAATCCGTTTAATAAACAGTATGGAAGAAACTTTCCAATTATCGCATTGTATGTTTGTGTTTTTAGAGTAATTTTTCTCAAGTTATATATTATCAAGTCAATATGTTCCCAGGGATTACATTTTATTATGTCTAAGAATATCCTCCTCCTCCTTGCATCGTTTCCTCAATTCTGAGGGTCGTGACAACCACCTCTGATGAGCAATTTTCTTTTTATAATGTAACGCCATTTGCCTCTGCTTTCCGCGGCGTGTAAGGAATCGTAGATGGAAGTCTGTAATGTGGTGCGGATCTGATCGGACCAACGCATTGGGCTCCGACCTCTTGCTATTTTGCCATTAAATTTTCCAGTTACCACGAGCTTTTCGAGGTTGTGCCCTCAATGTGCCCAATGTGCCCAAAGTACTCAAGTATTTTTTTTGAGGTAGAAGGTGGAAAGCCTAGTTGTAACATTGACTTTCTTAAGAATTGATGTGCTGTCCACGGTATTTCCGCCACATTTCAAAAGCATCGATGCGATTGCGGTCTGATGATCTCAAGGTCCTCGTCTCAGCACCATAGAGAAATATTGAAAAGACGAGGCTTCGTAGTAGTCTTATTTTAGTTTTAAGAGAAATTTGCCTATCCTTCTAAGTTCTATGGACCAGTCTAAGAATATAGTCTTAATTAAAAGACAAAGATGACTCTAAAACTGAAGAAATACAAGAGTAACGTCTGTCTTTATGTTTGGATGTATGTTTGTGACTGTAAGTGTATCATGTGCACATATGTGTATTTCTGTATCTGAAACATATTAATTACATTTTTTACTTTTTATTTTGGATTTCCATTATCCGATTCTTTTACTCCATTTAACAATGCTCTATAGAATAATTCAAATATTCCATTACTCTATTTATAATTTCAGATGAAGCTGATATAAGCGCGTTAAAAATACTGAATAAATTTGACAATATAGTTTCCAAAGACATAAAAACAGTGGTAGGAGATGTGATGAATTGTTGTCACAAACTATTCCAGTGGGGGTCACGAGTGAGAAATAACGCCAATGACTCCGTCGAAAGGTGACACGGAAATATGAAGGCTGTAGACATGACGAATTATTTAACGAATTCTCCAAGTTATTTCTATGATATTTAAGCAAAGTTTACCGTGTTTAATTTGTCATCCAGATCTGATATATTTAAATATCAGTTATAATGTCAGAATAACTATTTTTGGACATAAAAGTGGCAACTAATTTAAATTTAACTGAGTAGATTTCTATAACAAACTCCCAGGTGACGTTGGAGAGGTTACAATCATTAATTTAAAATTCTTTATAAAAATAATATTAAATGAAACACCGTAGTATATTGAAGGTTTTAGACGATAAAAAAGTGTGTGTGTGTGTGCTTATGTACACGCGTTAGAAGTTATACTTTTTTGGCGTAACACGATAAAAATATTTTCAAACAATGATATACATAAACTTTGTCTCGGAACTTTTAGAGTATCAGTCATTATCATTGGACAGCACAACTTTTAGCGCGATTATTTAATGCCTTATTGAAATACACGCTTGCATAAAAAAATGCAAAATAATATATAAACATCATTAGTATCTTCGAAATTTTAACCATAAATCCACGCCGTAGTATTTGCTGCTTGTCAAATTAAAATACTTCCATCATTTGTTCACTCAATGCAAGGCAAAGGCCAAAGATTCCAAAATAACAAACGTAAACTAACTTTCATTGGATATAAATAGTTTATAATCTGTTTTCTATAGTAGAGTCTGAAAGTTATAATTTTGATAAGAATATCATGTTGATATTTTCAATGTCCTAATATATATATGCCGGAATGTAATGCTGGAGTGTTGGTGCCAACACTTATGTATGGTAGTGAAAGTTGGGTATGGCAGAAGAATCACAAAAGTAAAATAAATGCGGTAGAGAGAGCGTTGAGAAGTATAAGTGGATTAAAACTGAGTGACAGAGTAAGAAATAGTGTGATAAGAGAACACTGTGGTATAAAAGAAGACGTAGTGACTAAAATTGAAAAAGGTATGCTTAGATGGTTTGGACATGTAGAGAGGATGAACGAAAGGAGACTGACAAAAAGGATTTATAAGTCAAGAGTGAATGCGAAAGTTGGAAGGGGAAGACCAAGGCGAACGTTCCTGGACCAAATCCAGGACATTTTAAATAACGGCCAAGTCAAGAGTACTCTAAACCGACGAACTTGTATGAAAGGTTTAATGAGAATGAAAGAAGCGAAGGAGATGTGCAAGGATCGTGGCAAGTGGAAGGACGTGGTCTCTGCCTACCCCTATGGGAATGAGGCGTGGTGCTATGTATGTATGTATGGAATGTAATACTCTGTGGAACGCTGGCGCCATCGGCGTGGAGCAAAGTCAATAGTATCAAACCGGCGCGCGTTTCTCGGTAGTTCTCGGGTGACGGTCCGCCAGAGCGGTCGACTATTGAAACTGTGGCGTTCCTAGCTATCATTATTAATGGGTTTGTATAAATTGTTATCGGGAACTTTAAGTGATTGAACATTATAATCTGAGTTAATAAAGTGTTTGATTGCACAAACATTACCCATCAACGCCCACAGTATGGAAATCGAATTATAGATGCCACAAAAGACGATGTCGGCGGAGAAATCTACGCCCCTATGGTTAATGCTGCTTCTTCTCGCTTATTCTTTGATATATGTAACGAGTAATATAAATTAAGCTATTATATAATTATAAAATATTAAAAAAACTAAAGTGGTGACTAGCTAACTTCAGGGTGTCGGTTTTTTGTGACTGTGTGTGCACGCATCGTAGATATTTACTCTCATCAATTCCTTAACGCGCCAAAAGAGATTTTCTCTAACTATATAAAATAAATTAATGATATTGTAATGACGATGGTACAAAGACCGAGTACAAAAACTCGACTGAGTTTCTTCTAGGCTCTTCTCAAGACAGGACGCTAAGGAAACGTTGTAACTTAAGATTGTAAGTCGTTATTTAATACAATCATCAATCATACTTTGAAATTAATGATCGGACTGTATTTGAGGATTCAAAAACAGCAAGGGCCTTTGAACAACGAATTTTAGAATTAAATTATACAAGATTCTTTAGCAAATTGTAGTTATGATAAGATAAAAATAGCTATGCTCGGTGGTTAGCTAGGTGAGAGGGCAGTTGATCTCTCTAAAGAAGGTCATCTAGAGAAAGAGAGCGAGGGGGCATATTTGGTGTATACATGTTAGGGCATCTGCTCTCGCCACCGTGAATCCTCAATCGTACTCATCCAGAACGTCGTAAAGGAACACGCAAGCTGATCTTTTGATATTTAAGTCATTGCTGAAGAGGGTTCCGCATGGTTTAAGTTAGTATTCCTAACCCACGGGTCTGGGCCCAAACTTGCATTTTCCAGTGAAAAAAGGCTATAGAACTGTAGTCTTCTTCTGTCGTCTTGATTAGAGAGGCAAAGGTAAATAACAACGCTCATTCTTCTCTTCAGATGAGAAAGGGATATCAGATTGTACTGTTTTCCTCATCTGTTGTCGGATGGGTTAGGTTTCATTGATTTCTGATGAGTGTTTTGATGAAGAGAGTCTTATGTGGAAGTTTATTCTTCTACTGACGTTAGATAATTGCTAGGAGCTCGTGCTTCTGTAAGAACTTTGGGATAACAAGTAGTCTATGTTATAGATAATTGATTCTTCTATTTATGAAAGACCAGGAAACATCATTGAAATCTGTCTGCTCTGAATAATATTTAAGATAATCGAAGGGATTAAAGGAGTTAAAGCAATAAAATTTAATATCTACTTGTTATTCTTGACGTTACAAGATCTAATCTCCAGAAAGTTTGTGTTTGACAAAAGCTTAGTTTCTAAGGACGATTACAAGACCAATATAAATAGCATACTATTTTTTTGTCAGAATTAAAAATGTGTCCACTTTAATTTTCAAAACAGCGGTACTGATATTGATTTAACTTTTACCCCTAAATATTATGAGGAAGATTGGCTTTTCTGTGCCTAGGGAAAGAACAAATTTTAAGCGTATATAATGTCAGTCAAATCCCTTTAAATACTTTTATGTCACACCCTTTGTTAGGGCTTAACTAGAAATAAATAATATAAGCGAATACAGTAACAAAACAAGGTATGTAAAGGCAATAAAATCCTCACGCTGTGTCGGTTGGATTGGTAAAAAAAAAACATTTTTACTAAAACTATGACAGAACAAAGGTATGTAAACGAAATATTTTGCATTTACACAAAAATTTTAAAAACATTCGCGGAGATCGAAACCTGACTAGTTCCAATAGTGTTTTTTTAGTTTTAGTTTTATTGAATACAATCGCTTTGTTTATTTTTCTATTTATTTAAATATGGATTTGTAAAGACTCAGTATTTTCCTATATAATGTTTATAGTAATAAATTGAAATTGTTGGAAAGTTATTAGTGAATCTATATATATAACCAACTTTTTTTTTGTTATTGATAAACTTGAAAACTACTGGACCGATCGGCATGAGACCATGACCATTCGACGCGGAATTAATTGTAGAAGGTTTTAGGGTATTCATTTTTTTGAGTCCACCAACCCTTTACCATTTTTTTCAAATTTTTTTTTTTTGGTTTTTACGGCGAGAAAAGGTCGAATAATTGCAGGGGAAAACCCTAAAATCAGCCCTTTTCCGTTTCCTATACATAGTTCTCTAACTATTTTAATTAAATTAAGTCAATTTGACCTTTACATTTAGTGTTTCTTTATTTTGCCAACTGTTTTGTTTTTTTACTGTTAGTTGCCTTTTTTTTCCTTTTTTTTTTCAAATATTTTTACACGCTGTGGCGTCACCGGGGTCACAGCTGAAAATCAGCGTCATGTGTTGTATAACACATGACAATTGCTGAGCTGTGAACCTTTTCCAGGTGGTGTTACAGGCAGTAACGCTGCAAAGCTAGATTAAGAATACTGTTTGTAACACCATTACAGAATAAATGTTTCTTTCTTTCTTTCTTTCTTTCTTTCTTCTTTATTGCTATTCATTAAAGTACACAATAAATTACAAGTACTCACTGTCAATTTGCACTTTATTATCGCTGCAGGAAGTTCAAAATCAATTGAATAGTCACAAAAATGTAAGAGCTAAAGATATTTAGTATTGCTGTAATTACATTTCGAAAATCATTCGTAAAACTGAAATCTGCCATATTCCAAATCATTTTGACAGAACGAAGTCTGTCGGGTCTGCTAGTTGGTATATAAAACCGTCTGTTTCAGCTTGATTGCTATTATCTTGTAAATTATTAATACATAGGTTAAGTATTTACTACTATAAATGCTCCGATTTCCGTTACCTTGGCTCTGTCTTCCAAACGACGGCGGCATTTAGCGGGATGTTAATAGCATGATCTTAATAGCAGGACTGCCTCATTAAGATTTTCTCAATATTTGCTCGAAGTTGGGAAGTTGGCGGTGTGATCCACTCCCGTGCCTCGGAGAGCACGTTAAGCCGTCGGTCCTGCGCCTGATCTCTCTTCGGTCGTGTCGGATTGCCGTCACGTCGGAATATGAGAGTGAAGGAATAGAGAGTACACTTGTGTACTATGCCTGCCAATCCGCAGTGGAGCAGCGTGGTGGGTCTATGCTCTAAAAACCCTCTCTCATATGAGCGAGGAGGCCTGTGCCCAGCAGTGGGACGTTAGTGGGCTGCTACTTACTTAATAACATGATAAATGCAGGTTGGATGAAGTGGAGGCAGTCTCAGGAACAATTTTCGACGCCAGAATGCCCCTCAAACTAAAGGGGAAAATTTATAAGACGATCGTAAGACCTTTCATCTTGTATAGATCAGAGTAGGGCACCAAAGGGGAGAACGAAAGAAAATTGCATGCAGTGGAGATGAGAATGTTTAGATGGATGTGTGGAGTGACAAAATTAGATAAGATTAAGAATGAGTATATTAGAGGCAGTGTGAAAGTAGCACCAGTGACCGAGAAGTTAAGGAGTGGTATGCAAGAGGGCCCTAAATATGACAAGGCAAGCGACAGGGCCGGGAGAGGGCGACCAAAAAAAGTGTGGATGAACTGTGTGAAAGAGGATATGTGTGTAAGGGGTGTGAATGTACAAATGATATAGATAGTTGATAGAGTGAAATGGTGAAAGAAAACATGCTGTGGCGACCCCACCTGGTGGGATAAGGGCAAGAAAATGATCAAGTATTTACTTCATCATTTAGGTGAACATCGACAAAATTTAGTTTGTAATAAATTATATTTCCACCACTTTTTATTCACTTGATCTATGTGTTAATTTGATGATTCCTGTTAGTTAAAGTTGGTGTTGTCTTGTAATCTATTGGCAAAATCATAAAAGTCCTTTTAGAATCGAGTTTATTTCATCTGCAGGCTTGCATTGACTTATGTTCTAACTTAAGGCTGTAACTTCATGTTATGGTCTATAATCTCATGTATCGTTTACTTCTAGAAAGTAAGTACTTTTTTAAATTTAAGTTTACATGGTGTTCTATCAGTAAACTGTTAATTTATTGTAATAATTATAAAATTTGTCAAAACCCTTAAATTGTCCATGTAAACTACTAGTTGAAATGGTTCGATAGTTCTGTCTCAACTCGTGCAATCAGTAATATAAGCATCCCTTTCTTTTTAAGTGATTATGTGTATATAAACTGCCTCATTGGTCTAGTGGTTACCATGTTTGACTACAGACATGAGGTCCTGGGTTCGAGTCCCGGGTCGGGCCAATTCAAAAATCAATATTGAATTTTCTATTAAGATTNAGGCCTGTGCCCAATAGTGGGACGTTAATGGGCTGCTACTTACCTTAGTTATTTATTTACACAGAAATAAAATGAAATATACAGATGAATTTTAATTTAATTTGACATCCACAATCACTTTATCTACCATAATTGACAGAAGCGATAATGAATGCTATTGAAAAGGGGGATTTTTTGAACAAAATGAAATAGAGAATTGTTTGTGATATTTCACTGTCGGATTCACACAAGCGAGAAAATTCCAAGAGAATTCTACAAACAATATTTCTTCACGCTAGAACAAAGAGCCGTGGATAACCGCTAGACTTTAATAAGGTAGTTCTGTCTACGTCGTTTAGTGCTGCATGAGTCCAAATGGGATACGATATACACCTGAACGTATCTATACGAAAACCGACTGAGCCCGGCGATGTCACCTGCGTAGTTTCCAAACCGTTTTTCGATTTATTTCCACGGAGATTAAAAGACCTATTATTTGTGAATCGAACTGTCAATCAAACCTATTGATCATAAAACATTTCAATCCCCGTGTTTCTGCGTAGTTCTCGTGGGAATTTGGAAAAAGCCACGTTCTTAGTGAAAGTATCCGTCGTGAAAACGAATTTCAAGTTGGTAGGACGAATAGTTTTGTAGTCATCGCTGTAAACGATAGTTTTGAGCTTATATCTCCCAATTATATGGGAAGATGTGAAACCCGTTTGTAGTGAGCGTCTGCTGAAAGCTCTATCTTCCGAAGTGGTTTTGAACAAATATAATTTATTCCAAAATATTTATTAAATAAAAAATAAAAGATCTTTAATTTTCTACATCCACACTTCTCTGCACATTTAAACACAAACTACGTTTTTAACCACTGTGTAACTGTCTCATTGGTCTAGTGGTTAGCATGTTCGAC
The DNA here is from genome assembly GCA_015832385.1 of Elymnias hypermnestra. Lineage (NCBI taxonomy): Eukaryota > Metazoa > Arthropoda > Insecta > Lepidoptera > Nymphalidae > Elymnias > Elymnias hypermnestra. The sequence goes on from JACTOM010000093.1 coordinate 940,289, forward strand.
TACAGACATGAGGTCCTGGGTTCGAGTCACAGATCAGGTCAATTCAAAAATCGATATTGAGTTTTCTATTAAGATTTTCTCAATATTTGCCCGAAGTTGGGAAGTTAGCAGTGTGATCCAACCCCGTGCCTCGGAAAGCATTTTAAGCCGTCGGTCCTGCGCCTGATCTCTCTCCGGTCGTGTCGGATTCCCGTCACATCGGACTATGAGAGTGAAGGAATAGAGAGTGCACTTGTGTACTATGCCTGCCAATCCGCAGTGGAGCAGCGTGGTGGGTCTATGCTCTAAAAACCCTCGCTCCTCGGAGTGAGGAGGCCTGTGCCCAGCAGTGGGACATTAATGGGCTGCTACTTACTTACTTTTTTACTGCTGCTACAACGTAGTGTTAGCAATTATTAATTTATTGGAATATGTATTGTTTAAAAGGAAACGGAAGTATTCTTTCGTGTTCTCTTGTGTATCTTTCCTCGATGTTTGTCCAGCATTGTAAATAACTCACCTACATATCTCAATGTTACTGCATAGCTCATTTAAGAAAAATGGCCAAGAAATGACATAACAATCAAACAATTCACTTCCAATATTCGTTAAAGACTCTACCAACCAACCGGTTCGGAAAGTATTTACTATTGAAAAGAATCAGGCAAAAAACTCAATACTTACTGTATTCTATTCATGTTATTATTAACATAGAAATACAATTGCATCATCAACATCCATTGACATTAAATATAAAGCACAGTTATCATTATGACACATTAATAAGACAAGGTTTTTAAATTAGACAAAACACTTAGCTTTGTATCGCAGAACAGCCCAATTTACTATCACAATTTACTTAAAACACAAGCACTGGTAGCTGACGTTGATTAAAACTGAACTGCAAACTGAAGTGAGAGTGAGCTGACTTCCACAATACATTTCTTTATAATTATTCATAAATTAGGCAATTATGTCTAAACACCAATGAGAGTGTTTTCCGCCAATTGATGCACTTCCATAATAGTCAATATACAATCCAATAAAACACTGCTACTTCCTCTATAGATAATTGACAATCTCAAATAGTAATATAAGCTTAACACATTTACGTAAAATAAGCTGTACTTTATTAAGAAAGGTTTAACGAACCAATGTGTAATGTCCCCCAGGAAACGAGCAATGTAACGGGATGCCGCATGTCTCATTTCAATGAAGCAGACTGATGGCTCGCTGTCAACAGCTCCCTCTGAATATTAATTTCCGAACATCAATTTGAAGACGGGGCTTATTGGATGCTGCTACTCAGGATTATTACATGCCCTTAAGGTGCAATCAAATTCAAAATTACACCTTGAGATATATTTAAGAACTCCAGAGGCACAGGCCTTATAGGATGTTTTAGAGCATAGACCTACTACGTCCTGGGTTCGATTTTTACTAAGATCTGAAATGGTGGTTATCGCGATACCATTTCGGACATCATTACTTACTATCAGGTGAGTTACAGTCAAAGACAAACTAATCCAAACCTAGATAAATTCAAAATACAACTCCCTTTTCCGAAATCTGCTTTTGGAAACGTTTATATATGCAGCGGTTTCCTGAAGGCTTTCTTCATGTACAAGCTGTCCTTGTTCATTAAATATTTCAGTATCTTGTGTTTTTGTATTAACTATTGGTTATATATTTAAAAAAAGACAAATATAAACTAAAGACTAATTAGAAAATATAATTCTCTTAATTTGCTTCGCCGGTAGTCACATCCACGAACACTGATATTTAATTTTGCTTCTATAGCTGTTTCCTTAAGAAATTCATAACGTAAAAGACCTTTTTTTCCGTAAAATCAGTAAGCATTTTAATAAACGTGTTAGCTTTTGGTTACAAATAAAAAATAATAAAACCGGCTAAAGTTAAATGAACAAATTAGAAGATACAATTCCTTAAATTTGCTTCGTCGCGAATCGAATCCACGACCTCGAAGTTTGTTTCTTGAAGATGAGCAACCACTTTAGTAACTGTTGGTTATATTAAAATTAATAAAACATTAAAATTAAACCCAGGAACTTAACTTTTAATACTAGTCTTTGCTCATTATAGTAGCATAACAGTTAAAATTAGTTTGTCTTTAAAAAACAATTAAGTTTCTAAGTTGAAATCGGAAATTGAAGCTAAGACCTCTGCTGTCGAAAAGTACGCGACCATTAAGGCAGTCTTAAAACCCGTTTTCATCATTTTGTTACTGTTTATGCATTATTAATACCTTAAGAGGTATACTAACTTTATTACGTAGCGAACAGTTTTAGCGAGGAGAAGGTAGAAATGGGAAAATGGCGATTTATCGAAAGCTACGGTAATGGATCCGGGCTATTTGAAATAATCGATTTTACTTAGCTCACCCACCTTTTTGTTCAACATTTGACCGACATATGCTGGGAAGTAATGACCCTACCAAATGGCATACTTACTTAGGTACTAGCTGATCCGTGCAGCTTCATCTGTGTCAAATAAGAGAGATCTCTCTCTATTATGACATATGCAGGCAAGTAAGTAAGTAACAGCCCATTAATGTCCCACTTCTGGGCACAGGCCTCCTCACTCCGAGGAGCGAGGGTTTTTGGAGCATACACCCACCACGTTGCTCCACTGCGGATTGGCAGGCATAGTACACAAGTGCACTCTCTATTCCTTCACTCTTAAAGTCCGATGTGATGGGATTCCGACGCGATTGGATAGAGATCGGGCGCAGGACTGACAGCTTAACATGCTCTCCGAGGCACGGGGGTAGATCACACCGCCAACTTCCTAACTTCGGGAAAATATTGAGAAAATCTTTATAGAAAACTCAATATCGATTTTGAATTAGCCCGACCCGGGGCTCGAACCCAGGACCTCATGTCTGTAGTCGAACATACTAACCACTAGACCAATTAGGCAGTTTCATATGGAGGGAAGTAATGACTAGCAAATTGCAAAGTTATTAAATACTAACTGACCCATGTAATTTCGTCTGTATCACATAGAAGAGACCACTCTCTAATATGACAAATGCAGGAAAGTAATGACCCTTCCAAATGGCATAAGTATTAGATATAAGCTGACCCACGTAACTTTGTCTGTTATATATATGAGATCTCTCTCTATTATGACAAATGCAGGTAAGTAATGACCCTTTCATATAGCATTAGTATTACTTACTAACTGACCCATATAATTTCGTCTGCATCACACAAGAGAGACCTCTCTCTCACTCTCTCTTCATTATCTTATATATTATATACTTATGCAGAGAAAGAATCACTTTTAAATGGCATAAGTATTAGATACTAAATGACGCGTGTAACTTCGTCTCCTTCCAAAAGGTTCCATTCCCTTTTGTAAACTAACCATGCTCGGCGATGTCACCCACCTAATTTCCGATCAGATGAGGTTATGCGGAAGTTTTTACATACGTGAGATAGTGAGTGCATTGCGTGGTCTAAATCTATCGTCGCAATATATATGTTAGAGTGCGGTAGTCTGTGGAACGCTGACACCATCTGTCTATTGGCGTGGGACAGAGCCAATAGTGGCAGTCCGGCGCGTGTCTCTCGGCAGTTCTCGGGTGAGGCTCCGCTGGAGCGGTCGACTGTTGAAACTGTCTCGTTTCTAGCTATTATTGTTAATGAGTTTGTGAAAATTGATATCGGGAACATTAAGTGATTGAACATTATAATCTTAGTTAATTAATAAAGTGTTTGATTGCACCAACATTACCCACCAACGCCCTCAGTATGGAAATTATGGATGCCATTAATGACAATGTTGGCGGAGAACCCTACGCCCCTATACTTTACTCTCTCCTTCTCTCTTATTCTCCGACATAAATTTTACTGTGTAGTAGGATGTTTTTTAATTTTTGTGCATAATATATAAAAACTAGCTGCGTAACTTTGACTGAATAAAAAAGTAAGTTAACCTTATGTTGTTTGAATAAATTATACGCATAAATCTTCGTCTTGAATCACTCTATCTATTGCTAAGAACTTCATTAAAATCCATTTAATAGTTTACAAGATCTAAGCGGAAATAAATCGGAAGCAACTTCATTTTATACTGCGTTAAGATTTTGTGGTGAAATGTAAATAAAATACAATATAATATGTATAGAGATTATTTACATAGATACATAGGCTGCTAGTTAAACTTCTACCGTTAAATATTTCTCTAAACCAAGATAAATTAAGTTTGAAATATATAGTTCGAGCAACCTATATAATGTTAGTATAAAACGGGTTGAATGTGGACATTTATCGTTTGCTCCGCTAATGGAGTCTGGATATTTGCGATAATAGATTCTACTTTACTGTATGTACTTTGAAATTTAAATGAGAATGAGTGGGTTTTATCAGTTTTATCACGGTAAAAAACTTAAGCATTTTGATAATATAGAAATCTTATCGATAAAATTTAAAGTTTATATCACTGTTAGGTTAGCGCATAAGTATAATCTCATCTGATAATAGAGTCTAAAATAGATGTGCCAAAAACCAGTAAGAAGTTATTTACTTCTTATGGTTTCTATACAACTTACCAGAGCGCAAATTTTTGTTTGAAGGCATGTATTTGCTGGTAGAGTGGTAACTAACCATTACCGAAGCTTCTTAACACATTGAAGGATTTCTAAATATTATAATTAAAGCCAATTTGCTATAGAAGCATGTAATCATTATAACTATTGTTGTAAACAAAATAAAAGTTATTCTTTTTGAAAAAGAAGAATCTATGATAAATGGCAATATTTTAATAGATGGGGAACAAGTGGAAGATGTGATAGAATTTGTATACTTAGGATCTAAATTTACAAAAGATCGAACGTATGAAAGTGATATTGAATATAGAGTGAATGCAGGGAATATGGTAAATGGTGCTCTGCACGCCTTTATGAATAGCCAGATGGTGTCTCAAAGGGCTAGACTGGCCGTCCATGCTGGAGTGTTGGTGCCAACACTTATGTATGGTAATGAAAGTTGAATATGGCAGAAGAATCACGTAAGTAAAATAAATGCGGTAGAGATGAGAGCGTTGAAAAGCATGAGTGGATTAAAACTGAGTGACAGAGTAAGAAATAGTGTGATAAGAGAACGTTGTGGTATAAAAGAAGACGTAATGACTAAAATTGAGAAAGGTATGCTTAGATAGTTTGGGCATGTGGAGAATGAATGAAAAGAGACTGACAATGCGAAAGTTGGAAGGGGAAGACCAAGGCCAACGTTCCTGGACCAAATCCAGGACATTTTAAATAAGGGCCAGGTCAAGAGTACTCTAAACCGACGAACTTGTATGAAAGGTTTAATGAGAATGAAAGAAGCGAAGGAGATATGCAAGGATCGTGGCAAGTGGAAGGATGTTGTCTCTGCCTACCCCTATGGGACATGATGCTATCTTTGTATGTATTATTGATAATTAAAAGCGAATGGCATTTTCATATTAAATGCGATAATAACAAAGGTATTTGGAGGTAAACACCTCGATTAGTTGTAATTAGCTATTATTTTAAGTTATAACAAATTTTGTATCTGCGAAGTTAGTTCAGTAATCGGTTTTCATTTACGTCAGCCACCATAGTTGGACATTTATTGTACCTTAAGCCAATTGTGTTGGTAAGTAAGGGTGGTCTCTAATAACAATTCTTAGTGTTTCTTTAATTTAAAACCTTGCTCTTATTAATGGGTCCCAATGATAATTTTCTGTTTTGGTGTATAATATGATATTAATGTTAATCGAAATTGTTATAGTATTTCAATTGATCATATTTATATCACATTAATCAAAAGATTGAGTTTCTAGTCGGATTCTCCTCAATAGATATCAATATTCCGAACCGGTGGTAGATTACTATTTTACTGAACATGCCCATTCCTGATACAGGCATATTATCTATTACCAGTGTATATATATTTAAGATTTTCAAGTACGCTAGTAGGGTACTTACGGTTGTGAACACTAATACTTCTCAATTAACCGCGAGCTCTACTTAGACCTTTTATTCAAAAAGAGAATGACATATCCAAAATAATATTTTTAGTTCCATTTGATAGAATGAGGTAGACTATTCAAATGTTATAACAAACATTATTCAACACATTAAATAAATGAGTACGCTCAATGTGAACGAACCCCGACGTCTACTAAATCACTTAGTGGAAGGTGAAAAGTTTTGAAATATATTCCACGGAATCGTCCTTCAGTGGCTGAAAGATAATGGGAAAAATCCCCAGACATTAATATTCATAAGTGAAAACAACATTCCGTGGGGCCGTTTCAGACCAAGTACATAAGTAGACGCCGTCTGTTGTCATTGTAAATATATTATTAGTTCCGATGAAATGTAACCAATGGCTGGAGGAAATACTGGAATTTAAAGAACACAAGACTCCATATGAACTCATTAAAAAGAAACATAAATTCTTTATATAGTTAGGCAATTAATGCACATTTGAATCGTCAATTGTCAGTTAATAAAGAACAAATAGATGTGTTTGATAACAATATTGAATAGAACGACACAAAAGAAATTAAGCTAATACAACCAAGACAGAGGGTAGCACTATTTAAAAAAAACCTGTTACTGTATGGAAATAGAATTAAATTTATCTAAATTCAAAACAAAAACTATTTCAATATTTAATGAATCAATGTTACTATGATGTCAGAGACTTCAGGATGAATAAATAGAATTAATGATTTAATAATAATATATTTTGACATTCTAAAAATTATTTGCAATCTCCAAACATCAGAATACTTTTAAATGTAACTAATTTTTAATATTGACATTTCAAAATAAGTGACGTATATAAACATTTGCATGCCATTAAATAATAGATACAGATTAAATAATAGTGGATACTGTATTTAGCAAATAACGAATTTGAGGTTTAGATTTTGAAGTGCAATTTACTCAACAAAATAAATTAATGTGCAGAAGGATAAATAACAATGGCATCAATGGCGAGTACATCAGTCATCTACGATTTACCGATGATGTAGTCATTATGGCAGAGACTATGGAAGATCTCAATGCAATGTTCGATGACCTCAGCAGAGCTTCTCGACATTGGACCTAAAAATGAACATGAATAAGACGAAAGTTATGTCCAATATCCATGTTGCGCTTCACCCAGTCATCGTTGAGAACTCTACACTCGAAATTGTTGACGAGTATATATAAATAGGACACATAGTACAGCTAGGTAGGTCCAATTTCGAGAAGGAGGTCAACTGCCAAATCCAACTCGGTTGGGCAGCGTTCGGGAAACTAAGCCAGATATTTTCATCCGATATTCCTCAGTGCCTGAAGACCAAAGTGTTCGAACAGTGCGCGTTGCCAGTGATGACCTACGGTTTTGAGACGTGGTCGCTAAGCTCAGAGTCACTTAGCGTGCGATTGAGAGGGCTGTGCTAGGAGTTTCTCTACGTCATCGAATCAGAAATAAAGAGATCCGCGGTAGAACCAAAGTCACCGACATAGTCCTACGAAACGCGAACCTGAAGTGGCAATGGGCGGGGCACATAGTCCGAAGGACCCATTGAAGTTGCTGAAGTGGCGACCGCGCACCGGACGGCGCAGTGTAGGCAGGCCTCCCACAAGGTGGACCGATGATTTAAAAAATACTTGAGTAGGAATAAAACAAAGGTTCTAGACAAAATAAAATCAAAAATATGAAAAAAATAACGTGTAAGTTAGTTGTACATAGGAATTCAATTAAAAAGAGCTAACTTTAGAAGTTGAATGCAAAGTCATTTTAGAAAGTCAAGTTATTGCTGCAGTAGCTCAAGATAACCAGAAATGGAAGAACATAGAGTGCTTTGATGAATAGCAAGTAGATTAACAAAGAAAAGATGTTAAAGTTCGATGTGGAACCTTCAACAATTTATATCGCAAAATATTAAACAAAGATTTGACAAAATAAAGAGATGTGCATCTGGAGAGTAATAGTATGATTAACTTGATCAACGTTTATATTCCGTCATAGTGCGTTGTTACTTATATAAATATAATTACAATTGTTTTCAACTAAAATAAAGAAGCTCTTATGAGCTTTCATCAGTTGGTTATTATTCTACCATTATTGCCATTTATTCTACCAAGAAACAACTAAGGAATTAAGCATTTACTAAATGGTTATACACTGAGTCCCCGTGTACAACTCCAGATAGTCAAAAATCCTTTCCTTTTACTAAAAAAATGTGTAAAAATGATGGAAGTCACTTGTTATCTGTTGAAGAAAAAATATTACATACACTTCATTTGTGATATTTTAAATGGAGTCAGAATTTTTAAATTAGAGACCACGAAAATTATGAGTTAACGCGATTAACTCTAAATCGTCGAAATGTCTTTCCCTTTATTTAATAAAAAGGGTCCCTTGACAATGCTCTTTCCTATCTCGTGGAGTTTCATTATATTTAATCTTAAAAGCTTCATTCCTCTGATGATGTAAAGTGAATCCGGCTATATTCAAATAGGAAGATTTAGATAGATATAGTACTGCCGAAACGCCTACCATTTTTATAGCAACGTTTATAAGATGTAGACTTTCTTTTCGTTCTTCTTTAATTAGAACGAATCGTGTTAAGACTTACAATCAACAGTTGGATATAATATGCCGTTATACAAAGTAAATACACAACTGTATTAAAAATTACAGTAATCATTTGGAAGATCACTCAAATATCTTTAAAATACAACATAGACTTATTCTCGAAATTTCATGATCTTAAACTCGACGTAAGTTTAAAGTAACCACACCTTATCCTTAACTGTTTAAGAAAGCTCTCCAGCAAATGCAAAGAGCTTTTGTTAACGTATCAAAAGATATTTAAATAGGATTAAATGGATTTGCTTCTCGTATGTAAATTTTGTGCGAGTTCGTGAATTATTATATGATTGCGAGTTTACTTCTTGGAATATTTTAAACTAGGTATTTCTCGTCGTGTTACTCGTGTAGTTCCCGATTTTGTGGGATTATTGGAGACCGTTTCGATTGCGAGTTACTTTTCTAGATATCAAGTCAATGACGATTAGTTTTTAAGGTTAGCGATTACACTATTAACAAAGACTCTTCCATTACAAACCTCTACGAGTGCTTCAGGATTATTTGTATCATGTATTGAATCAATTATTGTAATTTTCATTTTTCAAGCGTTTTCTTTAGTGATTTTTGCACTATTACAAACGAAATTAGCTTTACTATTTAGTTTATTATCTGCTACTCATCTAATTTCATTAAAATATCACTTTTACAATAGTTCTTTCATCATCAGTTGAAATCATAGGCAAAAGCTAATCTGTTACTTACAAAAACATAAGCTCTAAAACATTATAACTAAATTGGTTTTACAACACTAAAAAGTTTGCTTTCAGAAACAACATTCAAGAAATAAACCCTATTATGTTCTTGTTAAGAGTTTAAACAAGTATATTAAACAACATTTAAGCGTCGTTATGCCCGTTAGTGGAATATACAGAAGCGTTACAAACGAAGTAGTTATAAAGATTATGTAACGATAACTTTAACTGAGATCGTGTTAAATGTTTGTTTAGTATTTAAACTGTTACCATCATTTAATATCTATGCTAACATATTAATGCATAAAGTCTATCTGTACTAATGATATAAAGGAGAAACGTTTGTTCGTTTAAATTCGTTTATCACAAGAAATACAAGTTTTAAGTAAAAAATGCTTTTATTATTGGATAGCCCATTTATTAAGAAATGCTTAGGGTTATGTTAAATTTCTTTTTAACAAATAAGAGTGAAGCAGTCACAAAAAAGTTGCTAAAAACAGATTTAACTATTTACACAGCTTCCGTTGCGTGCGCTGCATTAATAATCAAAGTTACGTAATAACTATGTATGATCAAATCATTCCTCTTAAAAAGATCCTAAAAAAACTCTATGATAGTGCATGTCTATCATTAAAGGTTGACTCAGTAAAGCCTTTATAATGGTACATAAATTTATTCTTTCTTATGCGACAAAGACGAAGTTACGAAAGTAGGCATTTTAATTTTGGAACAGGTTATCGCTTAACTCTAAACCTAAGACTTCCAGCAAAGCGTGTACCTACACCATTGCATCATCGAGGTCGCCAAAATCTAATATATAAAAGAGCCTTACTGGTTTTATGATTTTTTTGGTGTACCTGTATCGAAAGTTCGTACTTTCAGCGCTATTATGAGTGACAAAACTACCACATTGCCTTCCGATTAAATAAATGCGTAATTTAGTACTTCAAATTTTCGACGCATGTTCGCTTTCTTTGCATGTCAAAATATTTGGCAATTTGTTTTGCTGCGACATCAAAACTACTACTACAGCATTAATTTTCTTTAATTTATTTAAAATATTTTATTATGTTTCGTAGATTTATTGTTTTTGGTTGCATATCTAAATTAATCTTAGTCTTAATTGCGTTATTATACTATTTCATACATTTTCACCGACACCTACCTAGATATATACATATCATCAAGCCTCATGCCCATAGGGGTAGGCAGAGACCACGTCCTTCCACTTGCTACTCCTTCGCTTTTTTTCATTCTCATTAAACCTTTCATACAAGTTCATCGGTTTAGAGTACTCTTGACCTGGCCCTTATTTAAAATGTCCTGAATTTGGTCCAGGAACGTTCGCCTTGATCTTACCCTTCCAACTTTCCCATTCACTCTTGACACATAAATCCTTTTTGTCAGTCTCCTTTCATTCATTCTCTCTACTTACCCAAACGATCTAAGCATGCCTTTCTCAATTTTAGCCACTACATCTTCTTTTACACCTTTACTCAGTTTCAATCCACTCATACTTCTCATTGCTCTCATCTCTACGGCATTTATTTTACTTTTAAGCTTCTTATTAGTTCTTACGTCTATCTATAATTTTTTAATCACGATACGAAGTTGGGCGTATCAGTTACTTTAGAAATATTTTTATACAATTCGCTTAGAAGTAATTTCTATTACATACAAGTTCTTAACATTTGAAGTTACAGTTATGACGGGTATTACACGACAAAACACAGCGACCTTAAACGATTACCGCTTTATTCATAATTAGGGCGAAGATTCTCGTAATCTTGGTCGGGAGTAAGAACACGTCAAGCAATTTGTGTAAAATTAAATGTAGCCCGTAAAGGGCCCTGTTTCGCATTTCTCTGGAACATCGCTGTTTGTATTCCCTGGATTAAGGCACAATTGTATAGGAGATGCGAAGCGAAACAAAGATGTATGTTTAACAGCACAAAAAAGTAGTTAAAAGTACAGTGTATATTCACAAATTACAACTATTTTATTGTTTTGTATTATTAATATCTTCAATAAGGGTCACTAAACTGATAGCAATCCTAAAACATTACATTTACTGCAGTTGTTAATATAAATTGTAAGGGATAGCTCCTCGAAGTGACCACAGCAAGCTTTAATTGAAACTTAAATAGAGGTCAACTTAAGTTAAAGTAAAAAAACTCAAATTAATCGAAAGAGTATACCTATACCCATGTATCTCGTGTATATTGTCTATGTAAAGTATTTCTTTAGTTCATTCCGTTACATTTATATCTTTATTCGTTGTTTTCTTTATTCACGTTTCATTTAATTTATTAATCAATACTGCTGCATATTTACTTTAGACCAATTGAGGTTTTAGTACTTGAAACAAAATAATTTAGTAAAATGGGAAGGAACTGTCTCTAACGATTATAAATTAGACTGTGCGTCCGTCAGGGAGGGGTGTCCGCTCCGAACCTTTTTAATGTATACGTAAACGATCTGATTGAGGAGCTTAGAAGTACATGAGTTGCTTGTCACATAGGCACAGCAAGCATTAATAATCCCAGCTATTATAATTATATAACATATTTGGTGATAATGTTGGAAGAAATATCTTATCAGATACCAGATTAGATCGTTTCCATCTTTCTTATGGGAGTGTGTGTGTCACTAAACTCAATCTAAACGGCTGGATCGATGTTATTGAGATTTTTGAATGTTTTAGTCTTTAGTTTGAGAATTCGATCTTATCAATAAAAAAAATACTCATGTCTCCAAGGGATCATAAACTACTCGACAAACTCCGAAACTACTCAAAGGTTTTGATGTTTCTTTTTTAATTTCGCTGAAATTGTTCCGAATTAGATCAGAGGTATGTTACTATTTAAATTTATAATTATGAAAACATGCTGTTCGCGCCTGGCTTGAAGCCTGGTACTTCGGAAGCGGCATACTCGCGCTATCTGCAAGCTTTCCGACGTACTAATGAACTGGTTTATTGGGAGGCGTCCGTATACGACACGAGAGGGCACCTCCGCACTGCTCCATTAGCATAGAACAATATAGTCTATAGATTATCGGTAGTCTGTAGTCGTAAGAAGCTGAGCCGGGTTGTCAACCGCAAGGCGTTTCAACGGGCGAGAAAGAAGCCGGTCTCGTGGGTTTTTGCTTTGTTTTGTCGGGAAAGTGTGGTAATTCACGCGTTTTGGTTTGGTGGCCGCTGGTTAGACGTCGCGTTTCGAAGCCCTATCGTAGCCCCACGACGAAGTGCGGCGGGCAGAGCGCGGCTGGGTTGTTTCCTGTTGTTCCTAAGTCTTTGGAGTGGAAGAGAGGACCTCGTCGCTGAAAGCAGCTTTTCGCGACGCTTTGGCAGGTTACAGACACATTCCGTCCACACACACACATACATAAATATAATTCCCAGGTTTCATTCATCTGTCAGGGCTCGTCGCCGTCGAGAAGATCGGCGCCTGGAGACCAGGTAGTTGAACAATTCACTCATATCGACACCTAGGTGGATTCTTCCCTTAAATTTCTCCTCCCGCCACCTCGGGGACCGATTCGACCTGGACCTTTATAGCCCGGGTCCAGGGTTAGGTCCATGCCAGGGTCACAGTCGGCGTGATCACATGCATTTTTATTAACCAACCTAGAGTAATTTTAATTACATTAAATATTCTGTTTTGTCAGCTATTAATTTACTACTTAAATACTGGTTAAATTAAATCTACATTTTAAATTTTAATATCTACATTTTACCTCTAACTGTTCTGTCATCCATATTATCTAATAATTTAAATATCTAATCATTATGAGTAGCTAGCTTTCAAATTAGTCAAATTATTATTTCTACTCTTTTAAAACGCACGATTTGATTTTTTTGTATAAAATATACACAAATATATTTAAAGTTATTGCATGTAGTGGAATAAAAGCTTTATCCAAGACACTGTCAAAGTACTTGAGAGGTAATTGTGTACATGTATGTGAAAATGCTAAGTGTTATTTGGCGACGAATTTCGCCGAGTTTTACAACTTCGGTAAACATTTTTATCGGTTTAGCGGCTTGTTTTTGACGCATTAGCAGGTTATTTCTTGTGCTTCTTGAAGTGAAATCATTTTTGTTAATTAAAAATACTAAAAATCTCTATATACATACATACATAGCATCACGCCTCATTCCCATAGGGGTAGGCAGAGACAACATCCTTCCACTTGCCACGATCCTTGCATATCTCCTTCGCTTCTTTCATTCTCATTAAACCTTTCATACAAGTTCGTCGGTTTAGAGTACTCTTGACCTGGCCGTTATTTAAAATGTCCTGGATTTGGTCCAGGAACGTTCGCCTTGGTCTTCCCCTTCCAACTTTCGCATTCACTCTTGACTCATAAATCCTTTTTGTCAGTCTCCTTTCATTCATTCTCTCCACATGCCCAAATCTAACCATACCTTTTTCAATTTTAGTCACTACGTCTTCTTTTATACCACAACGTTCTCTTATCACACTATTTCTTACTTTGTCACCCAGTTTTAAGCCACTAATACTTCTCAACGCTCTCATCTCTACCGCATTTATTTTACTTATGTGATTCTTCTGCCATACCCAACTTTCACTACCATACATAAGTGTTGGCACCAATATATTGTATATAAAAATCATTGCGTTTAGCCACGATGAATACCGAAAGCACACAATCGATTTTGATCTTTTCTTTTTAATTTTGCTGTTTTTACACGAGATGTATCATTTTGATTTATATAAAAAAAACTAGGTCCTGATCGTACGAGTGAAGTTAAATAAATAATTTATAAAATTCTTCATACCAACTTGACTTGTTTTATAACCACTTCGTTTTGCCACGCATTCGCTAGTTTAATTTCCTAAATTATCCATTTTATCATTTATAATATCAGCTATTTGATATCTAAAGAGATCACAAGTAGACAGGGCCGGATTTAGGAACAGGAGCATCCAGGGCCTCTACAAAAGAGGGGTCCTAACAATAAGGACTTCGAAACTATTCAAAAAATGGATATATTCACTTTTAGAATTCGCTTCAAACTTTAACTTTGTTCATTGAACTAAAGGGAGTATTTCATGCCATTGCATTTTCAGATAATATATTTTGAAATCTCAAGGGAGATAATATAAATGTCGGCATTGACAGATTGTGAGAATGAGACGAATGAATGAATAAGAACTTGTGGATGGAAAAACAAATAGATGTACACCTTATTGTGAAAATGAGATGAATGAATGACAACTTCTGGATAGATAAATAGATAGATGAATACTTTATTGTGAAATTGAGATTAATGAATGAATAAAAATTTATGGATAGATAAATAGATAGATGTATACCTTATTGTAAGAATGAGGTTAATGAATGACTGAGAACTTGTGGATAGAAAAATAGGTAGATGAATACCTTATTGTGAGAATGAGATGAATCAATAAATAAAAACTTATGGATAGATAAATAGATAGACGTATACCTTATTGTGAGAATGAGATTAATGAATGACTGAGAACTTATGGATAGAAAAAATAGATGTATACCTTATTGTGAGAATGAGACGTACGAATGAATGAGAACTTGTGGATAGAGAAATACATAGATGTATACCTTATAGTAAAAATGAGATGAGTGAATGAATGACAACTTATGGATAGATGTATACTTTATTGTGTTATACTTTATTAAGAGAGTGAAGGAATAAATAGTGCACTTGTAACGTATGCCTACCGACCCGCAGTGGAGCAGCGTTGTGGGTCTATGCTCTAATAACCCTCTCTCGTACGATAGAGGAGGCAAGTGAACAGCAGTGGGACATTAATAGGCTGATATTTACTTACTTATTGCCATATTGAGATGGATGACGCCATTATCTTTATCATCTTCGCAGTATAAAGGACGCGCAACTGCAGCCCTACCACATTCGACGGATGTAGGTTTCGCCAAGGTATGGCGCTACCACATCCGGTGCACTGCCACATCCGGCGGATGGACAGCCGACAAAGGTTGGCGCCGTTGCAACCGACGAAAGCAGTTTTTGGTGAAGTATAAAAGACTTGCAAATGGACCGACGGGCACTAGTACTGGGTCAGCCGGCAGTGACACATAGTTTATACTCGATGTAGTGAAGGTGTTAATATAATTGTATTAAATTACTTTTATTATTTTAGTACTGTGGTATAATAGGAGATGTGGTGACTAAAGTTGAGAAAGATATGCTTAGATGGTTTGAGCACGCAGAGAGAATGAATGAAGGGAGACTGACTAAAGGTTATTGATTGAATGGAAAAGTTGGAAGGGGAAGACCAAGGTGAACGTTCCTGGACCAAATCCAGAACATTTTAAATAATAGCCAGGTCAAGCGTACACTAAACTGACGAACTTGTATGAAAGGTTTAATAAGTATGAAAGAAGCAAAGGAGATATGCAAGGATCGTGGCAAGTGGAACGACGTAGTGTCTGCCTACTCCGAAGGGAATGAAGCGTGATGCTATGCCTGTATGTATTCCTTTCTCTGTCATTCATTTTTTATACACTCATACTTCTGAACGCTCTCATCTCTACCGCATTTATTTTACTTTTGTGATTCTTCTGCCATACTCAACTTTCACTACCAAATATAAGTGTTGGCACCAACACTCCTGCATGCACTGTCAGTCTGGCCTTTTGAGACACCATCTGGCTATTCATAAAGGCGTGCAGAGCACCATTTCCCATATTCCCTGCATTCACTCTTCTTTCAATATCACTTTCACATGTTCCATCTTTTGTAAATTTAGATCCCAAGTATACAAATTCTTTCACCTCTTCCACTTGTTCCCCATCTATCACAATATTGCCATTCATCATCGTTTTGTTTACATTCACTTTCATTCTTTTCTCTTTCGAAGCTTCATTCATAATATTTACCATCTCCTGTAGCTCATTAGCGGATGACGCAAGTATTACTTGATCATCAGCGTAGAGTAAACATTTGATGAGTAATTCATTCATTCTTAACCCATACATACTTTCTTTTAAATCTGTCAAACATTTATCCATGAATAGGTTGAACAGCCATGGTGACGCAACACATCCCTGTCGAACACCTCTTTTGTTTATTCTGACACAAACACTAGAACCCTCATAGAGAGACTTCAATGCATGATTCAGATTACCGCCCCATATGTAGATAATGTTAACACAGCTCATTCCTCACCACTCGATCATAGGATCACAATAGATAGTTTTAGTAAAATCTCGACTAAAAAATTATCCCCTAAGGGGGGCTGGTAGACCTTTAAATCCGACCCTGCAAGTAGAATTTAACTGTTTGTGTACACAGTTAATGTATTTAATGATCTGCATTAAACATTTGTTGTCATTTAGAAATTATGCAACATTTCTATCAATTACAACATTTGCGTTTATAAATGACAAGCTGTTAGCGATGTCTAAACAATTTTTGTGATAAATTGTTAAACAAAAACCCGGGTTTTGTATAAAAACCGCCATAATAAAAACGTTTCCTAACTGCATTTTGTCACGAAATCTACGCCAATCGCTATGCAACTAAAACTATTTGCATTCGTGGTTTTTCCTCTCGTAATAGAGACATAAAATACCATTGCTTTATGTTTGAAACAGCTATGCACGCTATTTTGTGTATGTAACTTTGATATTTTTTAATAGGATACCAGTGCTTTCCAGCTGACATCACTAGTTTCATCTATTTTACTTTTCTGTAAACTTTTGTTTAAATACTTTGCAATTACTTCGTCAATTAACATGTTTATTTGTATATATACTGAAGTTATCTTATCTCGTTTCTGTTTGTTTCCTTCTCCACATCTTTCTCTTTCTCTTCTTTCTCCTAATCTTACTACCTTTCTATCATTAGTTTTCTCTCTTGTATACTAACACTAGCTGTCCAGCAGAACTTCGAATCGTGATTAAAAAATGAGAGGTAAGTGTACCAGAATAAAAAATATTTAACGATCTATTCCAAAACCTACCAAAAATAGATAAAAAACTTCATAAAAATCAGTCAAGCAGGACTGGAAGTGATCAGATATACACTGTAACTCGAAATTTTTGTACAATATAAACCTAAAGAGTTCGTCTGTTTGAACGTGGTTATCTCAGGAACTACTGATTATAATTGAAAAAGTATTTTACTATTTGATAGCTCATTTACAGTGGAAGACCATTTGATATATAAATTACATTAAAACTCGTAGAAGCCGAGAAATGCAAATTGTAAAAACTGGGAAAATTTATTCATTTAATGAGATTTGGTGCGTCCTTTAAATAAACGGTTAATGTTACACAACAGACAACATAACAAGTGCCTAAGTATGAAAGTAGGAGCTCCGAGGTACGTCAGAAATGACTTCAACCTGGAGGTATTCGTCCGGTACTTGGCGAGGAGTATGTTACGCCACGCGGACAACTCCCCACACCTACACTTCCACGGCATTGCCAGCCTGCTGGTTGGCAATGTCAATGAGCAGCAAACACAGGGCGTCCCCTGCCTCGTGAGCTTCCGCTGTCACCGCCTCCTGATGTAGGCGATAATGACAGCAAAGACGACGCAATATCAGTGGCAATACCCGAATTTCACCATTTAATTAATTGACCTGTGTGGACAGGATTTAATTAACTGACTTGGATGGACCTGGATGCCCGCAAACATACGGGCTGGTTCCCGCTAGCTACGCCCGGGCAAGGAGGCACTGCCTCGAGGCCCACACCCCTCAACTAAAGTTAAGAAGAACCCAAAATTCAAACCCAAAAAGTTGTAAAAGAAACTTCAAAATATCATATATCTGTCTCTTAAGATTGTGTAAATATAACGCTTTTGTCGTAAAATAATTGTTCTCGGCTGTTGCAAGTTGCATCCATTATTTCCTTAAGTCCTTTTGAAATGTCTGTGTTATTTGTGTGTTGCTCAATTTGGTACAGCCCCAAATACAAAATAGCTTAACATAGAAGAAAACAGGCAATATTAGATTAGTATTATCTGATATTGTTTGTGTATTTCCACAAAGACATCGCGCCATTGTCGGCTCGTAAATCTTAGCGCGCACATATTTCTTAGTCGCGACCTGCGACTGAACGACGTACTATTATGATTTATTGTAAGAATCTCTATATTTTAAAAGTAATGGGATCTTGAATTTAATTTTTAATCTATAACTACTGCTTTGCACGGGTAGTAAAGCATTTTATGCTATGTAGCGTTGAATGTGTCTTCACTGAACTTCAAAAAAAGGAGGAGGTTATCAAGTCAGCCTGCCAATCCGCATGCCTGCCAATCCGCAGTGGAGCAGCGTGGTGGGTCTATGCTCTAAAAACCCTCTCTCGTATGAGCGAGGAGGCCTGTGCCCAGCAGTGGGACGTTAATGGGCTGCTACTTACCTTATCAAGTCATATCTCACTTACAGTCACTCATATCTTCCGACTGGGTGGAACGATCTTGATGATTTTTTTTTTTGAATGAAAGGTGGTGCTGAATAGAGTCCCATGTTTTTTAAAACCAGTTCTGATTACGGCATCCATGACAAAACCGGATGTCTTAAATTTGCGGAAACATGTACGTGACAAATGGACGAACACCTCAAGATCACGCCAACCGATTTCCATGATTCTTTTTTATTAGAAAGGATATACTTTAAGGGTTGTTTTGTGATAGTTTGGTAAGGTTCTGATGATAGAATGGACCCCGATTCCGAATATAACAATACGAAGAACACTATAAAAGAATGCGCAATTATTTCTTATTTTTTGAGCATATTAATAATAATAATAAATCTTTATTAAGAGCAACATTTGACTCAAATTGTTTACAAACTTATGACTATGTTAGGTGCAAATACACTTTGATATAAAAATTAAATATTAAATTGAATGAAATGAAATTAAACAATATTGTATCAATAAAATAAACTAAACTGCCTTAAATCATATTAAATCACATTAATTAAATTTAAAATCACATGACACATATAAACAAATTAAGACTTAGAAAAANGCGTAAGCATGTGCGCGACAAATGGACGAACACCTCAAGATCACACCAACCGATTTCCATGATTCTTTTTTTATTAGAAAGGATATACTTCAAGGGTTCTTTTGTGATAGTTTGGTAAGGTTATGATGATGGAATGGACACCGATTCCGAATATAACAATACGAAGAACACTATAAAAGAATGCGCAATTATTCCTTACTTTTTCGACCATATTAATGTATTTGTAAGTTTTTTTTTGAAGGCGGTTCTTTCTTTGTTATTTTTTTTGTAATTTTTTAATTTTTTATGGGTTTACGCTTGACTGTAATATCACTTGATGGTAAGTGACGATGCAATCTCAAATGAAATCGCGATAACTTAGTAAAAGATAATTTACCTCTTGTAGTCGAAACAGCATCGTATTGGAATGCAATTGAATTGCTTGGAGGTACGTATTTGCAAGTAGGATGGTTACTAGCCACTGCCGAAACCTTCTACCAATCTAGACTGAGACAAATTAAAAATTCACTTACCGGGAATCGAAACTGATACCTCTATTAGCGAAGCGAGTTTGCGTTCATTGGTATATACCAGCGAGGCAATTGAATTATGTTATATTGTTGTTATTGGCGCTGGTTTATATCTGGCTCGAAGAACCAGCTCTTGGCGCTGGTTTATATCCGGCTCGAAGCATCAGCTCTTGGTGCTGGTTTAGATCCGGCTCGAAAGACCAGCTCTTGGCGCTGGTTTATATCCGGCTCGAAGGACCAGCTATTGGCGCTGGTTTATATCCGGCTCGAAGAACCAATTATTGGTTCTATATATACCACTCTTCGGAATATGTAAATTTTAATGAGTATTATATGTATTTTATCACGTCGATATTACATACATGAAAATATACCAATATATTTTTATTTACAAAGTTGATATCTTCTGCCTGATTAATGCTTAATTAGTGGACAAAACGGTCAAGAACTCTTAAGAAGTTAACTCTTAATAACTTGACGGACGAGGAGGCCCGTGTCTAGCAGTGCAATGTTACTAGGTTATTACTTAATTTGGCCCTGAAATAACCCGGAGCACTCCGTTATACACAGAGAAAAGCTACCAAGGGGGTTTTAGTGGGTGCAATCTCACGTAACCCTATCATTTCCAGAAAATAAATTTATGTATCAATGAAGATTTTTGCCCGATAACAAAAAACAGGCTATCGAGGGGGAGAACTGGCAATACCCACTAAAACCCAGAGGAATTCTCTTCATCCATTAGTGGAACATCAGAGCGCTCACACATTCCTCTCTGATGACGAGGATGAGTTCGCACCACCTGGAACCCCCCCCCCCCTGCGTTGTCGGTAAGAGGGAACATTGACGTTTCCCTTCTTTCGCTCGTGAGCCTCATTCAGCGAGATGACCGTTTCACAGAAGACCCCCCGCCCAGCATCTCTCACTGGAGAACATCGCGCCTACAACGCTCTCCAGCGTGAGATCCGCGCCATCGAAAGGTGACGCTGAGGTGCACAAGCAACACATTCTGCTGTAGTATGATGGGCTGAGCTAACAGCGGTACCACACTCATGGCAGACGGGTGACTCTTCACAGCCAAATCGGTGCAGCAATTTTCCAGCAGTAGTGTCCAGTTAGAACCTGCACCAGTCTCAAAGACAGCGACTCATACTCCCTAGTAAGCCATTGTTCCTTTAATGTGCAAGCTGAACCTCTGGTGTCTTACTTACGGACGAAGAAGGGTCCGCTGGGTTTTAGTGGGTATTGCGAAGTCTCCCTCGCTGATTCCCACACTCCTGACCCATTCAGGTCAGGGTAAGTGTGTTAAAGCATTTCCCAGTGCAAAAAAGGGGGAGGGCGGATCGCCTCCACAGAGGCACGCCCGCTACTAGGGACCTGAGGTTTTTTCTCCACCTTTCAATCAGAGCCCGGTCGACTCGGGCCCTGATGTTCATCGGCATCAGGCTGCAGGCCGCGTGTCCTCGCAGCCACTCTGAACTTATGGACGGCCGCAAGAACGGTGCGCAGTTCCCAAAGAGTATCGCTCGCCAAACTATCTACCCTACTTCGTAACATAATTTCCCTAACCTTAATCTGGCAGAAAACGCTACTTAGCAATAAGGCGGCCTTTTTGTAACCCATGATTAATTGTATATACTTCCTGTATTGTTTCTCTTGCTCTCTTTAAGTCCATTGAGTTTTCGTTACACGACATATTCGTTATACAACGAGAAAGGCCACTAAGGGGGTTTTAGTGGAAGCAATTCCACATAACCCGATTCTTCCCAATAAAGATTAGGTAATTGAAGATTTTCTCCCAATAACAAAAAAAGCTGTTACCTTACCTTACCAACAGATGAGTTTTAACACCTTTTCTATAATAGTAGAAATGGGTATTTTAAGTAGGTTTATAGCTCCTCGTATACTCGTAATAAAGTAAAGATGGCCGACATTTGGATGGACGCCAAAGATCTGGATAAGACCGACCATGTATCGGACAAGTGGGATGACATATAGGAGGTTAAATGGCAAGCTATTAATGGAAGAGATTGCAAATGGAGGGGATATGAATTGTCAGTATTTTATTAAGAAATAATGATAATGGCGGGAAGGAAACTGCTTTATATATTACTAATATTACTAACGACCCGCCAAGATTTTGCACGGTTATTTAAATAAAAATTCATTGTAAGAAATATGTTATATTGTAGATTATTTAAGCCATAGAAATGTTTGGACTTGATTGTACTTGCACACAAAAGGAAACACATTCTAACCTACAAAACTAAAATAAAAAGAGTAACCGCTGAGTTTCTTGACGGTTTTTTCTCAGCGGAACCAATCGATGGTTTATTTGTTTCAAACTGACAGACTATTGACGATTCAGAAGTGCTTTTATAGTCTATTTGTATGAAGAATATTTTGATTTTGGTTGATTTTCAGTTAGCTGAAGAGTTAAATTAGTCCGTTTTGAAAAATTCATAACCCATTTATCGAGAAACATTACAAGCTATATATCTTTACGCTTAGACAAATTCAAGCGATGCAACAATGCGGATTGTTTCAAAATCGGGTGCTAATCTCAGAAACTCTTCGTTGGATTTCATGAATTCTTTTAGGGTTGGATAGCCCATTAATTGACAAAGGTTGGCTACATATTTTAATGCTAAGACAAATAAAAGCGGTGCAACAATGCGGGATGTTTCAAAATCGGGTGCCAATCTCAGAAACTCTTATTCCGATTTAAAAAATTCTTTCAGTGTTACATAGCCCATTTATCGAGAAAGATTAGAGGTTATAACTCATTACGCTAAAATTCTTTCAGTGTTAGATGGCTCATTTATTAAGAAAGGCAATAACTTATATATCATTATGCTGAGACAAATAGAAGCAGTGCAACAATGCGGAATGTTTCAAAATCAGGTGGTAACCTTAGAAACTCTTGGTCCGATTAAAAAATTCTTTCAATGTTAGATGGCTCATTTATTGGGGAAAGCTATAAGTTATATATCATTACGCTGAGACAAATAGAAGCGGTGCAACAATACGGAATGTTTCAAAATCAGGTGGTAACCTTAGAAACTCTTGGTCCAATTTAAAAATTCTTTCAGTGTTAGGTAGCCCATTTATTAAGGAAGGATATAAGTTATATATCATTACGCTGAGACAAATAGAAGTAGTGCAACAATGCGGAATGTTTCAAAATCAGGTGGTAACCTTAGAAACTCTTGGTCCGATTAAAAAATTCTTTCAATGTTAGATGGCTCATTTATTGGGGAAAGCTATAAGTTATATATCATTACGCTGAGACAAATAGAAGCGGTGCAACAATACGGAATGTTTCAAAATCAGGTGGTAACCTTAGAAACTCTTGGTCCAATTTAAAAATTCTTTCAGTGTTAGGTAGCCCATTTATTAAGGAAGGATATAAGTTATATATCATTACGCTGAGACAAATAGAAGTAGTGCAACAATGCGGAATGTTTCAAAGTCGGGTGGTAACCTTAGAAACTCTTGGTCCAATTTAAAAATTCTTTCAGTGTTAGATGGCTCATTTATTAAGAAAGGCAATAACTTATATATCATTATGCTGAGACAAATAAAAGCGGTGCAACAATGCGGGATGTTTCAAAATCGGGAGGTAACCTTAGAACTAGGTTGATTTTCAGTTAGCTGAAAAGTTAAGTAGTCCGTTTTGAAAAATTCATAACCCTTTTATCGAGAAACATTATAAGCTATATATCTTTACGCTTAGACAAATTGAAGCGATGCAACAATGCGGAATGTTTGAAAATCAGGTGGTAACCTTAGAAACTCGTGGTCCGATTTAAAAATTCTTTCAGTGTTAGGTAGCCCATACATTGAGAAAGATTTTAGGCTATAACTCAACTGCGAAAACAGTTAAAGCTTTACAAAAATCATGTATGACAAAACTATTCTCCTAAAAAAGTTTAAAAAAGAGTCTATAACAGCATATGTCTACCTTTTAAGGTTGGTTCAATATACCCTTTTTTAATGGTAACCAAATTTGTCCTCTCGTGTCAGCTAATCATAAAATATTCATCAAATTCGCCATAATCCCACCAGTTTAGAGGATTTGTTTAAATGTATGCTATTAGTTCATTACGCATATCCTCAGATTACGCTAAGATGGTAATTGGTAAATGCCATATAATTATTGAGGGGTTACATCGTAATAATAGCAATTATAGATTGATTCAGGATATCAAACTGTAATAGCATATATGAAATCAAATTATTCTTTATTCAAGTATGCTTTTACAATATCTTTGAATCGTTAAATCTTACAATTTAATCTATGCATAAAAAATTAGCATAGTACTATATATGGAAAAAGTCGAAACAGTTTTATTATGAAATTATATGTGTATCTTTATCTATTTTAATATTATGATGGTCTGTACAAGCACTGATCTAAGAAGAACCTACGACAATCTTATTATTTTTTTATAATATAATAATAATAATAATATAACAAGCCTGATATCGTGATAATGGCACAGTCTCGGGTGTTTTTGGTGGAAATCACGATCCCATATGACGAGAATCTTGTGTGAGCTGAGACAGAGAAAAAAGGTAAATATCTGGATCTGGCGCACGAGATTATGTTGGGGGTGGGATCCACTGAAACCATCCCAATCGTAATATCTGCGAATGGTCTGATCCTAGTCAGTCTCGCTCACCATCTGAGACGATTGGGGTTCCGTGGCAGTACGCTCGCAGCAAGGATGCAGAAGGCGGTGTTGCTGGACTCGGCTAGGATAGTCCGGCGGTTTCTCAGCCTGTAGTCCTGACCCCCGGCCGTTTGGTCTCCCTGCCGGTATTTTTCCTCCGCCCGTTATATTTATTTATGTAATTGTTTATGTATGTCCATGTATTATTTGATATTTCTGTTATTATTATAAAATACCTTATATATAATATAAATATATATTTTTGCGTAGACGGGCGTGTGTGTGAAAGTAGAATAATAATAATAATATCCTTTATTCAGGCTAACAACCCATATTACATGTTTTTAAAAATTAAAATTAAAATTAACTTAAAATGAAATCAAAAAACACTAATCATATTATTTAAACTCATTAAAAATTAAAAAAAAAAACGTTTATATTATTATTTCGTGTATGATGCAGGGTAGACCAGTATCTCGTGAAGGGATTTCTAAAGTCTTCTCTTATATGGGATATAATATTCCATTTCTACTACGACGAAGCCGTTCCCAGTAAGATGCAGATCGCGATCTGAGTATGGCGAAGAAGTCAGGGACTCCAGCAGTTCCGAACATCGTTTTAGCACTGCAGAATCGTGGTAGTTTCATTAGAAACTATAACCCTGTATGGTGAAATCTAATCGTTTTATGTATACATTATGGTATTAAAAATCGTTATATAATCTAATTCAATTCGTTATCGTATGTATCATCGTATTTATAGTATGGTTTCTAAATTTTTAAGTCCCAGTCAACATTCAAATTATTGTTTGCCACTGTTAACTACTTGTTGACATGATACGATAGTTCTGTCTCAACTCGGACAATCTGAAATATAATCGTCTCTTTCTTATTAAGTCATTATGTTTATTATCCACTTTCGTTCGCTAGCTGTCGTAACAAAATATGTGTAGAGATAACACCAAACAATAGAAAAAACAAAAATAAATTAGTTACAAAGTGATCGTTACAAACGGTGCGTGATGTTGACGTTTTTGATTATATAAGTGATGCGAATAACAATGAAAACCCTTGAGGTAAGTTGTAACTTTTAACATATGAGCCTATAAATATAAGACGGACTTTTATCACTATATCTAAGTTTCGCAAGAAGACGCTACACCAGTCTCGATTTAATTAACAAAAGATAACATTGTATGGTTTAACCTTTAGCAAACATAAAAATCGTAACATTGAGTTGGCTTTCATAGACATTTAAGTCCCAAGAGCCACTTTAGCGTCTTTCGACCCGTGGGGCAATTGATGCAACAACGTCCGTATTGGGCGGGGCAAGCGACGGTGATATTCGTTAAAAAGCGAAGGCAAATTACGGGGTAGTTAGTAGCAGCCCATTAACGTCCCACTGCTGGGCACAGGCCTCCTCACTCCGGGGAGCGAAGGTTTTTAGAGCATAGACCCACCACGCTGCTCCACTGCGGATTGGCAGGCTTAGTACACAAGTGCACTCTCTATTCCTTNATGAAAACCCTTGAAGTAAGTTTCAATTTTTAACATATGAGCCTATAAATATAAGAAGGACTTTTATCACTATCTCAAAGTTTAACGCAACAAGACGCTACACTAGTCTTAATTTAATTAACAAAAGATAACATTGTATGGTTTACCATTAGCAAACAAAAAAATCGTATCATTGGGTTGGCTTTCATAGACATTTAAGTCCCAAGAGCCACTTTAGCGTCTTTCGACCCGCTGGGCAATTGATGCAACAACGTCTGTATTGGGCGGGGCAAGCGACGGTGATATCCGTTAAATAGCGAAGGCAAATTACGGGGTATTTAATTAGATTTCGTTTTGGAATCTATGTAGGAAACATTAAGAGGTAATTTATCTTTTAGCACGCTAACTTACAAGTAATAACAAAAAAGCCCATCATACAATATTCCCCTCATATAAAAAATGTTTGTCAATCACTCGTTCCCGTCTGTTTTCCCCTTCTTGTCGCCTCTTATTGAAATTTCGTATATCGTAATGGGCAATCGTTTACAGAGACGTATTAGAGCGTGCGAGGGTGTTAAATTGTGCGTCCTTGCCCCCCAGCTATTCGTGATTACGATGACTTTTGTTAACTTATAAAATTAAATCAATTTACGTTGTAAAAGTAACGAATAAGGATTGCTATTTAAAACCCTTGAGGGCAAAAATTTCTAAACTTTGCATGTCATATTTATAGACACAAAATCAGCAGTCTAATAAATAAGTATTAAGCTTCTAGCTCTAGAAATAGTGATATCATCCTTTACATCTCTTTTAAATCGACTGCAAAAAGAGGAGGAGGAGCACTGAAAAAACCTCATAACTTTCGACTGGGTGAACCGATCTTGATGATTCTTTTTTATATGAAAGGTGATGCATGTAGTAGGGTCACATTTGGTCCAGTTCTGATGATGGCATCTATGAGTAAACAGTATAAGTATTAAATTTGCATTAATCATGTGCGAGACAAATGGACGAATAACTCAAGATCACGGCAACCGATTTCGATGATTCGTTTTTTATTAGAAAGGGCATACTTCAACAGTTTTTGGATAATGGTTTGGTTAGATTTTGATTATGGGATCCATGAAAGAGTAACGGGCCTCTTTAATTGTTAGGTGCAATTTAACGATAGTTGGCAGAATCTTTTATAAGATCTCCGGATATTTGAGTCACGTACTATAACTTCGCTATGGTCAAGTGATTGTCGTAGTTAAATATGATGACCACTGGAACTCCTCAACGGCTTACAGTCAGGGTGCGATTTGTGGCAGAATTTATAACTGTCTGTTAATCAAATTGCAATGAGCTTACGTTTATTGCTGCATTGCAATAATTATTTATTGTGTGTATTATGTGTGAAGTAGTGGTAGCCAAATGGGAGTGGGTGGGGGGGGACTTTTGCGTATTAGTGAAGAGCTCGAATACCATATAAAAGATTGTTGGTAGCGAAGTAGCAAAGTTTGTTTAGTAGGCGGTTCTTTTTTTGTTGAAATTTAACATTAAAAAGTAGCCTTTGTCCTTTCTCAGAATCTAGAGTATCTGTGTACTAAATTTCATTTAAATCGGTTCAATACTTTTGGCATGAAAGCACGACGGACAGACAGAGTTAGTTTTGAATTTATAATATTAGTAAGGGTTGTTATTTTAAACCTTCGAGGCTAAAACATTACCAAACTTGAGATGTCACATTTATTTACATCAAATCAATAATCTAAGGAATAAGTATCAAGCTTCTATATCTAAGAACGACGATACTATCCCGTATAATGCTTTTTTTGCTTTAAAAAGTAGCCTATGCCCTTTCTCAGAATCTAGAGTATCTGTGTACTAAATTTCATTTAAATTGGTTCAGTAGCCTTGGCGTGAAAACGCGACAGATAGACATAGTTACTTTCGCATTTATAATATTAGTAAAAATTCTTATTTTACACCCTTGACGGTGAAATATTTCAAAACTTTGGTTGTCATATTTATTTATATCAATTCAATTACCCAAAAAGAAAGTATCTTAACTTCTAGCTCTGGAAATGACGATATGTTTTACATTTTTATGGCATTAGAAATCTGAGGCTCTAGACCGTCGGTGTACCAATTTTAGTGTTTAGTAGTTCAACAATTTTCGTTTGACGGCCTCGCTGGCGCAGTGGTGCGAGTAGTCGCTTTGCTAGCGGAGGTCCCGGGTTCGATCCCCGGTGGGACGAGTTTAGGAATTTGTATTTTCTAATTTGTCTGAGTCTGGACTGGTGGGAGGCTTCGGCTGTGGCTAGTTACCACCCTACCAGCAAAAACGTACCGCCAAACAAAGAGATTTGTGTTCCGGTACGATGTTGTGTAGAAACCGTAAGAGGGGGTATATCGCCTCTTAACAGATTAGCGCGTTTCCATCTTAGACTGTATCATCACTGACCATCAGGTGAGATCATAGTCAAGCGTTAAACTATCAGCAATAAATAAAAAATAATAATAATAATTTTCGTAGCTAATCTCCAAAAATAACTGATATACTTACCAACTTTATCCACAGGGGTGAATTTTCATTAAGTTTTTAAATGAATGGCTATCCGATCGACTTTTCTTTTCGTATATCATTTTCCTTTATCATAAATCTAATATTAGTCACTATCTCATAAAATATTTCTCCGTAAACAAAGGATATGTACGCCGATGAAATTGAACAAGATGGATGAAAATGCAGAAAATCGCTGGCAAAGTAGAATTCTTTGGCATACACCCTTAAAAGTTTTCATAAGGAAACTTGTATGTTGAGTGCCCGCCCGATAGTTTCGCGTGCGAAGATTCATTTTATATAACATGGAAGGAAAACTTAGAGAAAATATTTTCGAATTTTGACGTTTATTGATGTTTTGTTTCCACATTAATCGGAGAAAAGCATCAAAATGTTTCTTAATGTACATTTGAAAGAAAAAACAAGACGCTAAATCGTATTGCGGTTCCCATTGAAAGCATTTTGTATAAAAAAAACACTTACTTATTTATATCTATACACAAACGGGTATATAAAGGCAATGTTACCCACATAAGTAAGTAGCAGCTTATTAACGTCCCACTGCTGGGCACAGGCCTCCTCACTCGCACGAGAGAGGGTTTTTAGAGCATAGACTCACCACGCTGCTCCACTGTGGATTTCCAGGCATAGTACACAAAGTGCACTCTCTATTCCTTCACTCTCATAGTCCGATGTGACGGGAATCCGACACGACCGGAGAGAGATCAGACGCAGGACCGACGGCTTCACGTGCTCTCCGAGGCACGGGGATAGAATCACACCGCCAACTTCCCAACTTCGGACAAATATTGAGAAAATCTTAATAGAAAACTCAATATTGGTTTTTGAATTAGCCCGTCCTGGGACTCAAACCCAGAACCTCAAGTCTGTGGTCGAACATGGTAACCACTTGACCAATGAGGCAGACCCACATACTCCGTAGTTACTCCTATCGCAACATAAATGCTCATTGGAACTGTAATTCCTAAATTCCTACAAGATCTCGTCATGTAAGGAATAGACCGACATTTACAACGATATCTCCAAAATCGCCTTTATGAATAGCCAGATGATGTCTCAAAGGGCCAGACTGGCTGTACATGCTGGAGTGTTGGTGCCAATATTTATGTATGGTAGTGAAAGTTGGATATGGCAGAAGAATCACAAAAGTAAAATAAATGCGGTAGAGATGAGAGCGTTGAGAAGTATGAGTGATTTAAAATTGTGATTTAAAATAGAGTAAGAAATAGTGTGATAAGAGAACGTTGTGGTATAAAAGAAGACGTAGTGACTAAAATTGAGAAAGGTATGCTTAGATTTGGGCATGTAGAGAGAATGAATGAAAGGAGACTGACAAAAAAGATTTATGAGTCAAGAGTGAATGCGAAAGTTGGAAGGGCAAGACCGAGGCGAACGTTTCTGGGCCAAATCCAGGACATTTTAAATAACGGCCAGGTCAAGAGTACTCTAAACCGACGAACCTGTATGAAAGGTTTAATGAGAATGAAAGAAGCGAAGGAGATATGCAAGGATCGTGGCAAGTGGAAGGATGTTGTCTCTGCCTACCCCGAAGCGAATGAGGCGTGATGCTATGTATGTATGTTGATTTGAAACTTGGCACACATTATCCTATTGTGATGTAGATTATTATTAAGAACGAGTTTCCCAATATTTATTTTTGATTGAGAACTACGTAGTTAAAACCGTTTCACTTTAACACAATCTAAAATCGTTAGAAATTCTTCGCTTTATATTATTCATATAAAATTTTTATAAAATTGGTTATTTATTTATAGTTACATGTATTGTAACTAAATATCAAACAAACAATATGAAGTTATAAAGTATAATATGAACTTCTTTAACTCATTATCTAGAATTACGGGAGCTTTTACTGGAGCTTTCGATAGATGGCACTGTATAATGTTTTGCAAATACGGATATTAATTTATTTAATAAAACCTGATGTGTCATTTACTACAGGTTTACAAAAATGTAATTTTGAACTTGAACGGATGAAAAAAAATGTTTCTATATCTGAAATGTTATATTTTCTAACTAGAGAGATAAAGATTCATGAGTAGTACTTTTGTTTACTTAATTTGAATACAGTAACAACATAATAATGCCGAAACGTAGACATACTACGTAGAGTATTCAAGTGCACTCGCTTTGAGCGTCCCTTTTAGCTAAATTAAGCTCCCTCTCAACGCGTCCTCACAAGAAATCCTCAGAGTAAGCATGCAAAATTACTAGAATACCTGACTCGAGACCCTGAAGTCTAGAACTACCTTTGCCAAAGGAAACTTACGTCGTAAACGAAGGCCGCTTTATCATTTCAACCATATTTAATAAAGTATACTTAACGATATTTTGGTGAAGTGTTAGAGAGAGAAACTACACTTTATTAGACATTACTAACAAAATAAGAGAATATATACATTAATGTAATTATAGAATACAGGTTATATTACGCAAAAGGCTCGGTGTGTAGATACTAATACAAATACTTATAAACAATTCCAAAAATATATAATTTAATAGATAAATATATCCTCGGCGTTCGAAACGGGAAAAGTTGTTTCACTATTAATGGAAAATACAATGTTTTTTTTTAATTTGGTCATTATTAAAATACATTTTGCGATATATTGTACAGTGCCATCTATTGAAAGCCCTCGAAAGAGGTTTAAATACTTCTATCTTTGTTATAAGTTTACACATAGCGCCATCAATTCAAAGCCGATGTAAAAGATTTTACTACTTCTTTCTAGAGCAATCTTTTGAAATCCCACGTTAGAGGATTAAATACTTTTTTTATACCATAAGTTTAAACATAGCGTTAGCTACTAAAAATCCTTGCACGAGTTTTAAATACTTCTTTCTTTCTATGTTATAAGTTTACACATAGCGCCATCAATTCAAAGCCGATGTAAAAGATTTTACTACTTCTTTCTAGAGCAATCTTTTGAAATCCCACGTTAGAGGATTAAATACTTTTTTATGCCATAAGTTTAAACATAGCGTTAGCTACTAAAAATCCATGCACGAGTTTTAAATACTTCTTTCTTTCTATGTTATAAGTTTACACATAGCGCCATCAATTCAAAGCCGATGTAAAAGATTTTACTACTTCTTTCTAGAGCAATCTTTTGAAATCCCACATTAGAGGATTAAATACTTTTTTATGCCATAAGTTTAAACATAGCGTTAGCTACTAAAAATCCATGCACGAGATTTAAATACTTCTTTCTTTCTATGTTATGAGTTTAAACATAGCGACATCAATTGAAAGCCCACAGGAGAAGTTTAAATACTTCTTTTTGTGTTTTACCTTTAAACATAGCGCAAACTATTAAAATCCTACGTAAGAGGTTTAAATACATATTTCTATGTAATAAATTTAAACATAGAGCAATCTTTTGAAGTCCCACGTTAGAGGAATAAATACTTCTTTTCATATCATAAGTTTAAACATAGCGTTAGCTACTGATAGCCCATGTATAAGATTTAAATACTTATTTCTATGTAATAAGTTTAAACATAGCGCCAGCTACTAAAAATCCATGCACGAGATTTGAATACTTCTTTCTTTCTATCTTATGAGTTTAAACATAGTGCCATTAATTGAAAGCACACATGAGAGGTTTAAATACTTCTTTTTGTGTAATACCTTTAAACATAGCGCAATCTATTGAAATTTCACGTCAGATGTTTAAATACTTTCTTCTATGTAATAAGTTGAAACAAAGCTCAAACTATTAAAATCCCACGTTAGAGGATTAAATACTTTTTTTTATATCATAAGTTTAAACATAGCGTTAGCTACCGATAGCCCATGTATAAAATTAAAATACTTCTTTCTATGTAATAAGTTTGAACATAGCAAGAGCTTTCAGCTTGCTAAACCAGCCAACCAGCCAGATTGCGGATAAAATAGAGTACCCAAGCATCTAGTTGATATCTGAGGAAGATGTCGGGTAAGGAGGCATTTCCTCGAGGCTTGCACCCCTCAGCTCCACGCAGCTGAGTAGAAACCTGGATGTTCTCTCTATGTAAAACGTTTAAACATAGCACCATCTATTGAAAGCCCACGTAATTACTCTTTTATGAGACATATTACTAAGAACTTCATGTTAAATGGCGTAGGCATTATTATTGATTTAGTTTTGTACAGGCTAAGGTTTTTTTTCGCAAATAAGACATTACGTTATCGAAAAGAATACATTAGAATAGAACTTAGGAAATTGCACTTTCTTATATGTCTAAGTGAGAAGGCAGGACTTACGATTAATACGACCAAAACCAAAATGATGACAAACATGACAAAAACAAATATAGCGGTTGGAAGCGGGGATGTTGAGTACGTAGATGATTACATTTATTTAGGACAAAATATATCGTCAGAGATCAGACGTCTAAAGAAGTGGATAGAAGAATGAATAACACCTGGCAAAGATATTGGTCTCTCAACGAAATTATGGACAGTAAATGCATACCGATTTCAGAAAAAAGAAAAATAGACAACATTTGCATCTTCTCATGTCTGGTCTGACAACCATAGGGTTGTCAGACCTGGCCATTTACTCAAAATACCGAACATAAACTATGTGTATGCCAGAGAGGTATGGAAAGGAGTATGATGAATATACGCTTGCAAGACAGATGGAAAAAATCGGACATTAGAAATGCTACCAAGGTAACCGATTTCCGAACAAAAACAAGAACACTGAAATTGAGGTGGACGGGTCACATGATGCGAACATGGCTCGATAAATGGACCAACAAGGTATCGCAGTGGTATCCAAGAACCGAGAAAAGACGCAGAGGCAGACCAATAAAGAGATGGAAGGACGATCTGCCTAAAGGTTGGCGAAGATTGGCAACAAAGCGAAACAAATGGAGAGATCTAGAGGAGGTCCATGTCCATGACAGCCTGAGCCGATGCTGAGAAAAAAAAACATTATATTATGCTAATAAATGTATAGATAGGTTAGATTAAAATAATATATATGTCGGAGAATAAGAGAGAAGCAGCGCATAAAGCACAGGGGCGTAGGGTTCTCCGCCGATATCGTCATTTAATTTCTTATTCTGTGGGCGTTCTTGGGTAATATTGGTGCAATCAAACACTTTGTTAATTAACTCGGATTATAATGTTCAATCACTTAAAGTTCCCGATATCAATTTACACAAACTCATTAATAATAATAGTTAGGAACGCGACAGTTCCAACAGTCGACCTCTCCGGTCGAGCGCCACTCGACAACTGCCGAGAGACCTCCGCCGGACTGCCACCATTGACTCTGTCCCACGCTGATAGATGGCGCCAGCGTTCCACAGACACCTGCCATCCGCCATATATATAGGTTAAAGTAGTTTTAAGTTTATATCGGTCAGAGAATAAAGGCTATTTTTATTTTTTTATTTATTTTTATTTATATGTCTAAGTATGGAATAGTTGGAAGTACGTATTACCAGCTTGTCTGCCATCTTAGACTATATCGTCATTTACCATGTGAGATTATAATCAAGCGGGAAACATGAAAGCTTTTCCATAAAATCCCTTACAAAATAAAACACACAGATAATAAAAAGCTGCGAAAGCAATAACAGTTTAACAAACCAGCCGTTATTAATGAGACATATCCGGTAACACGTAATGACTTCCGTGTAATAAAATGGACTAGTTTCATGACGTGATATACATTGTTTAATGATTGATTGTTATTCTTTAGTATTTCTTCATTACGTTGATTATAAACAACTTGCGGTTGTTTTATAACACAAAGTTACTCTTTAAATGTACTCGGTTTAATTGTATCTGTGTTAGTCTATTTGAGTCCTATGACTATGTTTAGTTTTAGTTAATGTTCATCAACTCGCGCTGTTCTTGATTCTTGCTTAACAATATCACTTTCGGTTTCGCTATTATATGTTTTTTCTTTATTATGGTGACATCTAAGATTTTAAGCTTCGAAATTCAGGTTATGGTGAAGTCTATGCTAATCTTTTCGATGGACTTATATACGAGCTTAACTTATTAAGGATCTTGTCAAGATCTCTATAACTTACATACAAGTCATTAAGTTTTTTCTTTAAGTACTGTAGGTCGGACAGATTACTCATTATTTTTTCAATTTTAGGGACATGTAACTTGGGAAAAAACAATGACTCTTCTTGTGGTCCACAAAAGGATTCGGAGGGTATTGCTGGATTTTAGTGGGTATTATGACTTATAGCCAGCGAGTGTTACCATCCCAATTAGATTTAGTCTTTTTTTTTACGCTAGGAAATGCCTTTAGGTACCCCTGTCAGAGTAAAATCTTATCGGGAGTGTGGGACTCGCTGGTAAGCCAGAATAGCCACTTACACCCAGTGATATCCTTCGCATACTTTTGTGGAGCACCAGAAGATCGGTAGACGCAATCTACCCTGGCACTCCGGA
Source organism: Elymnias hypermnestra (assembly GCA_015832385.1). Lineage (NCBI taxonomy): Eukaryota > Metazoa > Arthropoda > Insecta > Lepidoptera > Nymphalidae > Elymnias > Elymnias hypermnestra. Next base: position 975,285 of record JACTOM010000093.1, read on the forward strand.
ACATTCATCTGGAAAACTTAAGAAGGAGGAAGGAGAAACGCAAATCTACGCTTTCTACCTCCGAACCTCCTGAGCCGAAGTAAAGGAGCGTCCACAGCGTTGTCCCTGCGCCTCTCATGTACCTCCTTCAGGGAAATAACACTTTTACAGAAGGAAGCCACTGCCCCCCACACCCTATCACCGGTGAGCATTGAGCCAACTATGTCCCCCAGTGAAAGGTTTACTCCGACCAACGTCGTCAATTGTGTGCTGCACTGAATCCACAGGTGCATCACATTCATGGCAGGCAGGTGTTTGCTCCCTGCGAACTATCTGATGTAGGTACTTGCACCAGCCTGCACCAGCCTGTAAGTGGGAGACCCGTGCCCCCTAGATATCCAATTCTCCAGGTGGAGACGGATGGCTTCCACCGTAATCAGACCCGCTGTAGGAGATCCGAGATCCTCATGCCACGTTTGGATCAGTGCTCTGTTTCCTCATAACAGATTAGCGCGCTTACATCTTAGACTTTATCGTAGGTAGGAGGGTTTGTTTGTATGTCCATATGTTTTAGTAAATACCACCTATCCTTTCTACCTTAGATAATCTCTGTAACCCTAAGGTTGTCTGGTAAAAATCGCTAAAAAGCGATTTGATCGCTTCATTGTACTATCTCATAAGTTTGTCAGTTCGTTGTCATATTTGATGTGTACAATAATGAGTATTACATCTATCTATCTTCACTCACCAGCAGTTGAGTTCACAGTTAAGTGTTAACTTGCTTAACAAAGTTCGTACCCGCAACTCTTTTAGCAATAAGAGTTTTATCACTTAACAATCAAAGCTATATTAAGGAAAATAAGTTGAATTGAGTATCAAAGATACATGTTTCACATTCACCCATCAATACCAACGATTATATTCACGATTGAGCGCATTCATAAATTCACAATTCCCTTTTATTTTCGCGACATGTCATCCAAATGTACAAAATGATCGACGATCGGGAAAAAAATATGCTCACCGGAAGACGATTGTATTTTTGCTTATTGAGTAACCTAATTCTTATATATCAACTCTTTTATAGCAATATTGTTCATATTGCTGTTTTATTATTAGAAAACTGATATTTATAAGCACAGCTCTTCACTATGCGTCTATTTAATCGAACTCCTTCTAAATGTTGATGAATATTTTTATATGTGCTTTTTCACTATGTAGACTGTCATTAATAATGGATTTTACTATATTCCCACTGGTCTAAGAACCACGTAAGATACCGTTTGTACAAAAGAAACAATATATTACAATTCTTTTTAAAAAGGGACGAAAATCTACTAAATTCTCAGAGGTGACCAATAAAAGTAAGGTTAAATAAATAAATAATAAGATGCTAGTAATCTCGACTACGAGAGAGAAGGCAAGTGTCCAGCAGTGGGACATTAACAGGCTGCTACTTACCTTGCCTTGCATTTATCACCATCAGTTGTAAATCTCTCGAATCGGTGGCCTTTTACGAAAAAAGGAAACCTCGAGCATTCAAGAACGAATAACTGTGAAGAGGATGTTACAAATAAAATTTGAGTGACTCAAAATGAAGAGAAGACGAAAGGAATGAGCTTGAAAGTTTATGGAAAAAATTTAAAGATGGCGTGGTTGGTGCTGCTATTGATGTGTGTGGACGTCTATAAGGAAGAAAGATAAAAATAAGAAGAATATGTAGATGGACAAAAGTGTTCAAGAAGCCGTGTGTGAAAAGAAGAAAGCTTGTTCAGATAGGTTACTTCAAAAGCTAACCACCGAATGCAAAAGGCAACGAATGATGATGTAAAAAAGGCAATAATCGAACATAAAAGTTGTAAGTGGAAGATCAAGGCGAACGTTCCTGGATCAAATCCAGGACATATTAAATAAGGGCCAGGTCAAGAGTACTCTAAACCGACCAACTTGTATGAAAGGTTTAATGAGAATGAAAGAAGCGATGGAGATATGCCAGGATCATAGCAAGTGAAATGACGTGGTCTCTGTATGTATGTAGTTGGAAATTGGACATGATTTGCAGATAAAATGATATTTAATGTTGCTGTGAAAGCCTACTGTTCAAAGACTTTTTTAGTTATAATTGGAAATCAGAAAAGGTAGCTTACAAGGTATTTCAAGGACTTTATAGAAATGAAATCAAATAACTAACTTATAGTGGGAATTTATACGTAAGGCCAGTGGAGTTCTCAATCAAAGCAACGTAAAAGTAAATCGTCGAGTCTTGAATGCGTCTAAGTTTGAATTTTATTCGTTCTCAGAGCGCTAATGGTGTTTGCTTGAACAAAAACTCGCTTGATTAAAATCGTTTGTCGTAATAAAAAGGAGTTGTAAAAAGTTACAACCGTACAAAAGTGGAGACCGATATCGGCCCATGAAATCAATCAGCGATATTGATTACAGATACAAGTGTTAAAACTAATACTGAGGTTATCTTTTAACTAACACTGGTAACTTGCACTGAGGTTTACAGAAAAACTTTTAAAAGCGAATAAATAACACTATTTATAAAGAGTAGTGTCCACATGAACGCATCGCACTCATAAACTGAAATCAAAATATACAAATACACACAAGCATCATCACACACACACACACACACACAAACGTGCGCGCGCGCACGCACGCACGCACACTTACACGACTTGCACACCACACACACTTGCATGCAAACACTTTCTTTTTCTTCCTTTTTTAATATTCAAATTTAAATTTTATTTTGGAGTACGTTTAATTTAATTTTCCATGTACATTGTTTGGGAAGGCACTATCCCCTAAAATACGGGTTTTCCTAGCTTAGGGGTCAGGATGTCACAAAAAAATGTATTACTTTTACCTAATAAATAAATATTTAATTTCATTTGTTTCGTGTCATTTAAGACGTTCAGTGGGAGTGAATGAATTGCTCTAATCTAAATATGTAATAAACTAATATACCATTGCATTGATATCAATGCTGACATTTAAAAAATTGCTAAAAGAACATTCTCTTTTAGACGCAAAGTATTATAGCGGTTAGGGCGATACGGAGGTACTGCACGGTATCATGGATGCCGGCAACCCTTCTGGCAGGCGATTCCCCATGGGAGCTGCGGGCTGAGGTTCTTGCAGCCGCCTATCAGTGCAGGGCGGTTGCAAGAATCGCAGGCGGTATACCTGATAGTGACTAGGTTCGGACGAGAAGACTCCTTTTGGATATAGCCTTAATGGAACGGTGGAAGGAGGATCTTCAATCGCCAGTTGCGGGGGTAGCCATTGCGGAGGCGATCCGTCCCCACTTGGAGAAATGGCTACCCAGAAAGCACGGATCGCTTTCCTACAGACTGGTGCAGGTGTTGACTGGACACGGATGTTTTGGTAAATACCTGCATCAGAGTGTAGCCAACACTCTGAGGAATCGGCCGCCTGTCAGGAGTGTGGTGCTTCTATAGATTGACAGAGTTTTCCGCATGGGAACCTCAGCGATACGTCCTGGAATCCCTAATTGGGGTGAACCTCTCGTTGGTGAGTATAGTCTACGAAATGCTTGTTAATGGGTTGGAGGGTAGTTGCCTTCTTCTGCGAATCTGTTATGTCGCTGAAAGAGGCATCAGAGAGGATGAGACAAAATACCGTCAACGCTCTCCCGGTCCGACGTAGGCGGGCAACAGGATGCGTAGATATGAGCATCTTCTTTCCCTTTCATAAATGATTTAAATAAGGTGGCTACATCCGGAGTGCTAGAGTGGGTTGCGTATGCGTACCTCTGGTTTTCCTTTCAAGGATTTCGAAGGTTATCCGCTGGGTTGTAGTGGGTATTCTGATCTCTCAGTGAATGCTACACCCCGTGCATAAAGGCATTTTCCAGCGTCAAAAAAAAATACTGTTATTGGGTAAGGTATTGAAACTATACTTGTATTACAAAAAAGAGCAATACCTGCAATATATCAATTAGGATCTCACGCTTTTAAAAGAAAAATTCAAAGTAACATCACTACTATTTTTACCCAAGAAATTAAACTAAACTTGTATTTTAAAGTGAAATCATTTTTCGGTTTGAGAATACGAATTTTAATACCGCAATCAGTTTTAGATTTGCCTCCGCGTATTTTTCATAAATATTTAGGCGATAGAAATGTTTGGATTTGATACCATTTGCACACAGAAGCAAAATATTATATATTGTAACATACATGCTATTAATTCTAGTAGGTAACATAAAATTAACAAGTCATTCAAGGGTAACTGTATACGCTTCTATAAAAACTCCCAGAAGAAGTAACAAAGATGTCTATGAGTAAATTTAAATCTTTCATTAAAAGAAAGCTAATAGAGAAATCATTTTACAATTTGAAGGAATATTTAGAAGACTTAAAACAATGGGAGTGAATGAATTGCTCTGTATGTACCTTAATAATATTATAATAATATAATTAAAAATATGTCAGAGAATAAGAGAGAAGGAGGGCATAAAGCATAGCGGCGTAGGGTTCTCTGACCGACATCGTCATTAATGGCATCCATAATTCCTATACTGTGGGCGTTCGTGGGTAATGTTGGTACAATCAAAAACTTTATTAGTTAACTCGGATTATAGTGTTCAATCACTTAATGTTCCCGATATCCATTTAAACAAACTCATTAACAATAATAGCTAGGAACGCGACAGTTCCAACAGTAGACAGCTCCAGTCGAGCGCTACTCGAGCACTGCCGAGAGACTCCCGCCGGACTGCCACCATTGATTCCGTCCCACGCCGATATATGGAAAGAAAGAAAGAAAAGAAAGAAAGAAAGAAAATTCATTTATTCGTCGTAATGTAGGAATGTGGTTTACAAATATTATATATATACTAACAGTAGTAAACCTTACGCTACGACGAATAGGCCAACAGCTCAGGCTATGCCATTTGTCAGTAAGACAACTGGCGCTGATTTTCAGCTGCAGCCTTTTGGTGACATCACGGTATAAATAAAAAGTAACATANCAGTTGCACACAGAAGTAGAAGTAGGTTACATAAAATTGACAAGTCATTCAAGGGTAACTGTATACACTTCTGTAACAAACTCCCAGAAGAAGTAACAAAGATGTCTATGAGTAAATTTAAATCTTTCATTAAAAGAAAGCTAAAAGAGAAATCATTTTATAATTTGAAGCAATATTTAGAAGAGACCCAACGGTGGGACTGAATGAATTGCTTTATATGTACCTTGATATAGAATTAATTAAAAATATGTCGGAGAACAATAGAGAAGGAAGGCATAAAGCATAGCGGCATAGGGTTCTCTACCGACATCGTCATTAATGGAATACTGTGGGCGTCCGTGGGTAATGTTGGTACAATCAAAAACTTTATTAGTTAACTCGGATTATAGTATTCAATCACTTAATGTTCCCGATATCCATTTACACAAACTTATTAACAATAATAGCTAGGAACGCGACTGTTCCAACAGTAGATCGCTCCGGTCGAGTGCCACTAGAGCACTGCCGAGAGAATACCGCCGGACTGCCACTATTGACTCTGTCGCACACCAATAGATGGCGCCAGCGTTCCACAGACACCTGCCCTCCGAAAAATATATATTGTAATGATGATGATATAAAAAAAACGTACACCCGACTCAGTTTTTTTGTGGGCTCTTCTCAGATCAGGGCGCGGTGGAACCCTCGGAACTTTAGATTCTCAGAAATCATTTGTCGGGTTACGCATACGCATTTATAATAAGATACCTCAATCAGTTTTGGATTTGCCTCTGCATAGTTTTAAGAAATATGTCAAAAATATCCTTTTAGAAAAAGCATATTATAATGTTGAGGATTATTTAAGCGATAGAAATGTTTGGAGTCGATTCCAGTTTCTCACAGAAGCAATATATTACACATTGTGGCATACAAAACTATCTTTAAAAGAGTAACCGTTGAGTTGCCGGTTTCTTCTCAACGGATTCAACTTTCCGAACCGGTGGTAGATTTGTTACCAACAGACAGACTACTGACGATTCAAAAGTGCTTTTTGAGTCTACTTGAATAAAGAATATTTTGATTTGATAAGTCGTTCTTGAATGTTATCATCAGTCCTTCATTTAAATATTATATGGAAAAATACGATATTTGACGATTCATAAGTGCTGTAATAGGCCTACTTGAATAAAGATATTTTGACTTTGACTTTACAAAACTATATTTAAAGGGGTAACCGTTGAGTTTGTTGCTGGTTTCTTCTCAGCGAAATCAACTTTCCAAACCGGTGTTATATTTGTTAAGCCATTCAAAAAAGGTTTTTGTGCCTACCTTAATAGATAATATTTTTTATATGTGTACATTTGTGTGTATGTTTATGCCATTGCTCATCAGTTTCGATACTCCTGCTTTTTAAACCCACAGGTTGCTTGGAAGACATCGCTATTAAGCGATAAGCCTTTTGAACATGTTTTATTTGTTAATTTATATTTATTGATTAAAAAAAACCCTCGTAACTTTAGATGATAAGTCGTTGTATAATATCATCAATAGTCGTGTATTGGAATGTGTAGAAAAGCTTATGTTTGATGATTCAAAAGTGTTTTATATACTCGAATAAAGTATTTTTGAATATCACTATATAAATGAATAATATTATGTTAACAAGCAATTAATAAAGTTACAAAGAGTATAATTTTTTTGTCTCAAACTCTGCAAAGCTCGTAATTAAACTAGTTTATTTGTTCCCGCTGCTTCAGTTAGTTTGAAACTGGATCCGCTGGAGTACATTTTAAAAAGGAATAAAATTGTATTGGCGTTCAAGTTGCAAGCATAAATTCAAGGAAGTCACCCGTGGAGCACTCATTTGAAGTTAACTGTCCTGAAAAGCGTCGTAAGAACAAAGTTTTGGAGGTTCGCCGACAGAACTCGCTGAGTTATTTTGAAACTATGTTGGCTACAAAGGAAAAATGCTCTATGTAGAGTGAGTCAACTGTACTTAATTTGCAATTCGGTATTTTAGACGACGACTATGATTTTAATATAGAACTAAACTGTACTCAAATTTATATGCGTCACATAAAAGAAAGAGGGTTTAACGGAAAACGAATTTGATTACTATTAAAAAAAGTTATAATAGTTGAAAATGTTTGTATGGAAAAACCTCGAACCCAAGGTTCAGTATTGTGGGATTCTGCGAAGGAGGAGGCCTTCAAAAACCCACTAGCACCAGGGGTTAAACTTTCGTATTCGTCTCAATATAGACATATACTATCAAGGCATTTTTTCAAAGATGTTTTAATAATATAGTCTATAAGCTTCGTCGATAAATGCAATGTCTTACTATTTAAATATTTCTCATTATTAAGAAGTAATAAAACCAGGTTTTCGTTTAAAATTAAACTATCTAGACCAGACGTATAAGCCTCACATAAAAGAAGGGTTAGATAGAAAACAAATTCGATTAATATGAAAAAAGATATACTAACCCCACAAACCCCCATCCTATGGGTCAGGATTGATGGATTCTCCGAAGGAGGAGGCCTCCAAATACCTACTAATACCCAGCGGTACCCTCCTCACACATATATGAAGCCCCGGAGTTGCAGCTATAGCTCCTCCCTCTGCCTCTCCTATGTCTCTTTCACGGAAATAATAGTTTTGCAGAAGGAGACCACTACCTTCCACTCCCATTTGCTTGTAAGCATTGCATCAACATGTCCTCCAACGATGTTAAAAGATACTGCTGGGATTCCCACGCCAGGCGTTCCACCAGCGAATCCTAGGCCTTTGCTAGCGGAACCAGTACAGATAAAAGACATTCATAGTTCTTTTATATTGCCTTTTACTAAACTGAAAAGGTTCTACGTATCCACCTTCTATTAAATCGCCTGATATTGAGTTAAAGTGCATATTAAATTTTCAACTAACTTCTCACAGATTTAAAAGCAATATTTTTTAAGTAAACAGAAATATTGTAGAGGAAATAAAACTTAATCAACAACATGTCCTTTGATACGAGACTCCAGGAAACTCGGAAAAACTAATTAAATTTCTTCCTTTGAGGGTAGATGTGTGCGGGTGTCGATAGTCCCTTATTATTTAGTAAAATTGCGAAGGTTTAGTACACAGTTTAATAATTTTATTGGTTTTTAAAAAGCATATAAATATCGGATAAAAAAATGTTTCCTAATACACTTTCAGTCGGGTGTTTAGTGTTCTACATGTGGATAAAAGAGATTTCCCGTTGGATTTAAGTGAGTATTGTGGGATTTAAGTATTACAATCCCGATCCTAGTTTAATTTAGTGCATAACTGGATTTTCCAACATCATATGAAAAGATACAAAAGTACTTTAAAGATTTCAGTACTCTTCTACGTAAACGAGGTCTATTTATATTTTTCAGTAAACCCAAATCGGATGGCACTTTTCCATGCAAATGTTGTGATTGAATAACGTTATCATACTGCTGGGCGGATTATTCGCTTACTAACTCAATAGTGGTGAAGCCGAGCGTCGCTTGCAACTGGTTTATTTATGAACAGTTTCCTTTTAACTGACTGAATATTTTAAACATATTTCTAGTTTATGAAACGGATAATTTCTTTTGTAAAACTTTAATAAATTCTCCTACGAAAGAAACGACATTATACAATGTCGTGCAAACTGACTGTGTGCCCTAAAATATTTGTTAAAGGCAGACTTATTTAAAATCCATATTTGTTTTAAAAAATTCAATGCTAATCTACTCGTATCTAACTAGTATTGTAAAACCAACACAACCACTTACCGATTAAATTACAAAAAATAGCTACTCACGCCATCTATTGAAAGCGTTTGATATTAGTTTTACTAAAAACAATGCTGCTACCTCCATCTATTGACATAGATCGGAACTAGTGTATTAAAATCAATAGATTAACCTACAAATTCATTCATAGTTTATATAGCTAGTTTTACTATTAAATAAACCTAGCAACTCTATCTTTTGACATGGTTCGAAGGTAATAAGTAGCAGCCCATTAACGTCCCACTGCTGGGCACAGGCCTCCTCACTCCGAGGAGCGAGGTTTTTAGAGCATAGACCCACCACGCTGCTCTAGTGCGGATTGGCAGGCATAGTACACAAGTGCACTCTCTATTCCTTCACTCTCATAGTACGATGTGACGGCAATCCGACACGACCGGAGAGAAATCAGGCGCAGGACCGACGGCTTAACGTGCTCTCCGAGGCACGGGGGTGGATTACACCGCCATCTTCCCAACTTCGGACAAATATTGAGAAAATCTTAATAGAAAACTCAATATTGATTTTTGAATTGGCCCGACCTGGGACTCGAACCCAGGACCTCATGTCTGTAGTCGAACATACTAACCACTAGACCAATGAGGCAGTCGAAGGTAATGCTTTAAAATCATTACATTGACTTACAGACTTACTCAGATAATAAATATTACTACCAACACCTACTGACATCGTTCTAGAATACATTTACTAATAAATAAATCTACTAACTCGAACCTCGACCCGCAGATTCAATCAAATGAGTAACATCGTTACGATCACTATCTATTGATAACTTCCGACATTAGTTAGAAAAAACCTTAAATAAAAAAAAAGAAATGACGTCAACTCAGGACGTAAGGAGCATTTCATCCGGGGGAAAACTCCTCGCACATATACGTCCACGGACTTGCGAGCTAGCACCCAAGAGTGGTAAGAACCACCTCCTGATGTGGACGATGATGGCAAAGTTGAAGCGACGGCATTGGTGATACCCAGAAATAATTTACCGGACATAAAATGGATGTCTCATAAAAGTTACACTCACAAGGAGACATGGCCTTAGGGCTTGTATTTTACAGTATTGCTGAGAAGAACCCCGGATAGATCATTAAATTAGTAAGAAATTTGAATTTATTTCATGGTAGTGCAATAAAACTTAATAAAAATTGAATAGGATCAATTAAATTCCAAGATATCGTGCCCTATTCACACAAAAGACAGTTACAAAATAACTCAGCCGGCGAACCTCCGAACTTTGTACTTACGACGCTTTTCGTGGTAGTTAACTTCAAATGATTGCTCCGGGGGTGACTCCACTGAATTTATGCTTACAAGTTCAATGACTTCTTTTGAAAGTGTACTTTTAAAATAATGGAGACCTAAATTAAGTTTATCAAGCGAAACTATATCTATATCTTTGCTTTTGTCTCATGTCAGTTGGGTTCAGCTCTCCGAGTATGTATTCACTATTTGCCTCTAGCGAGTGCCATTTTTGGGCAGGCACCCATTGACTTTATTTCTCTTTTAATAGTACCCATCCAATTTGTGGGGGGGAGGCGTCCACGGCTTTATTCCCTTCAATTGCATTTAAAGCGGACTTCGACATATGGCCTTCATCCTTTCTCATTACGTGTCCTTGTCATTAATTCCGAATCCTGTCCATTCTCGAAACGCCCCCCCCATTTAAGCATACGCATTTCTGTGCAGTGCATCTTCTGTTCATCCCGTTTGTGCATTGGCCAACATTCGGCACCGTACAGAAGCGCGGGTCGTACAGCTCGTTTGTAGACCTTATCCTTAATTTTGATAGCCATTTGAGAATCACGTAGCATCCCCGTTAACTCTCTCTCCATTTTTGCTAGCCAGTTCGAATTCTATAGTCAATGTCATCAATTTATGGACGAGGATTTTCACGGCTTCCCTAGAAATTACAGTAGATATTCCTTTTGCTTCCTGCTCTGAGACCTCTGCTTTCTAGTCGATTGCACCACGACGAGAGCTCGTGTTGCATGTCTTCAATAGTATCTGTTACTATAACTATATCAAGGGAAACTATATGCTTGAGAATATTTACTTTGTTAATATTAGAATATATTGATCCAACATGTTTGGTCTGTCGTAGGACCCTAATAGAAAATGCTAAAACTTTATATGTCCTGCCGGGAATACATACATACATAGCATCACGCCTCATTCCCATAGGCGTAGGCAGAGACCATGTCCTTCCACTTGCCACGATCCTTGCATATCTCCTTCGCTTCTTTCATTTTCATTCAATCTTTCATACAACTTCGTCAGGTTAGAGTACACTTCGGTCCAGGCACGTTCACCGTGGTCTTCCTTTTCCAACTTTCCAATAAATCCTTTTTCGTCAGTCTCCTATCATTCATTTTCTCTACGTGCCCAAACCAGCTAAGCATACCTTTCTCAAATTTAGTCACTACGTCTTCTTTTATACCACAACGTTCTCTTATCACACTATTTCTTACTCTGTCACATATTTGATGAGCAATTCATTCATTCTTAACCCATGCATACTTTCTTTTAAATCTGTCAAAAAGTTATTCATGAATTGGTTAAAAAGCCATGGTGACGCAACATACACCTCTTTCGACAGGAAACCACTTCGTGTACGCCTCGTTTATTTTGATACAAGCACCAAAACCCTCATAGAGAGACTTCAATGCATGAATCAGATTACCGCTCACCCCATACGTAAATAACGTTGACCACAGCTCATTCCTCACCACTCGATCATAGGGAATAGACCTCAGTATATCTCTTCTAGCGAAAGCACTTCCATTTCATTGCACCAGCGAATTAGTCAATTCTATCATCCTAATAACCCGCATAATTGACAACTTGATGAATGAACACACTATTTTAATGCAACAATTAAAAAAAACTTATAATGGCCTATTTTGCAGTGTAGAAGGTTCAGAAATCATTTTTCGGATTAAGCATATGCATTTTTAGTTTTAAGAACTACGTCACGAACATTTCTCAAAAGACATATTATAATGTCGAAGATTATTCAGGTGATGAAGAGGTATGGACTTGATTCCAATTTACACGGAAGCAAAACACATTGTTACTAATGTTAGAATTAATATTGCATTCATCTGAATAAGAATTAATTTTAATGAGCGGCTAACTTAACTTTTGAATTGTCTTCACCTTATCAGTTAGTAAATAATGTATCCATTTGTATGTATTGCCTACTTTTCCATGCAAAAGAAGATACATATCCATAGATAGACTACACAGACACATTTTATTGAGAGTTTACTAACATCGTGCAGCTACAAAGTTCCTCAGCAATAAAATACCTAAATTCTAAACAGATGAAGTTGCACCAGCTAATTATTAAAGGACAGCTCCAAATATCTGCATTTCTAATAGATTAATTACTCCGTGGTCTAAAGTATTAATTAAGTGACAGTTTTAGTATCAAATAAGAGTTAACTTGAATGTAATTCCATCTCAAGGCGTTAATGGAGTTCTCAAAGAGTTAGCTTAAATCTTATTACGTCTGTAGGAACATACTATGTAGGACTCTCAGAGCCAAGAGCAGTAATTAGACGCAGATGAAGTCACAGACTCCAGCTAGCGATTATACCTCCATATATCTCTGCTTTTTTGCATACACTAATTCTATAATGTAAATGTTTTAATACTTAGATCTTTAACCTTCAATTACTAATAAAAATGTTTAGATAGATTTTGCTGAAAATTGGTACAGAAATAGTTGATGACGAACACCAAGACGTTTTATGAGACATGGGTCCTTAAAACGCAAAGCAGTCAGCAGCTCCAAGCATAGGAGATGTGGGTTCCCAGGAAAATGTTTAATGTCTACTGCTGAAGTCCTCAAACGAGCTCAAATTAATGTTTATGACGACCAGTGGACTGAGGAAGGTGACTTTTTTCGGATATTTGAGTACCCCAGATTGATGCCCGAGGGCAGGAATTGCAGTAAAATCCTGGCAGACAAAGCTGGCAATGGATGGACGACATACGGGAGTGGAGCAGTCATAACGACGCACAATTAAAAAGGATTGCTCAAGGTAGGAATTTTCCACCGAATGACACGAAGGCTCTCGATAATGATGATAATGATACTTTTTAACCGACTTCAAAAAAAGGAGGACGTTATCAATTCGTCTGTTTTTTTAAGTTTGTTACCTCATATCTTGCGGATAAGTCTTAAATTTGCATTGAGCATGTACGCGGCAAATGGACTAATAACTCAAGACCAGACCAACCGATTTCGATGATTGTTTTTTTTATTATAAAGAATATACTTCAAGGGTTGATTTGTGAGTTTGGTTAGGTTCTGATAATGGAATCCATGATAAAGTAATGGAACTCTTCAAGCAGCAGGAGCAAATGAACGATACTCGACAGAATGTTCTATAGGCTATCCAAATATTTGAGTTGCCTACCGTAACTTGGGTATGGTCAAGTGATTGTCGTAGTTAAATATGAAGATCAATGGATCTCCTCAACGGCTTACAGTAAGGGTGCGATTTATGGCAGAATATATAACTGTCTGTAATCAAATAGCAAAGAGCTTATGTTTGTTGCTGCATTGCGATATTTATAAGATGTATTATGTATAAAGCGGTGGTAGCCGGAGGAAGGGGGGGAGCACTTTTGCGCGTTAGTGTAAAAAAAGTAAAAGACCGTATAAAGTTGCGAGTTCGATTCCGGGTGTGACAGTCGTCGTCGTCGTCGTCGCTTCAACCGATGGACGTCCACTGCTGGACATAGGTCTCACGTAATGATGTCCACAAGGCCCGATCTTGCGCCGCCTGGCTCCAGCGGCTACCGGCGACCCTCTTTATGTCGTCGGTCCACCTTGTGGGGGGTCTCCCTACACTGCGCCGTCCGGTGCGGGGTCGCCACTCCAGCACCTTCGGGCCCCAACGTCCATCGGTCCGTCGGACTATGTGCCCCGCCCATTGCCACTTCAGGTTCGCGATTCGTAGGGCTATGTCGGTGACTTTGGTTCTGCTACGGATCTCCTCATTTCTGATTTGATCACGTAGAGAAACTCCGAGCATAGCCCTCTCCATCGCACGCTGAGTGACTCTGAGCTT
>JACTOM010000093.1:989688-1048036 GCA_015832385.1 Elymnias hypermnestra
GTTGGGTATGGCAGAAGAATCACAAAAGTAAAATAAATGCGGTAGAGATGAGAGCGTTGAGAAGCATGAGTGGATTAAAACTGAGTGACAGAGTGAGAAATAGTGTGATAAGAGAACGTTGTGGTATAAAAGAAGACGTAGTGACTAAAATTGAAAAAGGTATGCTTAGATGGTTTGGGCATGTAGAGAGAATGAATGAAAGGAGACTGACTAAAAGGATTTATGAGTCAAGAGTGAATGCGAAAGTTGGAAGGGGAAGACCAAGGCGAACGTTCCTGGACCAAATCTAGGACATTTTAAATAAAGGCCAGGTCAAGAGTACTCTAAACCGACGAACGACTTGTATGAAAGGTGTAATGAGAATGAAAGAGGCGAAGGAGATGTGCAAGGATCGTGGCAAGTGGAAGGATGTTGTCTCTGCCTACCCCGAAGGGAATGAGGCGTGATGCTATGTATGTATGTATGTAATATATTTGTTAAAGTTTGTTTTGAAGGCGGTACTTTTTTTGTTGAAACTTTCATTTATTATCCTTGCCAATAACCTGTATAACAATTGTTTCACAAATCAGTGCTGTTATAGAAGTTATTGTATACTCGTATTTTACATAAATGGTATTAGTTGTTCTCCGTGGATCTAATTTTTAAACTGAAGCAGACGAAATTACCAGCAGAAGCTTGTTTTTAATAAATAAATTACTTCGTAATCCAACGGCCTTAGTTTAGTGACAATTTTTTGTATAAAATGAGAGTTAACGTTGAATTTTACTCCACCTCTGAGTTTTATGTTTGCAGGTACATATTACGTAAACGCCGCAGAGCCAAGAGCAATCATTTGCGTCAACGAAGACGCAGACACATGGTATTATATCTCTAATGATATATATTTCATATTCCGAATAAGTAAATTATTTCATTATCGTAGTACTTTATTTAGATACAGTTTTTGGTATCAAATGTCGCATAACTTTAAAGATAATTGCATTCTATCTCCGGTAATGCGTGTCTCATATTTCTAATAAACGAATTATTTCATGGTCCAACTTCTTCATTTAGCGACAGTTTTAAGTATCAGATTCGAATTAACTTTGAATTTTATTCCATCTCCAGGCGTTAATGGGGTTCGCTTTGAACAAAAACTCGCTTGATTAAAATCGTTTGTCGTAATAAAACGAGTAGTAAAAAGTTACAACCGTACAAAACGGGAGACCGGTATAGGCCCGTAAAATCGATCAGCGATACCAATCGCGGCGACAAAAATTTAATGGCAAACTTGATGTTGCGAAGCGGAAGGAAATCTAATTTACTGTCGTGAATTAAAAAAATAAAATGTGAAACCTACCACGTGCCAGTAAACGTTGAGTCCAGAAAACGTAGGTCCGCCACCAGGGTTATAGTTACGAGAACATATTCTCGCATAAGTAGGTCAACGAGCGAGCAAAGGAGATTACAGTGGAAGCTCCCCCTCACCCCCGAAGGAGGAGGGAACTAGGTCGTGCATATTTATGCATCTCTTCCTGCCTCCATCAGGACACGAGGAACGAATGCGAAAGTTTAACAAGTGGTGCCTCAATAACGGATTAAGGGGGTTCCGATGTATTTTAAAAGGTATTGCGAGGGCTACTCCCTCCAAGTCCCACAGTCCTATTGGGTCGGAGTTTGTGTCTAAAAGCATTTCCCAGCAAAAAAAGTCATAAAGGCCGGTACCTGATGCAGTTCAAGGATTGACTTGACTAAAGAAGAATTAAGTTCACACAGTATTTCTGAAGAAAATATGCATTTTATTGTGTCACAAACCACAGCCCATAGGGTCGAGGTGGAATGGTACAGTTTCATTAAGGCTGCTACTTATTTCTCTTTGAAGTGCCAGATATGACCAACTGAGATTTCACGAAGGCGGGAGGATCTTCCTAATTAACTCCTGGTGCCCCTGCACCTTTGGCAGTGAGAGGGAGCATCCACAACATTTTTCTTCTCTTGCTTATGGTCACTCTTTTATGAGATGCTCGTCTCATTTGCAACATTGCATATTTCTGTAGATTCTATTGCTCATGCGCTGTTATTTTCGTCTTAAAGAAGAGACCCATCATCTCTGACTGAAGAACATCGCAGCTACAACGGTTTTCAGTGATCAATACAACCATTACTTAACGCTTAGGTTCCCAGGTCTCATTTACTGCTATGGTGTGGTGTGCTATTCTGCTGAAGTGTGATATCTAAATGTTCTATATGCTCAATCAGCAGTAATGAAGGTTCATTTGCGGATATTGGTACCGTAGTTTACAGGGATTGGTTAGTGTAAGGCTCATGCCCAGTAGTAAGACTTTAATAGTCTGTTTGTTACCTTTAAGTATATAGCCTTGAAGGTTGAATGGCCTCAAGGGAACATTCCAAGCCTTTAGAAGTTATACATGATGTTATCCTCTCCCCTAATCGCGAGTCCCCCCTACCCAACAGCCACGCCTGCTCTATTTACATTCACGAGCAAATCAACGGCGTGTGAAATTTTATTTCTTCGACAATCTGAGATGAGATTAGCTGTAAATTGAGTTTATGAGGAAATCAAATATGTATTCCGTACACCCCCATCGGGAACTACTAACTTCAGGCGTGAACACAATCATAAATTTGGTACGCGCTTTTATTTTGACGTTTTTTTATAGAAATATTTGAGTTGATTGACGTTTTCTGTGGTGAGCATTTTTATGGGATATATGACATCTTACACTTGTCATTTTAAGTCATTCTTTAATAACATTTGATGTACATTGACAATGAGAGTTTCGGATGATTCAAAATCCTTCTTGAATTTATTGACTTACTGAGTCAGTCCAGCAGCTTTCATTGTATTTTATATTAGAAATCATTATTATTATATTTTTTCAGTTTAAGTCTTTGCAATTGTATTAGTAAAACGTTTACATGAGCTGCATCTAGTTAAATGCTATTCCGGAAATTGTCTCAAGTTAAATCACAACTTTCATTTGAAGAGGTTATTTTAACAAAGATTTATTGAGTTATTTTTCAAGTAGGGATGTTTTACAAAAAGGAATAATCGGTGGTATCAAAAGAAAGCAAGATACATTCTATTTGTGACAAATTATCAAATAAATTGAGCATTCAATACTTGTTGTAATTCAAGCACAGCATAACAAGTAACAAAAGGACTTTTACAACTACTTTTATACGTTTTAGCATAGCATATTTTTCTGTGTCTGTATGTCGGAGTGCAAGTCTGTGGATCGCTGGTCCGTGTGTAATAGTCTGTGGAACGCTGGCGCCATCTTTGTGTCGGCGTGGGAGCAGAGTCAATAAGTGGCNACCAACATTGCCTACGAACGCCCACAGAATAAGCAATTAAATAATGGATCCCATTTATGACGATGTCGGCGCAGAACTCTACGCCCCTGTGCGTTATGCTTTTCCGTTTTCTCTCTTATTCATGTATTTTTTTTTCCGGCATATTTATGTATGAATGTATGTAGTGTATTTATTATTCTCACCGCCTACCTATAAACTCTTACCTAAGTCTCCTTCATTAAGGTTGTCTCGAAAAACCGAGAAATCGCTTTAAAGCGATAAGACCGCCTTTTGTCCGTCACTAATTTACATAGTTTAAGTCTCCTTCCTAATGTATAATTACTTGGTGTGGTGTACAATAAAGTATAAATAAATAAAAAAACATATCTATCTACAGGAGTATCAACTCTAGTTATAGATAAATTATAAAATCTATTGTTCCTACCATTCCTTCGTTGGCTATAACAAAAAAGCTTAAGCTGTATGAGCTTTACCTGTTTTTGTTGCTGACAGTTTACTGATCTCACATGATGATAAGTGACGATATTATTTAACCTGGTAAGAGGTAAACTTAGGTTTTGTTAATTTATCCTTGCGAGAACCGAATCCAGGGTTTCTGCTAACAAAGCGAGAACTATTTACTCATTTAACTTGAAATACAGCAAATTCCTCTCACATCGTAAACGCTTACTAAGTCTGGGTTTTCCTTCTTAACTTTTAGCTTTATTTTTTTGTCGCTGGGAAATGCAATTTACGCACTAACCCTGACCGATGACCAGTCAGGAGTGTGGGGCTCGGCGATGGAAGTTTCACAATACCCACTAAAACACAGCGGAACCCGCTTCATCCATTAGTGAGGTACCAGGTGATCAGCTTTAGCATTCTGCTCTGGTGTCCCGGATGAGTCCGACGGAGGATTCACGGAGGCGGAAGGAGATGCGCAAACATGCGCCGCCTTGTATTCCGCCTCCTTCGGCGGTGAGGAGGTGCATCCACTGCATTCTCCCTCTCTCTCGTGGGCTTCCTTCAGCGAGACTGCAGTCTCGCAAAAGAAGGCCACTGCCGCCCACCATCTCTCGCTGGAGAGCATCGCGCCTACAAGGCTTCCCAACAAGAGGTCGCCGTCGATCAACGCCACCAGGAGGTGACGCTGAGGTCCCCCAAATAAAAGCTACCCAAGAAACACCGCGGGGAAAAGCTAGTACATCCATAATAAACTTTATTACGGGTACAACTTAAAAGCTCAAGCAATCTGTACAAGATTTGTCTCGTTAGCATTACGAAATAACATAAGTCAACATTTTATCAATTTGACATCTTTTAAGAGCAAATTCTTCGGAAAATCGAAAGCCGGCTTTAATGAAAACAGTTGTCGCGCCGATGGCTCTTGATTTACAATTTTTCCAGCGATTTTCACGATTTCTCCAATTCTAAAAAAGGTTCATTTGGACTTTATTGTTTCTAAAATGAGCGACGTTAGGATTAGTTATAAAAGCAAATTGAGTTTTGAGACAAAGAAATTATTTTTATTGAATATAGGGGGCTTTGACTGTAATTTTAAATGATACTGACTCATCTTCATGCTTTGCTTGGGTAAAAATGCAATAGGCTCTACGTCTGCTACATATATTTTACCTGTCCTATTATATAATTAATAGTAGAAGATATAATGGATATATTGAGTTATCCTTTAAAGATAGGTATATGCTACTGCAGACTTTTATACATTAATACAAAAGGAATTAACCTGCCATACAGTTTCGTAATATCTCCAAGTGGTTAAGAGCTTTTCTCATGAAAGCTCCCAAGCCTAATTTCGTCCGCTACTTGCAACAATTTTCGTACACATTTCCACAAATTTTCAAATAAACATTAATAAATTTCTTCATAAATCTTGTTTAAGAATTA
The DNA here is from genome assembly GCA_015832385.1 of Elymnias hypermnestra. NCBI lineage: Eukaryota > Metazoa > Arthropoda > Insecta > Lepidoptera > Nymphalidae > Elymnias > Elymnias hypermnestra. The sequence continues at coordinate 994,894 of JACTOM010000093.1, forward strand.
CTCTATCTATTGGCATGAAAACCCGTATAGTAGTTTTTGAATTTATCGCAAAGAAATGCGGCGGAGGACTTTATTTTATATGTAATGACATATTCAAATCAAATCAAATTAAATCAAAAATATCTTTATTCAAGTAGGCATATTACAGCACTTTTGAATCGTCAAATTATATATTTTTTTCCCACACTCTGATTCTAATGTACGTCTGATGATGGTACTCCAGATCGGCTTAAAATCTAAAGTTACAAGGGTTCCTTCGCGCCCTGATCCGAGAAAAACCCACATCAAACTCAGTCGGGTATTTTTTTTTGTTACCATCATCATTACAATAACATATTAATTTACTATATTTTAATTAAAATTAGAGCAATTCGTTCACTCCCATGCGTTTCTATCGTCTAGGTAATCTTGCAACTTATAATACGATTTTTCTATCAACTTTCTTTTAACAAAGACTTTGAATTTATTAATTGACATCTTTAGAACGTCTTGTGGGAGTTTATTATAGAAACGTATACAGTTACCCTTAAATGAGTTGTTAATCTTATGCAGCCTACTAGAATTTATAACAAGTTTGTTTTGGTTTCGTAAGTTATATGATGTACATTCACTCTTTTTATTAAAAGAGTCAATGTTTTTATGTACATACAACAAGTTTTCTAATATATGTACGCATTCTTTATACACTTAAATGCAAGCGTGAAGCGCCAAGCGTGACGTAACCGAGTGTGAGGCTTCAGTTTCGTTCAATATCCATACAAATTTATACATAATCCTTTCTCAAGAATCACTCTATCTATTGGTGAAAATCGCAGTAGTATCCGTTCAATACTTTTGTATTTATCGTGAACAGTATTGGCAGAGGATTTTATGTTATAATATGTAGTGATATATTTTATATTCGCGTTAATAATACGAATTCAAGGTCTCAATCTCCTTTAATACCTGTAAGGTTTGCACTACAATAATAAATCGTGAAAGAGTTAAAACCAAACCATTGGCATCAGAACATAAGTAATTGCATCGTGACTTCGCCTATTTTGCCTCTACCCCTCAAGAGCTCTCGCCCCTAAACCACAAACTCATGTTGCTTTAAATATTTTCCAGTGATTTGCATAAATACATTCGAATACAACGTATTTTTTCGCAATCTAGCATTAAATATTGATAAAAATATTCTATCAAAGTTCAAACTATGTTATAGAATTTAATACAATATAAGACAAAGATACAGCACTTTTTAATTGATGACAGATTAGCAATTGAATCTATATATATTTAAAACAAAGACGGGTTTGTTACATACATACATACATAGCATCACGCCTCATTCCCATAGGGGTAGGCAGAGACAACATCCTTCCACTTGCCACGATCCTTGCATATCTCCTTCGCTACTTTCATTCTCATTAAACCTTTCATACAAGTTCGTCGGTTTAGAGTACTCTTGACCTGGCCGTTATTTTAAATGTCCTGGATTTTGTCCAGAAACGTTCGCCTTGATCTTCCCTTTCCAACTTTTGCATTCACTCTTGACTCGTAAATCCTTTTTGTCAGTCTCTTTTCATTCATTCCCTCTACATGCCCAAACCATCTAAGCATACCTTTCTCAATTTTTGTCACTACATTTTCTATTAAACCACAACGTTCTCTTATCACACTATTTTTTACTTTGTCACTCAGTTTCAACCCACTCATACTTCTCAACGCTCTCATCTCTACCGCATTTATACATAAGTGTTGGTACTAACACTCCTGCATGCACTGCCAGTCTGGCCCTATGAGACACCATCTGGCTATTCATAAAGGCGTGCAGAGCACCATTTACTACATTCCCTGCATTCACTCTCCTCTCAATATCACTTTCACATGTTCCATCTTTTGTAAATTTAGATCCCAAGTATACAAATTCTTTAACCTCTGTTACGTCTGTTGTCTGTCTTTCTTTCACCTCTGTTCTGTAATAACATTGAAAACTTGATATGTATAATGAATACTTAATCATTTCAATAAATGCTGATTTGTTTATTACATGTCAAACCTTTGTTGTCTAATCCTATCAAATACTGTAACAACTTTTCATATGTGCGTTCAGAAGTTTATTTTTTGTAAAATGTCTCGAAAGTTCTTCTTCTTCTTTGTTGAATGGCTTTCAGGTGGGCCAAATGAGCACAGATTATCTCGCCAGTGTCAAGTTTACTGGAGAAGACACGAAGGAAATTGTTCAGTTTATGAGAACATCACAACTTTAATTTTGATCATCTATAAATGGTTGAATTATATATTATTAAACCACCACCAAATAATAAGAAAGAAAGAAAGAAAACAATATGATAGCATTAATAAAACAACTTAATCTTATTACATTTTATATATTTACAGTTACTACTATATACAAAACTTAACAATTATTCTAAATTTATAGGAAAAGGGACATGTGGAGGGGAGAAGATCATAAATGGAGTGGGAAAGTTTGGGACAATTAAGAAGGATATGCGAGACAGAACCTTCGCCTAGACCACATTCACACATGGAGTGGTCCCTAATCCGTAGTTTAGCCAAGTGCACAGGTGTGCAAGCATGACCAAGGTGCAGCCGCGAGATAGTACTGGTAATCCATATGGATATTATATACTCTTTGAGCTGTATTGTCTATGTCTCGAAAGTTCAGGCACTGTTATTATATTTGGTGATTGAATTTTATGTTTTATTTTGATTTTTGAAGAAAATTGCTTTTGATTTCGTTTGTTTGAGATGGATTTGTCATAATAATTAAATGTGATCACAACAAGTAATATAATAGGATTTTGAAATACTTTGCGTTGGATATATTACTTTGTGTGCGTCTTCTACTTTTACGTGACACTGGCGATTTTTTTCTCACATGAGTTTGAAGTAAAGGTAAGTAGCAGCCCATTAACGTCCCACTGCTGGGCACAGGCCTCCTCACTCGCATGCGAGAGGGTTCTTAGAGCAAGACCCACCACGCTGCTCCACTGCGGATTGGCAAGCATAGTACACAAGTGCACTCTCTATTCCTTCACTCTCATAGTCCAGTGTGACGGGAATCCGACACGACCGGAGAGAGATCAGGCACAGGACCGACGGCTTAACGTGCTCTCCGAGGCACGGGTGGATCACACCTCCAACTTCGGGCAAATATTGAGAAAATCTTTATAGAAAACTCAATATCGATTTTGAATTGGACCCGGGATTAGAACCCAGGACCTCATGTCTGTAGTCGAACATGCTAACCACTAGACTAATGAGGCATTATTGTTTTTTTTAATTTTTAATCTCATTCTGTATGTTTTCATCATCATTCATCATAATAAAATACTTTTATGTTTCTATCTATGTTAATATTATTTTGTATTGTTGTATTACGTTCATCAAAGCTTAAATTAGTTCAGCTAAAAGGTAACACGACATTCATTGACTGTTAGGTGGTCAGCTAGTATAATCATATATTACAAGTTAAAGAATCTTTGACGTTTATTTTTTTCCTCTTGTATATATTCTTCCTATATTTTAATAGCTACTTGTGATCGCGTAATGATTGAAAGTGCCCATAATTAATTGATAATAATGCTACTCTGGCTTTGTTTTAATTTTTCCCCCAGTTTCCCCCAACGTGGTGATCGAAGTCTTTATTTACTCTTATCCTATGGTATTGCGGTTACATTTATATGCTTGTTCTTATACATAAATTAATGCAATTTTCATATATTTCTAATATTTTCTTTTGTTTACTATACAGTTTTAATTTATCCTATGTGTTTGCAGTATAATACTATAATTTATTACGTATTTCAATCCGTTTGTCAATATTTTAGATTCCTTTTAACATTTCGTCTTATATTTTAGTTGTTGTATTAGTTTGTACCTCGAGCATTCTTGAACGAATAAAAGTGGAGAGATTGCAAGAAGAGGATGTTAGAGAAGAATATCTGAAAAATTTGAGTGGGCGATTCAAGAGTGAAGACGAAGGAAATGAGATTGAAAGTTTATGGAATAAATTTAAAGATGGAGTGGTTGGTGCTGCTATTGATGTATGTGGCGTGTCTAAAAGGAGGAAAGGTAAGAAAGAGAAGAATTTGTGGATGGACAAAAATGTTCAAGCAGCTGTGTGTGAAAAGAAGAAAGCTTGGTCCGATTGGTTGGCTACAAAAGCGAACCAACGAATGCAAAAGGCAACGAATGATGACGTAAAAAAGGCAAGAATGGAATACAAAAGGGTGAAAGTAATCGTGAAAGAAGCTGTAAGAAAGAAAAAAGAAGAATACAGTGATATGTATGATAGGAGACTTTCTGATGATTTTCAGTCAAACAAAAAGTTTTTCTGGAAATCAATACAATTTGCCCGAGGGAGATCTACTTCCTCGGAGCTTTGTAAAATCAGAAGTTTAGATGGAAGTTTAATAAAAGGAGAAGAATGGATATTGAAGAGATGGAAGGATCATTTTGAAAGTTTGTTTGAAAGAAATGAAGCAGAGGTAAATATGGCCTCTGCGGATAGCAATGAATGTAAGACAAGTGATAGCGAGATTAGTATGGATGACATCATGAAAGCGATAAAAGGTATGAAATCAGGTAAGGCTGCTGGGTATGACAGAGTGTCAGTCGAGATGCTGAAGGCTGGCCGCGGGATTGTGGTAGCTCAGCTGTACTGCCTTTTCAATATATGCTGGGAGAAAGGTCAAGTCCCAAGAGATTGGAGCAAGGCCGTAATTGTCCCTCTATATAAAGGAAAAGGGTCACAGCAGGAGTGCAAAAATTACCGCGGTATCAGCCTTCTTAGTGTCGTCGGCAAATTGTATGCAAAGATATTAATTGAAAGGGTGATTAATGAAACTGATGGGAAAATATGGGACGTGCAAGCGGGATTTAGAAGAGGAATGGGATGTACGGATCAGGTCTTTTCTTTACGGTGCATAACTGAAAAATGTTTGGCTAAACACCAAAAAGTTTATTGCGCGTTCGTAGATTTAGAAAAGGCCTATGATCGAGTGGTGAGGAATGAGCTGTGGTCAACGTTATCTACGTATGGGGTGAGCGGTTGTCTGATCCAAGCATTGAAGTCTCTCTATGAGGGTTCTAGTGCCTGTGTCAGAATAAACGGAGCGTACACGGAGTGGTTTCCTGTCGAAAGAGGTGTTCGACAGGGATGTGTTGCGTCACCATGGCTGTTCAACCTTTTCATGGATAAATGTTTGACAGATTTAAAAGAAAGTATGTATGGGTTAAGAATGAATGAATTACTCATCAAATGTTTACTCTACGCTGATGATCAAGTAATACTTGCGTCATCCGCTAACGAGCTTCAGGAGATGCTAAATATTATGAATGAAGCTTTGAAAGGGAAAGGAATGAAAGTGAATGTAAACAAAACGAAAGTTATGCTTTTTGAACGAGATGAATCTATGATGAATGGCAATATTTTGATAGATGGGGAACAAGTGGAAGAGGTGAAAGAATTTGTATACTTGGGATCTAAATTTACAAAAGATGGAACATGTGAAAGTGATATCGAAAGGAGAGTGAATGCAGGGAATATGGTAAATGGTGCTCTGCATGCTTTTATGAATAGCCAGATGGTGTCTCAAAGGGCTAGACTGGCAGTGCATGCTGGAGTGTTGGTGCCAACACTTATGTATGGTAGTGAAAGTTGGGTATGGCAGAAGAATCACAAAAGTAAAATAAATGCGGTAGAGATGAGAGCGTTGAGAAGCATGAGTGGATTAAAACTGAGTGACAGAGTAAGAAATAGTGTGATAAGAGAACGTTGTGGTATAAAAGAAGACGTAGTGACTAAAATTGAGAAAGGTATGCTTAGATGGTTTGGGCATGTAGAGAGAATGAATGAAAGGAGACTGACAAAAAGGATTTATGAGTCAAGAGTGAATGCGAAAGTTGGAAGGGGAAGACCGAGGCGAACGTTCCTGGACCAAATCCAGGACATTTTAAATAACGGCCAGGTCAAGAGTACTCTAAACCGACGAACTTGTATGAAAGATTTAATGAGATTGAAAGAAGCGAAGGAGATATGCAAGGATCGTGGCAAGTGGAAGGATGTTGTCTCTGCCTACCCCTATGGGAATGAGGCGTGATGCTATGTATGTATGTAATGTATGTATTAGTTTGTCTTAAGGCTTGTGTCTGTATGATATTTAGTCAGTTTTTGTAATGATTGTGAGGTCGAAACAAGGATCTTATTGGCTTCTTCATCTTGTTGCGTTTCTTTTATTAGTTACTCCATCAGGATTCCGGCGCTTTCTTTATGTTTGATTATTTGTTGTACAGTCTCTCTGTTTAGTGTACAATTGATTTTTTTCTCTAGATTACTTCTTGATATGGTGTAAACAGGGCAGTCAAAGGCGATGTGCTTGACGTCTTCAACCACCCCAAGGTCACGGATGCATGATGAGCTCTCCTTCTTCTTGAACCTATGAAAGTATTGGGAGAACCCACCATGCCCCGTAAACGCCTGCGTCAGCGTTGGCGTCAAACACACCTCACTCAGAATCCTGTACGTGGCCACCGAGTCTGGGAAAAACATCTTAGTGCCTGCGGAGGTCTGCTCCTCGAGATAGCTCTGTTTTATAAGGGGGTATAATTGATAGTAGCACAAGAGAGTGAAAGACGTTCCATATATGCTACAAGAGTAAGGTGTAGAAGTAAATTTATGTAGCACTTCAACACTATACTCAAAAGTTGTAATAACATTGTCAACTACTAGTTGACATAATACGATAGTTCTGTCTCAACTCGGGCAATCAAAAATATAAGCATCTCCTTCTTTTTAAGTCAAAATGAGTTTTATCTATTTCACTCTCACTATCTCGGTAACTGTCGTATCAAAATATGCGTAGAGATAACACCCGAAAACAAAAAAAATCAATTACAAAATTACCGTTACTAACGGTGCGTGAGTCGCATCGAAGATCGTTAAATTTTTTGAGGTATTTTATAAACTGAGAGTGTTTATTAGTTTTTTTTGTATTTTTGATTATTTAAGTGATGTGAATAACAATAAAAACTATTGAGAAAAGTTTCAATTTTTAAGATATGAGCCTATAAATATGAGACGGACTTTTTTCACTGTCTCAAAGTTTAGCGCAACATGACGCTACACCAGAATCTAGATTTAATAAACAAAAGATAATATTGTCTAGTTTAACTATTAACAAACATAAAAATTATAACATTGGGTGGTCTTTCATGACGATTTAAGTCCCAAGAGTCACTTTAACGTCATTCAACAAGCGGGGCAATCGACGCAAATACTTTCTCTACTTAAACTATAAGTATGTGAAATTTCATTTCATTCTTTTCGTAAAAATAGATATAAAGTTTTTGCTTTACATATAAGATTCTGCTAGGTATAGAATTCACTTATCTTCTGTCTTTTCTATTTCTGTGGTCGTGAGAGAATTAATTCGTAGTCAGAAATGTAAATCGCACTGTAAGGTCGTAAATACACTCTCGTGTATTCGCGTCAAAGGAAACCAGCAGTTTTAATTAAATATCTTTTCTACGACTTTTCGTATAAATATTTCTCATTTCGTTTCTAATCCGTAGCGTTTTCTTTTAGAAAACTTTTTTATGAAATGCTTTGTAAACACCGAGAAATACCGTATAACTTTTGTTTGTTAAATAGTTATGGATTCATCCATCCAAATTATGGAAATACTGGCTGTTTCTCGTGGTGTTACGCAAAAGGAATATGTCTGACAAATGTCAAATCAAAGGGTACATGGTAAAGGAAATCTTTCTGTAAAGTAAGTAAGTAGCAGCCCATTAACGTCCCACTGCTGGGCACAGGCCTCCTCACTCCGGGGAGCGAGGGTTTTTAGAGCATAGACCCACCTCGCTGCTCCACTACGGATTGGCAGGCTTAGTACACAAGTGCACTCTCTATTCCTTCACTCTCATAGTCCGACGTGACGGGAATCCGACACGACCGGAGAGAGATCAGGCGCAGGACCGACGGCTTAACGTACTCTCCGAGGCACGGGGGTGGATCACACCGCCAACTTCCCAACTTCGGGTAAATATTGAGAAAATCTTAATAGAAAACTCAATAATGATTTTTGAATTGGCCCGATCCGGGACTCGAATCCAGGACCTCATGTCTGTAGTCGAACATGCTAACCACTAGACCAATGAGGCATCTTTCTGTAAGTTTCACTTATATCCTGTGGAAATAAAAGGAACTCATTAATAAAAAACAATGTCGTGAAAGAATAGTATATGTCGAAATTCAAGTCAATATGTCTAATGTCTTTCGAGATTTTACAGTAAGTGGTCGTTTTCACCAGTTACCAATCATCACAGATACGCAAAAGTGTCCATAACCCCCCCCCCCTCGGCTACCACAGCTTCACACATAATAATGCAGCAACAACTGTAAGTCGTTGAGGAGGATTTAACTACGACAATAACTTGACTAAGCCGACTTTATGATAGGTGACTCTAAGACCCAGATAGACTGTAAAATATTCTACGGAGTATCGTTAAATTGCTTCTAAGAGTCGAAGAGTTCCTTTACATTCTCAGGGATACCATAATCAAAACCTAATCAAACTCTCATCAAATATCCCTTGAAGTATATCCTTGTCAATAAGAAAAGAATCTTCGAAATCGGTTGGCGTGACCTTGAGTTATTCGTCCATTTGTCACGCACGTGTTTAATGCAAATTCAAGACTTATACGGCTTTCTCATGGATGCCATCATCAGCACTGGACTAAAAAAATGGGATCATAAGGGAAACACCTCCATTACATAAAAAATATCTTCAATATCGGTTCATCCAGTCGAAAGTTGAGTTTTTTTTTATTACTAACAGATTCGCGCTTGACTGTGATCTCACCTGATGGTAAGTGATGATACTGTCTAAGATGGAAGCGCGCTAATCTGTTAAGAGGGGATATACCCTTTACGGTTTCTACACAGCATCGTACCGGAACACAAATCTCTTTGTTTGGCGGTAGGGTGGTAACTAGTCACGGCCGAAGCCTCCCAGTCTTGACTCAGACAAATTAGAAAATACAATTTCCTAAATTCGTCCTACCGGGGATCGAACCCGGGACCTCAACTAGCAAAGCGAATACTCGCACCACTGCGCCAGCGAGGCCGTCAAATGAGTAAAAAACAAACATACATACGAATTGATAACCTCCTCCTTTTTTGAAGTTGGTTAAAAAGTAGCATATATACCTTCTGAGGCTCAAGATGACGAAGTTTCATGGGTCAACTAGTATAGATATAGGCATAGTTCATTTACTATACAGTTTAATGTCACTAACCCAGGTTATTAGTCACGCTTGGTCAGCGAGGACAGTTATCGAGTTTAAGTCCCGCATTAATAACCCATTACGGGGTTTGCGCTTGACTTTAACACATGCATTATTCCGTGGAAACTCTCAGATATATTCCTATTTGTAAAGTTGAATCTACAAGGAAATTACTACCAAAGCAGCAGTGTCTCTGTGTTAGGCTAAGCAGCTTTCGATCATGTGCCTTTATCAATTATGATACTTTTTAACCGACTTCAAAAAAAGGAGGAGGTTATCAATTCGTCTGTATTTTTTTATGTTTGTTACCTCATGTCTCGCGACTGGGTGGACCATTCTTGATATATTTTTTTAAATGAAAAGCGGTGTTCGTCATAGGGTCCCATTTTTTTTAAATCCACTCCTGATGATTGCATCCATGAGAAAACCGGATAAGTCTTAAATTTGCATTAAGCATGTGCGCGGACGAATAACTCAAGATCACGCTAACCGATCTCGATGATGTTTTTTTTATTAGAAAGAATATACTTCAAGGGTTGTTTTATGATAGTTTGGTTAGGTCCTGATGATGGATTCCATGACAAAGTGACTGAACTCTTCAATTCTTAGGAGCAAATGAACGATACTCGACAGAATCTTCTATAGGCTATCCAGATATTTGAGTTGCCTACCTTCGGTAGGGTCAAGTGCTAGTCGTAGTTAAATATGAAGATCAATGGAACTCCTCAACGGTTTACAGTAAGGGTGCGGTTTGAGGCAGAAAATATAAGTGTCTGTAGTCAAATAGCAATGAGCTTACGTTTGTTGCTGCATTGCAACACGTTTACTTCAGATACACTAAAAATGAAAAAAAAAATAAAAAATTTAACAAAAAAAGAACCGCCTTATATATCAATATATAGTATATCAATATGTTCTTAAAAGTAAGAAATAATTGCGTATGATTTTATAGTGTTCTTCGTATTCTTATATTTGGAGTCGGTGTAGCCGAGGTGCCTACATATAGGTGGGAGCTGCCAAGTGGACACACGGGGAACATCTACCTTGGCTGACGCCGACTCCGAATATAAGAATACGAAGAACACTATAAAAGAATAAGCAACTATTTCTTACTTTTTAGAGCATATTAATATATAGTAAGTCTGTTTTGAAGGCGGTTCTTTTTTTGTTGAAATTTTTATTTATTGTTATTTCTATGCTTGTCCAGTCTGTCTTTGAACTGATTAAGTTTTGTTCATATGCAAAATTTCTACAATTTTCAAGGCATTTCAGTGGCTCGTCTCTGAACTCTTTCAATTCTATATCTTTTATAAAGTATAGGCTCTAGACTTGAAATGCATACCCAGGTAAGGGTCTTGCAAAAGTCTTGTAGATTGGCAGGCTCCAGACTTCGAAAGCATCTCCACCAGTAAGGGTCTCACAAAAGTCTTGGTCTCTGGCAGGAAAGTTTTTATATTTATATAGAAATTTAATTTTCTGCCATTGGCATTCTTTCATTGGCTTAGCGGTTAGCATGTTCGACTACAGACATGAGGTTCTGGGTTCGAGTCCCAGGTTGGGCCAATTCAAAAATCAATATTGAGTTTTCTATTAAGATTTTCTCAATATTTGCTCGAAGTTGGGAAGTTGGCGGTGTGATCCACCCCGTGCCTCGGAGAGCACGTTAAGCCGTCGGTCCTGCGCCTGATCTCTCTCCGGTCATGTCGGATTCCCGTCACATCGGACTATGAGAGTGTAATAGGAGAGAGGAATAGAGAGTACACTTGTGTACTATGCCTGCCAATCTACATTGGAGCAGCGTGGTGGGTCTATGCTCTAAAAACCCTCGCTCCTCGGAGTGAGGAGGCCTGTGCCCAGTAGTGGGACGTTAATGGGCTGCTACTTACTTTTTTACTTAATTTTCTGGTTGTGTAGAGGTCATTTGACCTTTATGACTATATTTATAATGTGGCTTCCCATTTCAAGTCGTTACTTATGGTCACTCCCCGATCTTTTTTAGAATCCACTACCTTAAGCCGTTAATTACTTAAGTAATTTGATGGTTCTTTTTGCAAAGGTGTTGATTTTCGAACGGAGTTATGCCCACTAATCAAAGACAAAAATAATCATTTACGAACAATTCCCGACCTATGAAGAGAGGGGAAGAGACCTTGCAATGCCTACTAAAGCCCAACGAACCTATTCATCCTTAAGTGAGACATTCGAGGATCATCGCATCGTATCCCTCCTTAGTGTGCCGGTTGAAATCGACTGATGATTCACGGAACTGGTGTGCCAATGTGCGCTGTTTAGTATTCTGCATTCTTGCGCGGTAAGAAGGTGCTCTCTCTCTTGCTAGCGAGTCTCCTTGAGAGTATGGTTTCGCAAAGGAAGGCCAGTCTCACTCTACACACAATACGCATTTGGCGCAGGGACTTTTTGATTGATCCTTGAGACAAATGCATTTGATACACACAGACGAAACTACATCTTATTTTGTGCAGTAAAGTATTTATGTATTGTATTTGTTGTTAGGATTAATCTAACTAAACATTTAGGCGCAAATGTAATTTCTGAATCATAATGTATGCATCGCTTTTACGCAGCGTTTTACAAAGCTGGCCGTCAATTAGTAAGCTCTTTAGGGGTTATAATTTATGCAGCGATAATTGGGATAATTATCTAATCTAAATACAGTAAGCCTTTGCGTATTAGTTGAACATTCATTAATTACAGCGATAATAAGGAATTATTTATAGCGTATAGTGACTAAGTCTATTTTGTAGACACTTTTCAATTCCTTCTAAGTCAATTCACTCTTTCACTACATAGTGTTTAGCGAGCGATAGATATATACCGTTGAACTATCACCGTTATATATCTTTATTGAACATCACGCTAAAAATAGATTTTTTTGTTATTGCTGACAGATTAGCGCTTGACTGTGATCTTTTCTGATGGTAAGTGATGATACAGTCTAAGATGGAAGCGCGCTAATCTGTTAAGAGGCGATATACCCCTTACGGTTTCTACACAGCATCGTACCGGAACACAAATCTCTTTGTTTGGCGGTACGTTTTTGCTGGTAGGGTGGTAACTAGCCACGGCCGAAGCCTCCCACCAGTCCAGACTCAGACAAATTAGAAAATACAATTTCCTAAATTCGTCCTACCGGGGATCGAACCCGGGACCTCCGCTAGCAAAGCGAATACTCGCACCACTGCGCCAGCGAGGCCGTCGAAGATTTACAATTACTCAGTGTAAGCTACTTTTAGTGTGGAATTAGGCGGTCTTATCGCTCATTAGCGATCTCTTCCAGATAACCCTGGCGTGAGGGAACTCGTCAAAGAAACGAGAGAGAAAGTAAGTGGAGTGTATAAATAAATAGGCATACAATGTCATACATAACAAACTTAATGAATAAATTTCTCCTAAGATGTTCATTAAATTGATAATGTGTATAAAATTGTAATAATTTGAAATGAAATATATTTAATTTGCATAAAACACAATCTAAATAAAGTTCTAAAATTGATAAGGATTAAAATTGGTGACGCCACTTTTGCCGGTAGTATGGTTTTTATATTTTGAAGTGAGCCGCTGGCCGTGTAGTGTTGTGATAGTGCTTTTCGCCGTCGCAACCACGCCCGTGCACAGCCCTACGTCAAGAAGTAGAAGAAGATCCCGACACTCCAGGTACGTGCACGCGATTCCTCTCTTCCCTTCATCAGTATCACCCCTTACGCGATCACCTATATTCTACTAAAACGCTATACAGTCCACTCATCTCATTTCAATCCGCCCCCGCGTCACATGGACGGTGGCTTCTTCTCCGCTGCCGCTCCAAAAACTATATCCGTCCATAGTTTTTATTTCCAATTATTACATTGTACTTAACCGTTATTATATAAAACGTGTTTATTTACTTATTTTATTTGGGAAACAAACAATTATTATATACCTTAAAAACTACAACTACATATAAATTACTAAAACATATACATAGCTATAATATCAGGTGTCTCAAAAGAAATTTTATATTTATTTAGCTAACTGCGTGAACGCAATGTATCCGAGAGCTGCAGGGGTTATGTCAATCGGTAGCCTGTCTCCTGGGAATTCAGTCGTAATGGAGCGCTTCTAGGGTTTTATAAAAACGGTGATTCGACGACTGCATATTAGAAAATTAAAAAGAAAAGGAAATTAAAAAGATTAAAGAAAAAACTTTAAAACTAATTTGTAGGTTAAGTAATACCATTCGCAAATTCTTCATTAGTTTCATACTAATGATGATACAATCTAAAACCTGTCACTAGGTGAATGTCCCTTCATTCTCCTGTGCTACATTACCAAACGCCCCAATCAAAAATAATAAGTCCTCCAATCACAGTCGTCGTGAAAACGACGACTAAACAGAAGTGTTAATTAAATTTGAGAATTTCCGGAATAGCGTTAAACCAGATGTAGTGGATTTAAATGTTTCACTGATATGTTTACAAAGACCTCAGCATAATAAACAAATATAGTAATTTAATGGCAATCCACAAATAAAATAATAAGCGTCATATTTCAACCAATTTACACAAAATCTTTTTTTTAATACTCTTTATTGCTCATTAATAAAATAAACACATTATTAAACAGAAACTTACAAGTAATAGAAACAAATGTACAAAAGGCGGTCTTATCGCTAGATAGCGATTTATTCTGGACAACCTTTGGGTTTAAAAAGATGTAAGTAAAATGTTGGATGGGCAATAACATAAACATATATACAAATATTTACACACTTTTACATATATAATGCAATATACATATATAAATACACATATATATATATATGTCGGAGTGCAAGATTCTATGGAACGCTGTCGCCATCTTTGTATCGGCATGGGAGCAGAGTTCTCGGCAGTTCTCGAGTGGCGGTCGGTCGGAGTGAACGACTATTGAAACTGTCGCGTTCCTAGCTATTATTGTTAATGAGTTTAAATGTAAATTGATATCGGGAACATTAAGTGATTGAACATTATAATCCGAGTTAATTAACAAAGTGTTTGATTGCACCAACATTACCCACGAACGCCCACAGAAAAAGAAATTAAATAATGGATCCAATTAATGACGATGTCGGCGGAGAACCCTACGCCCCTGTGCTTGATGCTTCTCCGTTCTCTCTTATTCTCCGACATACATGTTATACAATAATATACTTATATATATAGAAAGTATACATAAAACTATCTAAATATATGTCATCTAACCTTTATCTGTATTTTGGAGATATTGCTCTTTTAATAGATTTCTAAATGAGAGCAACGATTTTGCCTTCTGTATGTTGTATGGTAGCATATTCCACAATTTTACCACCTGAACAGTGAAGGAGTGCCCATAGAACTTGGTTTTATGAACTGGTATTTTCAGAATTAGACGTTCGGATGAACGCAAACTTTGGAATGTGTCCCAAGGTACTCGAATCGGTCCTTTAAATATCTAGGAGTATTGGGATGAAATAAGACACAGTACAGAAGAGAAAGTATATGCATATTCCGGCGAAGTCTTATGAGAAGCCACTTGAGCTGCTGACGAAAGGAAGATATATGGTCATATTTACGCAAGCCAAATATGAACCGGATTGCAAGATTTTGAAGTCGCTCAAGTTTATTTAATAGATCCTCGGTCAAATTGAGAGAGCTTACATCAGCATAATCAAGAATGGAGAGAAGCAGAGAATGTGCTAACATAATTTTAATAGGAATGGGCAGAAAAGACTGCAGTCTCCGTAATGCCCTGATTGCACCAAAGATTTTGGAACTAACATGTTTGATATGTGGCGACCACGACAATGTTTGGCCCACTTGCAGACCTAAATCTTTAACAGTGGCACAGTAAGGTATTGTAGCGTTTAAATCAAAATAAAAATCTTTACCAATTATACACCAGAATCTCATGAATTACCCTATCTATTAGTGGAAACCGTATGAAGTTCTGAATAGTATTTTTAAATTAATCGCGAATGGACAGCAAGCAGATAAATACGGCGGAGAACTTTGCTTTCCAATATGTAAGGATTACAGTGTTGTCAAATTGAAAAGATAAATTTGACCAATTTTCTTCTCAATTTTGAACTTTCCTTGCTTTCCGAATCCCAGACTGTTCGTTATTGCAGCAACAAATTTAATTTGCGACTCGGATTTGGAGAGAAGCGCTCCAATTAGTGCTTCGTAGGGTCCGAACGATTTTCGCTTGGTACCGACGAGATTGTCCACTGGAGACACCTGCTACTTTGTTTACTAGATAGTTAGAAATGCTCTCTAACTGGTATTTTTTCCCTGACTAGTTTGTGCTTGTCTGTGACCTTATTTGATGACACGTGATCAAGCGTGCTAACGTGGTTAATGATAATTTACCTCTTAGCGGTATGTTCGTGCTGTAAACTGTAGACTGTCAAAGTCGCCATCATCCAGGTCACTAAAGTGGAATGGGAAATGGGAGCCTCTAGTGATTTCAACCAAGGATGACGAGGGATTCGCTGGGTTTTAGTGGGTATTCTGGTTTCAGCAAGTCCCGCTTGGAAGAATTTTTTCTTTCCCAGCGAAAAAAACGGGTGGTAACTAGCCACGACTGAAGCCTTCAACACATACACTCTAGTAAATAGGAAATTTGCTCAAGCGAAGTTATACCTTCAAACATATCGAAGACACCTCCTCCAAATGAAAACGAAGTTATAAATATTGACGCTAGAATTCATCGTAATTTAAAAGGTTAGTAAGTGGAAAGGGTTATACTTTTTCCGACGGTGATACTCGAGTGGCTCCTGATCTCGTGGAAACTTGAACAAATGCATTTTTTATCGGCACTAATTGTTAATTACAATCGATGCTTTAATCCTGAATTATAATTATATAATACTAGCAATGCCCCGCGGTTTCACCCGCGTAGATACCAATCTCGTGGCAGTGGAAAGTATTAAGTCGGACAGATTGATTTTCGTTAACATAAAAGCTTGATTTCACTTAGATTTTAATACACACTTACATCCATAATCTTATCGAATACAAATATTAGTTTACAACGGATATATGTCTAACTAATACATTCTAAATTCATAACATCATTAACGTAGAATCCTCATCATTAGTAAATGAAAAAATACTCTACAGGTATTGAAAGAATTTTGAAATCGGTCCAGTATTTTTTAGCTTGATTATTATATGTTGGTGAATATAAAAACAAATATTCAAAATGCAACACTTTCTTCTATAATATTAAAGAAACGATTTATTTGTAAAGGCTTACCTTCCCTATACACAACTGTGAAGTTCGACTCGGGATATTCTTTAGATTGACATTTTTAAATTCGGTATATCTTTTGAATGGAATGTCCAATTTGAACAAATTAAATGGTATTATATAGGTATTGAAACGGTCTTTAAAAAATGATTCAACATCATTTAATAGAATAAGGATTAAAGCAAAGGTATGAATCATATGGTTTGGATATTGCAGGCACTTTTATTAACTTTTAAAATGCATAAAAGTAGTTATAGTGGTTAACTACAGTAGTTAGATATATGGCATCGCAGAATTTTTTGTAGATATTAATACGTTTTAGAATATTGTAGAACATTTTATTGTTCTATCTTCAATAGTTTTCTCAGCGTACGCGATGACAGATTTTATGTGACAAATTTTTTCACACGTTGGATTTTTATTAGGGATCCCTATTATTTTTAAGAAAGTAATATAGCCTTTGTCGCTCAGTGAAAATGAAGCTTTCTAATGATGATAATTTTTTCGAAATCTGTCCAGTACTTTTTGTGTGAAAACGTAACAAACATACATACTTACATAAAAAAACACAAATCTTTTCTCTTTCTAATATTAGTTTACATGTATCTAATATATAGAAATGTCTTGTCATAGGGTTGGTTATTAATCCTATTGGGTCTTAAGGTTGATAGATAAGGTCATACTCCTACCGTCACCCTGGATTAATCCTACCGACTGCGCCACTTGTAATTTAACAATGACATCGAACCCAGGGCTGATTTTTTGACATTTACACTACATTTCTACATTACAGTAAGAAAAAAATTTAACATAAAATATGCCAAAACTCTAAAAATCAAGTTATTAACGAGTCCGATAACGATTTAGTCTCCATATTGAGCTGTAGAAAAGGGTAAACGGCCCAATTTGTATTTAGGGTTCTAACGATTTTCATTCAGGCCAACGAGATTGCCACCTAACGACACCTGTCGCTAGGTTTGCTGATTAGTTCGTGATATCCTCAATTATATTTACTCAAACATATAATGTGTGTATACGTCAAAAAAAAAAACTACAAGAAATTTCATTAGATTCATTAAAACAAACAATATTTTTGAAGTGAAACATTCTTTAGACGCATGAGGATAAAATTTTTACGGATGAAATGCTTGATTAGCGTCACGAAGATGTGCAGCGGTTTTTTATGCTAATTTAGGTTAGGTAGTTTTATTATTTACAAATAATATGTGACATTTCAATTTGCCACTCGTCATTTAATATACTATTTTTTTTTTAATTATTTATCCCTTTTAAATTTTAAGTAATCATTTTATCCAAGGGGTAAGGGGGAAACGCGTCCCAGTCCGTTTCTCCAAACGCCAACCTCACCTGCACGCGGTGCACCCTGCTTCTACCGACGAGGCTCTGGCGACCGACAAATGGCGGTATAACCATTCTATATAGCTGGCCTAAATACCACAGACCGATAACGGGCAGCAGCGTTATCGGTGCGAGAAGGTCAGCACTGCGATCACTAACCCGCCTGCCAAGCGTGGTGATTATCGGCACAACCACAAATGACCGAAACAAGGCAGCAACGGCCCTCAGACCCCGGCAGCCCCGCTATTCCTAGCTCTGGCAGCGGTTATGGTAACGGCGGAGCAGGGGGGTGCTAAGAGTCTCCGGAAGAGGCTGGAGTGGCGACCCCGCACCGGACGGCGCAGTGTAGGGAGACCCCCCACAAGGTGGACCGACGACATAAAGAGGGTCGCCGGTAGCAGCTGGAGCCAGGCGGCGCAAGATCGGGCCTTGTAGACGTCATTACGTGAGACCTATGACCAGCAGTGGACGTCCATTGGTTAAAGCGACGACGACGACAACGATTTTATTCAACAGCAAAGGCTGATACTGACGTTTCCGTCTCATGTCTCATTTATTTGTTTATTAGTATTTATTTATCTATACATAGTATATTTATTTATAATAGAATATATTTAGGGTCGCCGCTGAAAACCAGCGTTGGGCTAAAGTCTAAAATTAGTAGCTGAGCGGTGCTCCCAGGTCTGTGTCACATTCAACTATAATAAAACGTTATCTATAATGTATCTAGTATATTTGTCTATTGTGTATTGTTGTATGTAGTTAAATATGACTGAATCAAATAAAAGGTTTATTTAAATTGATATTTTTCATAAAATAAAAAATACAAATCCAAACAATAACACGTGGCATTTTTATTTACAATTCATCATTTTAGATTTCAAATTCAAATTATTTGTGTTAATTTGTTAACTTTTAATAGTTTAATGAAAATTTAATTCCTAACATATCTTTCTTTTTCCCTTCCTCTAAGTCTTGGAAATCTAAAGTTTTAGATTTGTATAAATATAAACTTACTTTGTCTTAGAAGTTTTGACACTTGTACTTTTTACGCACGCACTTTTAACTGTTTTTTTTTTCGAAGTATTTATTTTAGATAATGTAAATTAGAGTAATTATTCAAATCATAGAATGATTTCTCAATTAGTTTATTATTTTAATTAACAATATCTAATATAACGTAGAAATGTATAAACATAAGTTAATATTATAACATGATTTCAGTGTAACTGCTGAAGGTCTTTAAACACAATTTCAATATTATAATGGGAAAAAATTTAAAGAAAACAGAAGCGATACAGTTTCCAAAAAAAAAAAAAAAANAAAAAAAACGCGCAATTAACATCGAAACATCGAAGCTGTTGGCCCAAATATGCAATCTACCGAATGAAAACTGTTTGTTTATACGAAACACTAATTGGAACATTTACCCTGCACTTTTTAAGCAACCATCATTTACGGAGTTGCCACAAAAAATATCGGACAATATTATTTTAATTAATTGCTTTGTCGTAAAGTAATGGTGACGATTCAATCGTACGATTCTCATAATTAAATCGATTTGTAATTTTATAATATTCGATTTTGTTTAAAAAAGTAAAAAGTAAGTAAGTAGCAGCCTATTAACGTCCCACTGCTGGGCACAGGGCTCCTCACTCCAAGGAGTGAGGGTTTTTAGAGCATAGACCCACCACGCTGCTCCACTGCTGTGCACTCTCTATTCCTTCACGCTCATTGTCCGATGTGACGGAAATCCGACACGACCGGAGAGAGATCAGGCGCATTTTGTTTACTCATTATTAAACACGTTTTAGCCCGACAGTCACAAATGGCCTTGTTCGCTTAAAAGAAAAGAAGTGTTATAAAAACATCAATTCACATTCGTCGTCTCAACCAATGGACGTCCACTGCTGGACGAAGGTCTCTCTTAATGAATTCCAATGGGCCCGATCTAGCGCCGCTTGTATCCAGCGGCTGCCAGCGACCTTTGCAATTCGGTAGGCTACGTCGGTGACTTTAGTTCTCCTACGGATCTCCTCATTTCAGATTTGATCACGTAGGGAAACCTCGGGGTTTCCCTACGTGATCAAGGGCTATGCTCGGGCATAGCCCTCTCTATTGCCCGCTGAGTGACTCTGAGTCTTCTTATGAGCCCCATAGTCAGCGGCCATGTCTCGGAACCATAATTAATCGCTGGCAACACGCACTGATCGAAGACCTTAGTCTTCAGGCACTGAGGAATTATCGATGAATAAATGTCCCGTAGTTTTCCGAACGCTGCCCATCCGAGTTGAAGTTGGACTTACCTAATTGGATCGTGTGTCCCAGGTAGATGTACTCGTCTACAACTTCGAGTGCTGAGTTCTCAACGGTGACCGGGTGGGGCGAAACATGGATGTTCGACATGATTATTGTCTTATCCATGTTCATTTTAAGGCTCACCTGTTGAGACACTCTGCAGAGGTCATCGAGCATTGTATTGTTCGCGACTTTTTATATAATATTATCGGACTTATTTATTCATGTTTGTAAATATAAATAGTTTTATGGTTCTTAGTAATTGTCGTAGGTTAGGCTTATTTTATGCTATAGTTTCTCATTGTGTGTCTCTTTGTGTTAGAATCCCTTTGTTAATAAGTGTACATTGTAATAGGAGGATTATGTTTAATTTAGTTATAGAATTGCAAATAGTTAGGCAATAAAGATAAGAAGGGTACAGAGTGCGGTCCCAGTGAAGTCGTGTGTAACATCTGGCGGCAGCGACCATAGATCTGCGCGGGGCCACCCTACCAGGGATAGAGGTTTGAATAGATAACGGCGCCCGCGCAGTCACCTCGATTCTGCATGGTCACGCTGTCACCATTCGCAGCTAAGACGCCACACACGACAGTCACAGGAAGCACTCTGGCTCTAGTATTGAATATTAGAAGGTGTTTCACTTATAACCATTTTCTACATTTTGACTGAACCGGTATAGTTTATGTAGTGAGCCAGTTCGAAGGGGCTCACAGTATTGAGGTCTTCCAGAGTCTCTGCCATTACGACGTTTACTCACATTAACTAACATCACTTATTCCTTTCACTATTTAAATATACATAACTTGTACTACACTAATAATTACTTCACTATTTTAATTTATACAATTTAGCACTACTTTCCTTAATAACGCCTTAATCGAACGGTGGAAGGAAGATCTCGGATCCTCATTTTGGAGGCGATCCGTCCCTGCCTGAAGAAATGGTTAGCCAGAGGGCACGGATCGCTCTCTTACAGACTGGTGCAGGTTTTAACCGGACACCGTTGTATTAGTAAATACCTCATCAGATTGTCGGCTGTGAGGAATCGCCCGCCTGCCACGAGTGAGGTGCTTCCACAGATTCACCGCATCACACAATGGGAGAGTGTTCCACATGACGAACAAAAAAGAATCGCTGATTGGAGGGAACCTCTCGTTGGTGAGCATAGGTACGCCACCTATGCTTGCTATTGAGACAGGTTGAAGGCAGTTGCTTCCTTCTACGAACCCGTTATGTCACTGAAGGAGGCATCGGGGCGGGTGAGACAGAATACCATCGGCACTCCACGTATCCCACGAAAGAGGCGGGGAAGCAGGATGCGTAGATTTGTGCATCTTCTGCCCCCTCCATAAACATGATTTTTTATGAGTACTTCTGGTTCTCCATTCAGGGATGTCGAGGGTTCTGCTGGGTTTTAATGGGTGTTTTAATCTTTTAGTGAGTCCCACACTCACTACCCGGGGTGCAAAAATGCACTGCCCAGCGTCAAAAAAAACCTACTTCAAGAAACACAGCTCGAAAGACTAAACTCATACAATTGTTCCGCTTATTAAAATTACCTCGTATTGCTTAACTTTTCGTTATTTTGCACAATGTTTTTGGTATTTTTATGTGTTGTCACTATACCATTCAATAACTCTTAATATTTCAGAGCTATCAGTGCCGTAACCCAACTATCTATAGTCTAACAAGAAGAATTTTTCTACCATATATAATTTTTTTTATCTCTAAGAAATTCAATGAAAGGAAGCGATTTTCGATGAATGCTCTCGAACGATTGGACTTTTTTAGTCCCTTCCAACAATTATTATTATATTTCAACTAATTTACAGAAAACCTTAACAAATTATGAACTTAAGCCCTCCTAAAATATCACTCTATCTACTGGTCAAAATTGCATGAAAATCCGTATAGTAATTTTTGAGTTTATCGCGAACAAACAAACAAGCAAGACTTTGTTTGATAGAAATCATTCCCAAGAGTTAGAAAATAGTCAAGTGGTGTAGTTAGTCATGATTTTTATTATAGTCATTATATGTAACAGAAACACTAAGTCCAGCCATTAAGGCATTAACCTTAATGCCGTCTCATTTTTTCCAGTCAAGCGGGAAAGAGACAATAAATAGAGTCATTTAACGTAATATCCTGCTTGCAGGATGTATCGTCTAATTACTGAAAACGTTCTCCATTACCTATAGTCCAGGAGACGGTGGTGATATTTAATTTCAACCGAAACCAAATAAAAAACAATGTGTGGTTTTATGAAACCACTATGCAAGCGAGCTAAGAGGGATGGATGATAGTGAGACGACTGGAATCTCATTCACAGAAGTCCCGAGTTCGCATACTGAGCAAGTACTGCTAAGTTTAGCTTTATAAAAAGAAACATAAGCATTTAATTGTCCGTGACGAAAGTCATCGTCAGGCAACCTGAATATCTCGAAAATAGTTCTGGAGTATGTATAGCCTGCCTTCGGTAAGCTAACTCATAAAAGGCTGCTACGAAACTTTTTTAATTTACACGAATGAGTGAAAATATAAATGCTACTCGGTCAGCTAATGTGAGTTATAAGCGCCGCCATATTGGCCTTGACTGCTCTGCTCTTTTTTTAACCACCATTCCGCAGCCGGCTGTATTGCGACATAAAATAGATACTCCACTTGATGCTACTTTAAAACTCTTTTGAACCGAAATATTCATGGTTCAATATATTATTTACGGTTAAATACCACAATTAAAATATACGATATTTCGACGATTCTTCCCCCATTTTATATGATTACACATAAAGTGGACCGACAATGTCAAATGGCACTAAATTAAGCTTTGTTGACTTAATTAGACCAATGTCATGGACTTCTGTCGCTTAAAATTAACTCCTGGGTAACCTGCCAACCCGCATAGGTAGAACTTGGTGACACTATGCTCTAAAAACCCTCTTTTGTAAGAGTGATACGTGTAGAATTATTATGTCTAGTAGTGTGACGAATTTAAAATAAAAACTTAAATTGTCTATTTAAAAAGGCTTCTAGACTTATGAATCGTCAAATATAAATTTTTATACATGTCAGAGTGTAATAGTCTGTGGAACGCTGGCGCCATCTTTGTATCGGCGTGGGGGCAGAGAGAATAAGTGGCAGTCCGGCTCGTCTCTCGGCAGTTCTCGAGTGGCAGTCGGCCGGAGTGGTCGACTATTAAAACTGTCGCGTTAGCTATTAGTGTTAATGAGTTTGTGTAAATTGATATCGGGAACATTAAGTGATTGAACATTATAACTTGAGTTAATTAATAAAGTGTTTGATTGCACCAACATTACGCACGAACGCCCACAGAATAAGAAATTAAATAATGGATCTAATTAATAACGATGTCTGTGGAGAAAACCTTACGCCCCTGTGCTTTATGCTTCTCCGTTCTCTCCTATTCTCCGACATACATATTTTCAATAATGATGGCATGACTTAAAATAGGCTAAAATTCTGGTGAGAAACTTAATGTGGACTCTTTGACTGTAACTTTTTTCTTCACCTTATTAAATTATTACGTGTTTTGTTTATTACGGCAACTGCTATGGTTTTCCTCTGTCTTTATTTGATATTAGATGACAATATAATTGGATTCCGCAATAGAACGATGTTTTATTTACACGCAATAATTACTACACATAGTAAAAGTTATGGATGTAAAGGACATCATGGTAGAATTCATTTTGAGATTCAATTTACAAGAAAGGTACAGTTAAAACTGTTTTTTTAATAAGATTACCGATAGACATTCAAAAACTTAAATACACATAAACATCGAGGCTAAATAAAAGTAACAGTTAATAATGAAACAAGATTATTTATAGAAACTTATAAAGTGAAGGCAATTTCATTTCGCTCCAATAGAGAAATTCTCAGGCTAATGATAACTTTTTTTATAATCTGAATTTTATTACAGCAACCGTTGCTTGAAAAATAAATTGCATCGAGACTACTGATTGCGTTTTACTTTTTTCCCTGTTTGTGGTCGAGCTTTATTATATTGGTTAAAGCTTTAAGCCAGGAAAATATATTTTTTACAACCTAAAAAAGTTTTAACTTAAACTTAAAGGAGTCCAGTTGAAGTCATTGACTGACTCTTGATAGCTTTGTTAGCATAAAGTTGCTGGTCTCGCAGAAAACTTAGGTTAGATTATATTTTCTAATTAAATTAGACAGGGCTTCTGCCTGTGCCTAATTATCAACCACCCTACCAACCTATTAATTCCAAGAACTACATGTTTGAATTTAATTTATTGAAGAAGGCTTTAAGCCATATAACATTATATTATCACTAATCACTGGAAAATATGACAAAAATGAAATAACTGACGCCATTGAGAAGTATAATCGTAAGTTTAAAAACCATGACGAAATTGTCGCTATTCAGTTCCATCTAGGATTGCAGGATTCAATATTCACTAAATACCCACTACTACTACTAATATCCACGGATATGGCATCCGTATAAACGGTTTAAAACTACACCATCTTAGATTGGCTGACGACCGTATATGATAAATAATTTGAACCATGAGAACTCAAGAGAAGGTCTAAAAATAAATCCAAACAAGACAAAACTAATGACAAATCTGATAAAACCAATATAAACGTTAAAGGCAACCCTTTAGCATATGTTGAAGACTATCTATATTAAGGACAAGACAACGATAAAAGATCAGATGAAAAAGGAAATTGGATTGGAAAAAATATTGGTCATTTAATGAAATAATGAAGTCAAAAGATTTAGAATTGTCAATAAAAAGAAAAACCTTTAATACATGTATTTTACCCTGTCTAAAATACGGCTGCGAAACTTGGGCCCTCACAAAAACCTCCGAGAAGTCCTACAATACAGAGATCAATGGAAAGGAGTGTGACCGGTCTTAAACTAATAAATAAAGTAAGAAACATCGAGATAAGTTCAAACTTGACAGATATACTTTCGCAAATAGACAAGCAAAAATGGAGATGGGCAGGTCATATGATGCGTGACAAATGAGGAAAGTTGAGCAAATTAGTCACGGAGTGATACCCAAGAGATGGCAAAAGACGGCGATGAAGACAGTACACACGATGGGAGAGGAGCTCAAGACAGCAGGAGCTAATTGGAAAAGGGTGGCTCAAGACAGACAATACTGAAAAATGTTGGAGGAACCCCTTGCCAACAAGCACGCCGTACTGATATTTTATAGATTTTTGATTTGGTGGACGCTAGATATTCGTTAACGTATACAGCTCTACCACCCCGGATGAATCCGGTTGAATCAAAGGTTCAAGAGAGAGGGAACAGGCGAACAAAATTACGCTGTCTGAAATCGTAACTTAACCTTTTTTACGGTTATTCAATTTGTTCTATCTCTGTCTCTTACGTAAAACATATGGAGTCTAAGACATACATTTTATGACTTTTCTATATATCTAAATTAGAATGTATATATCAAAATTGTAGCGTTACAGTGTATATATAAATGTCCTATAAATGTACAGTATCTATAAAAATGTCCTCACTATATAATCAGCATATTAAATAAATTCGCCTATTCAATTAAAGAAAGATCATTGTAATCGTACAAAACACACTTGGGCATGTAGACAAGATGACAGTCTAAGTACGCTAACGCCAGTAGAACGCTTAGAATTATAAAGGTGTCCAAGTAGATAATTTGATATATTGTGCTGTAAAGAAAATCATACCTTCGTCCTTTTACATAAAGTTCATTTTATTTATTTATTTATTTATTGGTAACCCAACAGCGTGTTAACAAATTGTTACATAGAATAATTAATATACTTAAAATAAGGCCAATTACGGATTACACCAATTATTAAATAATTATCAAAATAACAGAGTAGATATTAGGAAGTAAAAATTAGGAAACAATGAAAAGAAAAAACTGAGATATTCGCTGTGTTGTTAGTGAGTTCATTTTAAAATAGCTGTTCCTGTTATTAAATTTCGATTACTATTATTGCTATTTTGATGTTATTGTTAATTTAAAATGTACTTTAAGACCATAATTTAAGATTCTATTAATAAAGGATTGAATCAAATTATTGAGTTTGCCATCTTTATAGAAATGTATAGGAATAAAGGATCATATCGATATGTCACGTGATCACATGAACAATTTGTATGATTCTAGTCGTTCGAAATAGCGTTAACGTATTTAGAATCTCATCTTGGCTAGATCTGCTGAGCCAAGGTCAATCGAAAAGTATTTCTATTCTATTAATGAATTTCTAAATGAACGAAATTGATTTTAATATTTTCTAATTGTATAATCCGACATCTTTAAAATATGATTAATTCAACATAGTTTTTGCATTTCTACATAAGCTTAAATAGGATCTGTATAAACATTTTATGGTAATAAATTTAATTTGAATTAAATTAACGCAGAAAAAGCTCCGTGTGTCCTCTGGTTTGGAATATGAAAAAACAAGACTTATACTAAAAGCTTATTAAAGAAAATCTTACTCTGTTATCTCAAGAGTGAAAATGATACGGAAAATACATTTGCATTATTTTTGCAAGTGTATAAGAGCCTTTGAGATGTTCAGCTGGCGGGGATTATAAATAGAACTGAAGTTATAACAAGCCTTATTGGTAGATAGTAGTTTGTTTTATTCCAGTAACGCTTGAGTATAATTGACCTTTTTTATAATAAATAATATATATGTCGGAGGGCAGGTGTCTGTGGAACGCTGGCACCATCTATCGGCGTGGGACAGAGTCAATAGCGGCAGACCGGCGGGAGTCTCTCGGCAGTTGTCGAGTGGCGCTCGACCGGAGCGGTCTACTGTTGGAACTGTCACGTTTTAATAAGTTTGTGTAAATTAATATCGGGAATATTAACTGATTGAACATTATAATCCGAGTTAATTAAAAAAGTGTTTAATTGCTCCAGCATTATGCACAAACGCCCACAGATTAATGTCGGCGGAGAACCCTACGCCCCTGTGCTTTATGCGCTCCTTCTCTCTTATTCTCCGACATATATATGCCTGCAAACCCGCAGTGGAGCAGCGTGGTGGTCCTATGCTCTAAAAACCCTCTCTCCTATGAGTGAGGATAGCTGACTCTAATGGGCTGCTACTTAATTACTATATATATTACTAACTAGCAAACCCGACAGACTTCATTCTGTCAAAATGATTTGGAATGTGGCAGATTTCAGTTTTATGAATGATTTACGAAATGAAATTACAGCATTACTAAATATCTATAGCTCTTACATTTTTGTTTTCTCTATTATCTCGTGTTCAGTACTAACTAACTACACGAAACCACAGGTAGCAGCTAGTTTAGTTACTTATCATTCATTTCTTCTGTACGTGAGTGTGTCACTGAATTTTATAATCATGATGTGTATACATGAATATGGAAGCTTTCATCGAAAACGCTACCTTATCTCTTAGATATATTACAAAACAATTAATTAAAGGATAGTTCCTCTTTTATAGAACTACAAAAAATCAGTAAAAATCATGTCTTACCCTCAAAGGTAATCCATTAAATCGATTCTATCACGTAAAGAAATTACGTACGATGCAATAATTATAAACTTATACAGACTGATACATTAATAACCGTTATCAATTAAAATATGTTGGTTACGTAAAGGTGAAAGAATTTGTATACTTGGGATCTAAATTTACAAAAGATGGAACATGTGAAAGTGATATTGAAAGGAGAGTGAATGCAGGGAATATGGTAAATGGTGCTCTGCATGCTTTTATGAATAGCCAGATGGTGTCTCAAAGGGCTAGACTGGCAGTGCATGCTGGAGTGTTGGTGCCAACACTTATGTATGGTAGTGAAAGTTGGGTATGGCAGAAGAATCACAAAAGTAAAATAAATGCGGTAGAGATGAGAGCGTTGAGAAGCATGAGTGGATTAAAACTGAGTGACAGAGTGAGAAATAGTGTGATAAGAGAACGTTGTGGTATAAAAGAAGACGTAGTGACTAAAATTGAAAAAGGTATGCTTAGATGGTTTGGGCATGTAGAGAGAATGAATGAAAGGAGACTGACAAAAAGGATTTATGAGTCAAGAGTGAATGCGAAAGTTGGAAGGGGAAGACCGAGGCGAACGTTCCTGGACCAAATCCAGGACATTTTAAATAACGGCCAGGTCAAGAGTACTCTAAACCGACGAACTTGTATGAAAGATTTAATGAGATTGAAAGAAGCGAAGGAGATATGCAAGGATCGTGGCAAGTGGAAGGATGTTGTCTCTGCCTACCCCTATGGGAATGAGGCGTGATGCTATGTATGTATGTATGTACCTTAAGCATTTTATATACGTTATTTTGATATATAATTTATGAGGGCTTCTTAGGAGATATTATAATATAAAGAATAAAGACCCCGCCTAGAGGTCTTGCCCACTGTTTCATTATTAACCTAGCTTTGTTCCACATAAAGAAATAATTCGTATTTGAATCATATATTTATAAAGTACATTAAAATACTTTAAATAGTGACTGTAGAATGTATAAAAACACGATCTTTTCGTCCATCTATAACCACTTTAGTGCTATAAGTAATTTAAGAGAAGTTTAAAGTGTATAAATCATGGGAGCACTTCCTCTGGTAGTTTGTAAACGTTGTGTAGTCCAACGTCGTCTCAAATTTAGGTAGACCTCTGCCCCAGGACAGCCTGTTGCTATTATATTCAAATTAAGTCCAGTTGGGGCCGTCGGCCATTTACTGAAAGTGATTTAGAGGTAAGACGTGGGATTATTCGCTACGGGACAAGAATAATCTTCAGCGGTTCGTTGCGATAGGGCGTTTTTAGATTATGATAATCTGTTCTACGAAGCTACAAAGGTATTATAAACGCTTATAAAAAACCGATGAAGGTATAAAAATTAAGAAAAATAAGGGGTGTGGCTGTGTTATGGATACTGCCGTGTGTAGAATGCCGTGCATACGTTTTTGATGGATTTTTTGATCCTTTAACTGTCCAGTGATATAATTAAATTTCAGATAGAGGTTATAAATATATAGCTACAACACCAAACGTTTGACACAATATCTTTACCAGGTCATGAGAGCGACAGAGCTGCAGATGCTCCTCAAATTCGACTGACGAGACAAGGTGGAAGAAGACGTTGTTACGAATGTCATTTACCTTCCCTGAATTCCTTTACTGTTACAACAAGCCTTATCAAAGAGATATCTTCGGTTGACGAAGGTGTCGCTGGGTTTTAGTGGGTATTCTGGGCCAGCAATTGAATGCCTAAATCCCTGCCTCTTACGACAGGGGCACCCAAAAGGTATTTCCAGCTTAAAAAGGTCTTAAAAGTGACCCAAATCTAAAGCCCCAGAGCCATTGGAGCGGAGTGATGGGTATATACTCTCTCTGCTTCAGTAGTAGAATGTTTATAGCTTGTTACTTTAATCTAATACTTTTGTTTTATTGCTACCAGGTTAGAGCTTCACCTATTGGTAAGTGATGATAAATTCTAAGATGAGAATGCGTTAAACTGGTAAAAGGTAGTTTACCTGTTGTGATTTCTGCATGACATAATTCTGGAACCCATTTTTTGCCTTTGATGGTAAAGCGATAACTAGCCAAGGCCCAAAATACTTCTATTATTCCAGACTCGAACAAATTGGAAAATATAAGACTTTAAACTTGCATCGTACAGAAATAACACCTTTTGCTTTAGGAGAGATTTTTGGAACCTTAAAATTGTACTCGGTTCTGGGATATCAATAACTTGTTACTTTCTAATCAAAGCAACAACAGAAATAATATTGAAACAGATCTTGAAAGTATAACCGAACAACGGAGACATTTAAAACTATGTCGGCTGTATCAGCAAAGCGGGTTTAAAAGATTCCAGCATAAAATATCTTTTATAAAGCCAGCTTACCAGTAAGCCAGCGTTAGTGAAATACTTTCGCGTTTAAGATAATATTAAATATTATTCTTTATTCTACGAAGAACCGTTAAAGCTCAGTGGTTAGACAGATTAATCTTTCAAAACAATTTTGGGAACTTTTTTAATGTTAACTTAGCGGTTGACTGCAATCTCATCTGATGATACTAAATAATGATGCTACTAGAAAGAGGCCATTTACTTCTTGTGGATTAAGCCCTTTCTACATTGCATCTTACCAGAACATAAAACTCTTGCTTGGCGGTACATCTTTGGTAACTAGCCACGGTCGAAGCCTTCCACCACTCCAAACTCTTACGAATTAGAAAACGCCAATTCCTAAATTAGCCGAACACAGCCGTACCTGCTAGGAAAGCGACTATAAATTAGATGTGGCCAAAGCCAATCCAGACTCAGATAAATTTGATAATAGAACTCCCTGTGGGGAATGGGGCCCTAAAGTGACTGGAAATTTTATCAGATAGGAATGCGCGAGCGATCCTCGGATGTTCGTCTGACTGAAGAAGGTTTCGCTGGAATTCAGTGGGTATTTCGAGGTTTCTTCCATTACCGAGTCCCACACCCAGTCGGAGTACGTAAACAAAATAAAAAAGGGTGGAAAGAACCCAGAGCCTCTATTTTATAAGCCTGTTCTCTCACCGGTCATGACGGAGTGACGGAATAGAGAGTGCACTTGTGTACGCTTATTATGCCTGCCAATCTGTAGTGGAGCAGTGTGGTGTGTCTATGCTCTAATAACCCTTTTCTATATAAGTGAGAAGGCCTGTGCCTAGCAGTAACATGTTAATAGGTTGTTACTTATAAAATAGCCTTTTATTTCTATTATTTACAATGAAGCTTATTCTAAACAGTTTTAACTTACTAATGTATAACTATTCTTAAGTATTTTGTTTCTTCATCTACGAGTAATAGAACCTCCCTTAAACATTTCCAGGTCTCCCTTTCTCTAGCCCTTTGCATACAGTTTCGATAAAAGACATCTCTCCATCCTTTAAAAGGCCTTCTTATTCTTCTCCAAGCGTCTTTAGGCGGCCATTCGGTCAGCCTCTCAGTCTATTTAAGCCCAGTGCCATTTTAGAAGTCTTATTCTTTTTATAACACCAATTTTTGTTTGTTTTGCTTCTTACAATTGTGTTTTGGATTCGATCTGACAGTTTGATGCCCAATATACTTCTTTCCATTTTCCGTTGACAAATGGCAAGTCTTTCATCATTACCTTTCCTTAATAACCACGTCTAGCAACCATATGTTAGGCAAAGTAGCACTGTCATCTCAAATATCCAATATAGTGTTATCTTCTTTGAATTTCTCTGCTTTATTGTTGAATGATACTAATTGCCATAAGTGAACACACTCATTCACATATTCTGTTGGCCTACTGTCACGTCTTGGGGCATTCTATTGATTAGAATTTTTGTTTTTGTCGTATTTAACATAGTCCAATTTTGGTTGGTCCAAGGTTGCTACTTATTAAAATAAAATAATAAATATAAAAAAAGCTTTATTGATAGATACTTAATGTAAGTTAAAACCATTCCAACCTATTGTTGGCTGTATGTGTCCACGTCTTCCCTGCTATTCTCGTGAGGTCATCTGACCATCTTTTATCTTGGACTTTTTGGATATGGGCAGCCCACTTCCACTTTTGTCTCAATACTTGCTTCACGACATCTTCAGCTTTGGTCTTATTTCTTAAACTGACGTTGCTCACTCTGTCTTTGAGTGTCAGGTTTAACAACTTAGTTCCATTCCTCGCTGACATTTTTTGAGCTTTTCTAGGGTCAGTCGCAGAGAGTAACAGCGATTAGGGTGATTCGTGGGTACCGTGTAATGGACAACAGCTACACTTCTAGCGGTTGACCCTCCATGGGAGCTCCAGGCAGAAGTCCTCGGCGCTACATACCAATGTAGACAAGATGCGACGACTAGAGAAGAAACACCAGGTTATGACGAGGCCTGTAGTATCAGAGACCTGGCTGAGAAGACTCTGATAATAAAACAGTGGTTGTGCAGGAGACATGGAACGCTCTCCTATAGACTGATTCAGATGCTTACAGGAAACGGTTGTTTCGGGAAGTACATGCATCATATAACAGGCCGGGAGGAATTGCCCATCTGCCATGAGTGCGGTGCTCCCGTTGATACGGCGTATCATACTTTGGCAGAATGCTTGGCGTGGGAATCACAGCGGCATGTACTGGTGTCGTCGATTGGCGAAGATCTTTCACTGACCAGCATTGCACGTGCAATGGTCGGCAGTGAAGCAAGATGGAGAGCCGTAGCCTCCTTTTGCGAGACCGTTGTCGCGCTAAAGGCAGCTGAGAGGGAGCGGGAGGTTGCTCCTGATGCCCATGCTATCCGTCGCTGAAGGTTGGGCGGGCATAGGCGTGCATTTGAGCGCCTTGTCCTACAGCCTTGAATATCGATTCGGCTTCATTCGGGACACCATAATGGAATGCGCAAGCGACTGGCTTAGGATGACCGCTGGGTTTTAGTGAGTATTTTATCATTTCAGTGAGTCCCACACTTCCAACTTTTTTGGTCAGCCTTTCCCAGCGAGAAAAAAAAGGGTCTTGGCCAGGTTGTCACTTACGGTAAGTACCTTAATTAAAAATAATATTGAATACCTACTGCGATAAACAAACATCAATTCAGTGTAAAAGTTATAGCTCAAAACTAGAGCCGTTATATTAAGTAGCCGGAGAACATGGAACTATGAAACTGTACAAAGTTGGACGCAACCTAATTTTCAGTAAACAAGGCGGCTCGAGGCGTCGAAGCGTCGGAAGTGGGCCGTTATGCTGCTATGAACACCTGCCTCGAACTTATTGCGGAACTATTTTTAAACGCCGTGAATAACTAGAAAAGCTTTCCCGGAGTCAAATTGTAACTTTAATTAAAACGTGTCGCGAATTAAATTGAATTATTTTCATGTACTTTCGTTTTTTGTTGCATGTATAGACTATTTTAAAATGTAGTATCAGGCGGAGCATTTCTTTCTAAATATTGTAATGAAAACCAATTCGTTTCGTTTCGTTATAGAATAATCGTAATATTTCATAAATGATTACAATTAAATCATTAAAAATATTGATAGCTAACTGGGGATTTTGAAGGAAACATCGTGATTGGTGGTTCTATATTTTAGAAGTTATCAGTTTTAATCGACTTTGGCTACCAGTGTCCTGCAGCTGCTGGTGGGCAGGCTATAAATAATTAATGACATTGACGGATGAGAAGAACACAACCTGTGTGCATGGTCGGCCTTATTGTTTTTAGCAAACTCTTCCAGGCAACCCTGTTGATAATGATGTATTTAAAAGAACAACCAAAGTACGTGAGTTTCTTTTTATAAATAGAATTTGTTATAAGTCAGTGGTACCTGCCTTTTTCAATACTGGGTAATCCTCGTAGATATCTGGAACACTCAGGAGTGTGTTCCAAGTTACGGGACTCCTACATCACTAGGTGGCAAAGTCACAGGAACGCGATTGACCGATAATGGCAAACTGGTCTAAATGACCAATACCTTACTCCGAAGGTGGCTTGCCTGGAGTACTTGGCAAGCCCCCAACCGTCTCGCGAGACCTCTCCTTGTTACTATTAATGAGGGAAACTGTGATCTTGGGCTGCTCGCCTCCTTCCCAGCCTTCTCCTATGCACAGTCGAAGCAGCTGGGTTCTCATCTCTCAACCGCTCCGCCATCTCCTTCCGCGTTATCACATCATCGCAGGAGACATGCCAGGCACTCTCGCTGCTCATTCATTCTAATGACTATGGGGAGAGACAGGTCCGACCCAATTTACGCCCTAACCCCAACCGATGACCAGTCAGGAGTGTAAGACTCAGCGATGGAAAATCTCGCAATACCTACTAACACCCAGCGGAATCATCTTCATTCAAAGTAAGGCACAAGGTTTTTAGTTTTCGCATTCCGTCCTAGTGTCCCGGATGAGTCTGGCGGAGGATTCACGTAGGCGGGAGGAGATGTGCAAATATACTCCGCCTGGTCTTCCGCCTCCTTTGGTGGTGCGTGGGAGCATCCATTACATTCTCACTGCGGTCTCGCAAAAGAAGGTCACTTCCGCCCACCATCTGTCATTAGTGTCTGCTACTGTGTGATGCGCTGAACGATAGCTGCCCCACTGTGATGGCAAAAGGATGACTCCTCCCGGTTAATTTGGTGTAGGTACTCAAGATTCCAACCAGCGACTGAATCCACACGTTACACCACAAACCATTATGGCTTAAAAAGTAAGTAGTAAGTAGCAGCCCATTAACGTCCCACTGCTGGGCACAGGGCTCCTCACTTCGAGGAGCGAAGGTTTTTTTTTTAGAGCATAGACCACGTTGCTCCACTGCGGATTGGCAAGCATAGTACACTAGTGCACTCTCTATTCCTTCACTCTCATAGTCCGGATGTGACGGGAATCCGAAACGACCGGAGAGAGATCAGGCGCAGGACCGACGGCTTAACGTGCTCTCTGAGGCACGGGGGTGGATCACACCACCAATTTCCCAACTTCGGGCAAATATTGAGAAAATCTTAATAGAAAACTCAATATTGATTTTGAATTGGCCCGAACCGGGACTCGAACCTCATGTCTTTAGTCGAACATGCTAACCACTAGACCAATGAGGCATTTTGGCTTAATCTTCTTTATTCGTAATCAATTTGTCTGCCTTTCTTAGTGATATAGACAAAGTTCCATTGGTGAGCCAGTTTTATATATAGTAGGTAAGTTCTTTAAAAAAGTAGAATCTTACAGGGGTATCGTTTGCGATCTTTCTGCACATTTTCCGCATCCGTTGCCCCGATATTACGGCGGGTAATCAATATAAAATGAATAGATGGGCGGTCTCCCGAGAACCTATTTTCATATCGAATATTTAATAACTTAATATCGATTATTGAGTTCACAATGAATTTTCACTCGGGTACCCGTTTTTAATAACTTTGCGCTTGGGATTTTATACGCGAAAATTTACATGCAAATCTCTTGGATGGGATTTAATGGAATTCATTATAGATGCCGGTATATTATTATAATGAGATAGAAATATTGTTTTGGTAAAAGATTTTTACAGGTGTATCTTAAGTTTCACATTACTGTTTCTCTATATATGTCTGGTGCAAATTAAACTTAAACACATTTTCGACAGGATATTTGCTAACGGCTTATTTTGCTTTCTGAGGCTTAGAGTATGTATCTGTGAAGTTAATTTGACTTAAATTGGTTCATTAGGTTTTTCGTGAAAGCCCGACAAACAGACAGAGTTACTTCCGCATTTATATTGTACATCAGAGTAAAACTTTGAAGGTCATATTTATTTAATTTCTATAGAATCCTAGCTTTAAAAATGCCGGTTTTTCTATTCTTTAAAATGCATTCTTCGCTTTAATAACTATCCTATGTCCTTCCTCATGTTTTAGTCTATCTATGTACCAATTACATTTAAATCAGTGCAGCAGTTTTGGCTTGAAAGCGAGTATAATATTGATGATGATGATAATGATGTCCTCCATCACGGTTCCGTCAACGGCGAACCTGGCTAGTGTTTATAGTGTGATCTAATATGGCTTGAAAAGCCAGATTGTTTTGAAAGTTCTGTCGTATGGCTCGCACCACAACTGACCCTGATTTTTATGAGTGTGACAGTACGACAGTTTTGGGCAATGTTTCCGCTTGGCGTCCAGGTCTTCTAAACGGCGATCTTCTTTATTAACTGTGTTTGCCCACTCTCGCCTTTGCAGTGCAAGATCTTCCCAGCATTCACAGCGAAAGCCGCATGCGCTTACATGACGTTTTAGTACATCCCTGTATCTCAAAAATTGACCTCGATGTTTTCGCTTTTCATCCTTCAATTGGGAATAGAACACCGACTTAGGAAGCCTGGTGTCGCTCATACGAACTAGATGTCCACACCATCTCAATTGTCGCTTCATAATTAAGGATTCAATTCTATTGAGATGTACTCTACGCAGCACTTCGGAATTCGATATTCGGTCCTGCCACTTCATGCGGAGTTTAGATCTTAAGCACTTCATATGAAAAATATCTAGCCGTTTCGCATTTCCTTTATAAAGGCACCAAGTTTCGGTGGCGTAAAGCAGTATAGGCAATATGAGCAAGGATGCAAAAACCTCAAATCAATTTCCTATTCAATCGTCATATGAAACAGGCAGTCGCAAAAATGAATAATAATTGAATTTTGTTGAATCAAATATTGACACGAGTGTGTTTAATTGAATGTGCTTTTATTTGATGTAGTACCATTAATGAAAACTTTTGAAACATTAAGGAAAGTATAAATACAAGATTTATTTAAACATACATATACTCGTATACATAGCACCACGCCTCATTCCTATAGGGGTGGGCAGAGACAACATCCTTCCACTTGCCACGATCCTTGCATATCTCCTTCGCTTCTTTCAATCTCATTAAACCTTTCATACAAGTTCGTCGGTTTAGAGTACTCTTGACCTGGCCGTTATTTAAAATGTCCTGGATTTGGTCCAGGAACGTTCGCCTCGGTCTTCCCCTTCCAACTTTCGCATTCACTCTTGACTCATAAATCCTTTTTGTCAGTCTCCTTTCATTCATTCTCTCTACATGCCCAAACCATCTAAGCATACCTTTTTCAATTTTAGTCACTACGTCTTCTTTTATACCACAACGTTCTCTTATCACACTATTTCTCACTCTGTCACTCAGTTTTAATCCACTCATGCTTCTCAACGCTCTCATCTCTACCGCATTTATTTTACTTTTGTGATTCTTCTGCCATACCCAACTTTCACTACCATACATAAGGGTTGGCATTTATTTAAAGCTGCACCGTTTTAAAGATGCTTAAATATAGAAGAATAAAGCCCTAAAGGGAATGCATAAAGAGCTAAGTAAACATCAGTACAAGCCATCAACGTTGTAGCTCAAGTTTCAAGATACATAAATCCGATTGTGCCGCTTGGAAAAGAATATAAAATAAGCTCGTCGAGAGTAAAAAGTACACATCGGCAGCGCTGTGGTCAGTAACTGCGGTTTGGGGTAAAACTTTTCAATTTATAAACGCGAAGGAATTTCAATATTGGTTATTGAGAGAAAATATTAATAATTTAAAAGACGAAAGGACAAATTCTACAATTTTATCTAAAAATAGATCTTTAATCTATGAATTTGGTCCTTTTTAACCGACTTCAAAAAAAGGCGGAGGTAATCAATTCGACTGTATTTTTTTACCTCATATCTCCCGACTGGGTTAACCGATCTTGATAATTTTTTTTTATATGAAAAGTGGTGCTCGTCTTAAGGTCCCATTTTTTTAAAAACCAGTTCTGATGATGGCATCCATGAGAAAACCTGATAAGTCTTAAATTTGCATAAGCATTTTCGCGACAAATGGACGAATAACTCAAAATCACGCCAACCGATTTCGATGATTCTTTTTTTATTAGAAAGGATATACTTCAAGGGTTGTTTTGTGATAGTTTGGTTAGGTTCTGGTCAGGGAATCCATGAGAAAGTGACGGAACTCTTCAACTTTTATAAGCAAATGAATGATACTCGGCAGAATCTTCTATAAGCTATCCAGATATTTGAGTTGCCGTCCGTAATTTCGGTATGATCAAGTGCTAGTCGTAGTTAAATATGAAGATCAATGGAACTCCTCAACGGCTTACAGTAAGGCTGCGATTTATGGCAGGATATAAATCTGTCTTGTTAGTTTACTTCCGATTCACTGAAATTAAAAAAATAAATAAAAAAATTTACAAAAAAAGAACCGCCTTCAAAACAAACTTACAAATACATTAATATGCACTAAAAAGTAAGAAATAATTGCGTATTCTTTTATAGTGTTCTTCGTATTCTTATACTTAGAGTCAGCGTCAGCCAAGGTAGATGTTCCCCGCGTGTCTCTTCCACCTATAGCTATATATGTTGGTGCCTTGGCTGATACTGACTCCATTTATTTCTATTTCTATTTATTATATATTCATATGAAATAAAACCTTAATAAAAAGTTAGACACATCTGTCGCGCTATACTATGGAACGACAGCAGTTGAGGCAGTTATAAAATGTATGCTCCCCAGTAATACAAACCCCAGTAATGCAATTGCTTCTGCGAGTCGATCATTTCACAGAAGGAGATACTAAGCAGGGACATGGAGAACGCTGCGGATTCCTCTGCTCGCCGAAGAAGAAGGTCTGGAGGACGGGGGCGGGGTTTTACCCACCACCTTCCTCCATTTTATATTAAATACTGTTGTGAAGGCAAACGAATCCGGGGTGCCAAAGTGGAATGTTTTCTCTGAGCCTCTGGCCCCTCACTAAAGGATCAAGAGGGTTTCGTGGGTATTCTGGTTTTGTCTAGTGAGTCCAACACTTCCAACCGATGACTGTTCGGTTGGGGTGCGTAAATGCACTTCCCAGCGTATAAAAAAATGCTTACTGACCACTTAGGGTAATACTTTGAAATATATAAAGTAAATAGCATATTAAAGAGTATCATAGTATAGAGTATATTATAATGCACATCTACTAACTACTTTTCTTACACGAGAAAGGTTGGCTGGGAGATAAATCTTTATAGATTTAAGACAGTCGTTTGAAAACTTATAGAAGATGTAAAATCCACGTGACATTATAATTACCCACGAGAAACTATGATCAGAGGATTGTGACTCTTTAGATGTAAAGGTATTAGTGTAAAAGTGGTTTCGATCTCACAGAGATCCCAAATTTGGACCCTTTGTTTATAAGTATCTTAGCACAAAGGTGGCTTCAATCAATGGTTTCTTACGAAACCAGAAACCTCCATTCCGGTGCTGTTTGAAGTTGCTGAGGATATTTTAGGCCTGAGGAGAACCTGGCCTAGGTAACACTTTGAGGTTTCTTTAGAAAATTTCCCTTATTACAAAACTGTTTATGATTCTATTGCGTAAACAGTAATTCTAATCAAAAGTCTTTTTATTTTCTATAAATCGATTATCAAATATAACTACTAGATACCTCATCGCATTTCAGACGCTAGCGAATAAGGCTACTTGAATAGTAACCATTTCTCGGTCGCCAAGTAGGTCTTCTGCTTGCTTTAGCCTTTTTATATTGTTTTGCGATACTTTTTTGTGAATAACAAGTCCACGTTGAATCAATGTTTCACTTTGTTATTAATGGTCATGAAGTTGAGTTGACTACTATGAAATAACAATCCGTTTGTATAGCAGAGTAAGCAGCGTGGTGGATTTCTACTCTAAAACCTTCTCTCCTATAAATAACAAGGCCTGTGTCCAGCTGTGGGTCATTATTGGGCTGCAATTTTTATAATTATGTACTACTTCAAACTTAAGGGAAAAATTTATAAGATGATCGTAGGACCTATCATCCTGTATCGATCAGAGTGTTGGGCCACCAAAGGGGAGAATGAAAGTAAATTTCATGCAGCGGAGATACAAAAGTTGAGATGGATGTATGGAGTGACAAAATTAGATAAGATTAGGAATGAATATTAGAGGAATGGGCTTCATTCGGAAGCTCAGAGTCACTCAGCGTGCGATGGAGAGGGCTATGCTTGGAGTTTGTCTACGTGATCGAATCAGAAATGAAGAGATCATTAGTCCGACGAACCGATGGACGTTGGGTCCGGAAGGTGCTGGAATTGCGACCCCGCACCGGACGACGCAGTGTAGGAAGACCCCCCACAAGGTGGACCGACGATATAAGGAGGGTCGCCAGTAGTCGCTGGAGCCAGACGGCGCAAGATCATTTCGTGAGACCTATGTCCAGCAGTGGACGTCCATCAGTTGAAGCGACGACGACGACGACGATATTGAGGAAATGTAAGAGTGGCACCAGTGACCGAGAAGTTAAGGAGTGGAAGGCTATCCTGGTATGGTCATGTCATGAGAAGGGAGGATAGCCATGTATTCAAGAGGGTCCTAAATATGATGGTAAGCGGCAGGCCGGGAGAGGGCGACCAAAAAAAGTATTGATGAACTGTGTCTAAGGGAAGAAAGGTGCTGTGCCGACCACACCTAGTGAGATAAGGGCAAAAAAAGGATATTACTGTTTATGTTTAATGTCTATTGATTGTTTCTTTAATACAACTTATCTTTGAATAAATTAGCATTACATACATACATACATAGCATCACGCCTTATTCCCATAGGGGTAGGCAGAGACAACATCCTTCCACTTGCCACGATCCTTGCATATCTCCTTCGCTTCTTTCAATCTCATTAAATCTTTCATACAAGTTCGTCGGTTTAGAGTACTCTTGACCTGGCCGTTATTTAAAATGTCCTGGATTTGGTCCAGGAACGTTCGCCTCGGTCTTCCCCTTCCAACTTTCGCATTCACTCTTGACTCATAAATCCTTTTTGTCAGTCTCCTTTCATTCATTCTCTCTACATGCCCAAACCATCTAAGCATACCTTTCTCAATTTTAGTCACTACGTCTTCTTTTATACCACAACGTTCTCTTATCACACTATTTCTTACTCTGTCACTCAGTTTTAATCCACTCATGCTTCTCAACGCTCTCATCTCTACCGCATTTATTTTACTTTTGTGATTCTTCTGCCATACCCAACTTTCACTACCATACATAAGTGTTGGCACCAACACTCCAGCATGCACTGCCAGTCTAGCCCTTTGAGACACCATCTGGCTATTCATAAAAGCATGCAGAGCACCATTTACCATATTCCCTGCATTCACTCTCCTTTCGATATCACTTTCACATGTTCCATCTTTTGTAAATTTAGATCCCAAGTATACAAATTCTTTCACCTCTTCCACTTGTTCCCCATCTATCAAAATATTGCCATTCATCATAGATTCATCTCGTTCAAAAAGCATAACTTTCGTTTTGTTTACATTCACTTTCATTCCTTTCCCTTTCAAAGCTTCATTCATAATATTTAGCATCTCCTGTAGCTCGTTAGCGGATGACGCAAGTATTACTTGATCATCAGCGTAGAGTAAACATTTGATGAGTAATTCATTCATTCTTAACCCATACATACTTTCTTTTAAATCTGTCAAACATTTATCCATGAAAAGGTTGAACAGCCATGGTGACGCAACACATCCCTGTCGAACACCTCTTTCGACAGGAAACCACTCCGTGTACGCTCCGTTTATTCTGACACAGGCACTAGAACCCTCATAGAGAGACTTCAATGCTTGGATCAGACAACCGCTCACCCCATACGTAGATAACGTTGACCACAGCTCATTCCTCACCACTCGATCATAGGCCTTTTCTAAATCTACGAACGCGCAATAAACTTTTTGGTGTTTAGCCAAACATTTTTCAGTTAAGCACCGTAAAGAAAAGACCTGATCCGTACATCCCATTCCTCTTCTAAATCCCGCTTGCACGTCCCATATTTTCCCATCAGTTTCATTAATCACCCTTTCAATTAATATCTTTGCATACAATTTGCCGACGACACTAAGAAGGCTGATACCGCGGTAATTTTTGCACTCCTGCTGTGACCCTTTTCCTTTATATAGCGGGACAATTACGGCCTTGCTCCAATCTCTTGGGACTTGACCTTTCTCCCAGCATATATTGAAAAGGCAGTACAGCTGAGCTACCACAATCCCGTGGCCAGCCTTCAGCATCTCGACTGACACTCTGTCATACCCAGCAGCCTTACCTGATTTCATACCTTTTATCGCTTTCATGATGTCATCCATACTATTAGCATTAGCTAAAGTGAATATGTCTGACAGTATATTAACTGGCTTTTTACGCCTAAGCCACTAAACCAATTATGGTATAAAGATAGATAAAAGATTTAAAAGACAGACATAAACATTAGTATACAGGACTTTGGAGATCCACACAGACATTGGTTTAGACATGAAACATTTGAAGAAACCCTTAGTTGTATTTCGGTGTTTTTGACCTATCAAAGTAAAATAGGATAATTTTTTTTAAGTACACACTTATTTATAACTATATCGTTAAGTGCCAATAACAAGGTAGCAAGTTTCAGTTTATATTTCTGTCTATTTATTCAAATGATGAGGATTAAATTGATTTTATGTACTCACCAACAACGTGAATGAATGCTGAACGAACTTGTGTATGAAAGGACGGTGCATCTGCGGATACTTCGCAGCGAAATCGTCCTGCAAGTGCTCTTGTCGCCTCTCTCAGGACAACCTGTTGAGACGTTGAACGGGACACCTGGAACAATGATTTCAAGTGAATACTTTTAAAATAATAATAACCAGTGGTAGCTTGGTGGTCCAGATTAATTATAATTATAACTTTGAACATAATTGAGGTTCTACTGACCTAAAAGGTACTAACTAATCTAAATCTAATAAAAAAATAAACGTACCGGCATATTTAGCGGAACATAAAAAAAGGTTTGATATCAGTGTCATATAAGCTGGCTGGCTGGTTTATGCTGAGTTTGATTTAAAATTTCATTGAAATACTGTTTTTTTGTTAGTTTTTGGAGTTGAGGACTGAATTATGACTGACTTAGCCCCAACAGAGATTGCCAGGGCACTCGAAATGCGAAGAAACGGTCAAACCTACAGAGTGATCTTCTTCGGCCAGTTTCAACAATCCACAGCACTATCAAACGGTTCAGGGAGACCGATACTTATGTAGGAAGACCAGGACAAGGCAGAACCTCCATTTGACGGCCGTCCAAGTCCGACATGAGTTAGAAACAGTGCGGGGTGTAAACGTAAGGTTCGCAGAAGCTGGTTTGGGTTCATTTGTGCCCGCTAAGGCTCCAAGGCTTGAGGTAAATCATCGTAGAAACAGAATAATTTTTGCCCTCGTAAGTGCAGTATTCTCTTAAATCAAATTGACGGCAGGAAAAGAATATAGAGACGCAAAGGAGAAGGATATATTCAGTAAAATTTTGTAAGTACAGTTGCATACGGTGGTGGTGGTTTGGGCGGGCATTTGTTTGGGAGCTCGCACAGACTTGGTAGTGATCGACAAAGGGAGTCTGACTGCAGACCGCTATATCAGAGAAGTTTTAGAAGAAAATGTCATACCGATTGCCCTTTATATCGGTGACGATTTTGTTTTTAGTTTAGTAACAACTAGTTGTTTTAACGCTGTGATTGGTGGAGTTATTATTTTTCGAATGAGAAGTTTAACAAGAGGATTATTAATGGTAGTAGATGAGAACAAGGGACAATCTATATCTGGTACAAGAAGAGTAAGCTGTCTAATATAATTGTGAAGAATCGGAAAATAGTGTAACGTATCGTACCGTATTCTTTAAGTGTATATAAAGATGAGATCCTATGTCACGTCATCACGCGTGTACTTCAAGATCAATTGCTATATTTCTTTTGTTTTTCTGTTTGTTATAGTCAAAAGATAGTCGGTATGAGGGAAAATATTAACACACACAAAAAATAACATATTTCAAGAAAACTTTACCATCCTATTAACTTTTCCAATAAAACCTCTTTAGTGCATTTGACAATATAAGCTTTTTTAATGTAACCTTATTTCGTTTGACATAATTGTCACATACATACATAGCATCACGCCTCATTCCCATAGGGCTAGGCAGAGACAACATCATTCCACTTGCCACGATCCTTGCATATCTCTTTCGCTTCTTTCATTCTCATTAAACCTTAAGAGTACTAGTATTAAAATGTCTTTCGCATTCACTCTTGACTCATAAATCCTTTTTGTCAGTCTCTTTTCGTTCTCAATTTTAGTCACAACGTCTTCTTTTATACCACAACGTTCTCTCATCACATCTATTTCTTACTCTGTCACTCAGTTTTAATCCACTAATGCTATTCAACGCTCTCATCTCTACC
The DNA here is from genome assembly GCA_015832385.1 of Elymnias hypermnestra. Lineage (NCBI taxonomy): Eukaryota > Metazoa > Arthropoda > Insecta > Lepidoptera > Nymphalidae > Elymnias > Elymnias hypermnestra. Next base: position 1,038,884 of record JACTOM010000093.1, read on the forward strand.
GCATTTATTTTACTTTTGTGATTCAGCTGCCATACCCAACTATCACTACTTGAGACACCATCTGGCTATTCATAAAGGCGTGCTGAGCACCATCTACCATATTCCCTGCATTTACTCTCCTTTCAATATCAATTTCATCTTTTCCATCTTTTGTAAATTTAGATCCCAAGTATTCAAATTCTATCACCTCTTCCACCTGTTCCCCATCTATCAAAATATTGCCATTCATCACAGATTCATCTCGTTCAAAAAGCATGACTTTCGTTTTGTTTACATTCACTTTCATTCCTTTCCCTTTCAAAGCTTCATTTATAATATTTAGAATCTTCTGTTGCTCATTAACGGATGACGCATGAATTACTTGATCATCAGCGTAGAGTAAACATTTGAAGAGTAATTCATTCATTCTTAATTGTCAACGATTGACATATGGCAGTGTGTGTTATGGTATTTATATTAATTTAAGGTTTATTTATGCATGATTTTTTAAAAAATACCATCATTTTGCACTCCTTCTCTATATAAACTATAAGTGTGAGAAATTTCATACACCGTCTGCACAATTTTCGTAAAAACTGAGTACAAATTTATCTAACATGCATTCTTTATATGCCTCAAATGTAACAACCAGAAACATGATTTTTTAGAGACATTTTGATACCACTTAATAAATTAAGGCATCTCAATTAAGGATAACTACATTCCCGGAAATAAGAGCTCGCTTTTTAATGGACGTTTATATTCCTCGAATTTGTTTGTTTTACGGCCAGCGGATTCATTTTGTATTCATTATCCGTAATATTATGAATAAAATCCATAGCAACAGTCCTCTAAGGAAAGAATCATTTTTAATTTATGTTAATATTGTTACACAAACAAGTTAAAATTGGGTGATGGTCTGTCTGGTCAAATTAATAGCTATTTTCACATCAATAGAGGCTGTTGCGACTCTGTTTCTATCTTATACCTCCCTCTCATCTTCGCCGCGTTCGATCACATCTTTCGTAACTCATTCATCATGAATTAACATGAAACTTACCGTATGTCCTACAGAGGAGATTGACGGCCTCGCTGGCGCAGTGGTGCCAGTATTCGCTTTGCTAGCAGAGGTCCCGGGTTCAATCCCCGGTAGGACGAATTTAGGAAATTATATTTTCTAATTTGTCTGAGTCTGGACTGGTGGGAGGGTTCGGACGTGGCTAGTTACCACCCTACCAGCAAAAACGTACCGCCAAACAAAGATATTTGTGTGCTGATGCTGTGTAGAAACCGTAAGGGGTATATCGCCTCTTAACAGATTAGCGCGCTTGCATTTTAGACTGTATCATCACTTACCATCAGGTGAGATCATAGTCAAGCGCTAATCTATCAGCAATAAAAAAGAGGACCCAGTTTCGATTCCCGGTGAGGCGAATGAGAAAATTGTATTTTGTAATTTAAATAAATAAAAAAATAAATAACCTTTTATTCGATTCAGTCACAATTAACTACATAAAACAATATAAAAGACAAATATAACTGGATACATTATAGACGTAATTTTATTATAGTTAAATGTGACACCAACACCACTAATAATGTTGGACTTTAGCCCAACGCTGGTTTTCAGCGGCGACCCTAAACATATCCTATTATAGATAAATATACTATAAAAAAAATTCTGACTCTGTTCTGACGAACTTTTAGTCGTCTCATTAGTCACAAACTGCAACCAATAAGATGACCAATATTTCCTGATAAAGCAGCACAAAAATAAGAAATATTGTCAAGTTTTTTCCACCCCTTCAATGGATGACTTCCAATAAACTGTGAACACTAAGATGACTACGTTAATGGCAGCGACGTCGTTAGAAATTAAAATGAGGCTGGTAAACAAAGTAATATTCCGATGGACGGACGATGGGAAATTTTCTGACGTCAAGAATATTGTTGGAAAACTGATAGTTAATTTATTTTGCTGTCAGGTTAGTGCTTAACAGTGACCATCGTTGTCGTCGTCGCTTCAACCGATGGACGCCCACTGCTGGACATAGGTCTCATGAAATGATTCCCACAAGGCCCGACCTTGTGCCGCCTGGCTCCAGCGGCTACCGGCAATCCTCCTTATATCATCGGTCCACCTTGTGGGGGGTCTTTCTACACTGCGTCGTCCAGTGCGGGGTCGCCATTCCAGCACTTTCCGACCCCAACGTCCATCGGTTCGTCGGACTATGTGCCCCGCCCATTGCCACTTCAGGTTCGCGATTCGTAGAGCTATGTCGGTGACTTTGGTTCTGCTACGGATCTCCTCATTTCTGATTTGATCGCGTAGAGAAACTCCGAGCATAGCCCTATCTATCGCACGCTGAGTGACTCTGAGCTTCCATAACTAATGGTAAATGATGATACAACTAAGATGGTAGATCCGAACTTCGCTGGTTTCTACACTGCGTATCGTAACGCAAACTTCATGCTTAGCGGTACATCTTCGCTTGTAGGATGGTAACTACCCACGATCGAAGCCTCACAGTTCAAACCAGACATTAGACAATTTAGTGAATACAATTTCCTAAATTAACCCTGTTGAAAATCGAACCTAGGATCTCTTCTACCAGAGCGAGTATTTGCACCATTACGCCAGCGAAGCCCTCTAAACAGGACATAGGATAGGTGTGATCAGGTGCGGCAAAATTGAGGGGGAGATAGAGAAAGGTGCGAGCACTCATTTTCTTTCTATCATATGCCTTCATCACGCATCGTTCCCATAGGGGTAGGCAGAGACCATGTCCACCCATTTACCACGATCAGTGCATATCTCCTTCTTTCATTCTCATTAAACCTTTCAAAAACAAAGTCGTCGGTTTAGAGTACGCTTGAGCTGGCCCTTTTTTGAAATAACCTGGTTTTGGTCCTGGAACGTTCGCTTTGGCCTTCCCTTCCAACGTTCCCATTCACTCTTGATTCATACATGCTTTTTGTCAATCTCCTTTCATTCATTTTCTCTTACCTTTCTCAATCTACATCTTCTTTTATACCAAAACGTTCTCTTATCACACTATTTCTTAGCTTTTCACTCAGTTTCAATCCACTCATACTTCTCAATGCTCTCGTTTCGTATTTGTAGCTAGCACAATATAAATAAACTGTAGCGTATATTCATATATACTTACAATTCATTTCAGATGAACAAAGACGCGGGAGTCTAGTATTGAAAGAAAATATCTTACATTGTATCTACGAACAAACCGAAGCCATTTCTCTTTGCCAGTGAATCTATTTCCCGAACACACCTAAGCGCAAACGACATAGTTGATAGTCGGAATGAGTAGAACATTGACTCGATCGGGGACGTTGCCAAATCACCAGCCATCAGTTCCCCATTCTGTTGTTTATTTTGTTGTGGAAAAAGTGTGCATTCGAATTAATATCGCGGGTGTTTCCGTTTTATTTCTATTGACAAAACGGGCATTGAATAAATAAATGTGGAATGCAGTCGCTTTATTTATTACAAGTAAACGCGGCCAGACCTTATTTGCTTGGGTATATTTACAGTAACTCTGGAAGCAATAGTAAGGGAATTTGTTATATTATACTAGCTGACCCCGCGACTTTGTCGGCATTAAAGATCTTTTGGGTAGCATTTTCATTAATTACTCGGCAACAGGAATATTCTTACAAAATTTTAAGTCACTACGCCTTATGGTTCCAAAGATAGCGTGATGAGTCAATAGTTAACACCCCCCACACCCTTTGCGGATGGACTTTCGTAAAATCCGTCCTCAGCTGACCTCTACTCGGCAAAAGGAATATTCCTACCAAATTTCGAGTCTTTACCCTTTATGGTTCCAAAGATAGCGTGATGAGTCTATAGTTAAAACTCCTGCAGGCTCCCTTGCGGGTCGAATTTCGTAAAATCCGTTCTTATCTAAACCTCTACTCAGCAAAAGGAATATTCGTACCAAATTTCGAATCTTTACGCCTTATGGTTCCAAAGATAGCGTGATGAGTCAATAGTTAACACTCCTGCAGGCTCCCGTGCGGGTGGAATTTCGTAAAATCCGTTCTCAGCTAGCCTCTATTCAGCAAAAGGAATATTCTTACCAAATTTCGAGTCTCTACGCCTTATGGTTACAAATATATCGTGATGAGTCAATAGTTAACACTCCTGCAGGCTCCCTTGCGGGTGGAATTTCGTAAAATCCGTTCTCAGCTGACCTCTTCTCGGCAAAAGGAATATTCCTACCAAATTTCAAGGCTTTAGGCCTTACAGTTCCAGAGATATCGTAATGAGTCAATAGTTAACACTCCCGACAACCCTTGCGGGAGGACTTTCGTGAAATCCGTTCTCAGCTGACCTCTTCTCGGCAAAAGGAATATTCCTACCAAATTTCAAGGCTCTAGGCCTAATGGTTTCAGATATATCGTGATGAGTCAATAGATACCTAGAAGTCTCTTTTACTTATATAGATATAATAAATACAAGGTAAGAGTGCGACCGGCGGTTTTATAAAGAGGATGATGACACTTTTTTCGAAAATTTTATAAAGAAAGAACTTTAAATTTTATATTTCAAGTACTCTCACTAGCAAAATACAATCAACAGTTAGACTTCATTCAGGCCCAAAAGATAGACACCTGGACTCTTATTAAGTCACGATTTCAAATCCTAGGCAGGCACTGGCACCTCATGTGCCTAATTGTTTATTCATCATTGCTCCATTTTGTAAAAGAGATCAGCGACAGGAAACTTATCTTATCCTAATATATCCTAACATAAGAAATTCGTAAAATGAAGGTCGTCTATTCTCTAACAATCCCCTCTTTTATTAATGAGGAGGTTTGAGCCCAGCAGTGGAACTTCCATCTGCTGCTTACCATAAGTTATAGCAAAAATAATGTTATTTCAGTTAACTGTACAATCAATAGTGAATACATCAATGCAATTTATTGAGCTATATTTTTATTTCTATTTGAAAAACTCGTTCGGAATAATAAATGGACTTTTTAGTGGTTTTATGTTTGAAGCTACCTCTATTGGTTTTAGCGAGCCAGATAACACGTGTTACGCTAAATATATATGTATTTTATCTTTATTCTACTCTAGTATTGTAAACTTGAAATTATTTTTGTGACTTTTGGTACAAAGCGGGACTGGAGGGCTTGTTAAGCCACAAAGATGTACCGCCAAGCAAGAGATTTGTGTTCCGATACGATGCTATGTAGAAACCATAAGAGGTAAAATTGTCTCTCTACAGATTAACGCTTCCATCTGAGACTACTATCACTTGCTATCAGGTGTGATCATAATCAAGCGAAAACCTGTCAGCAATAAAAATAAAAAAAAGGCGAAAAAATTTTACAGAAGACAAAATATTTAGCAAATTTAATAAAGAATATATTTTATTGTGTGTGTTTATGTAATTCTCGTTTTAAACACAATTTTCTCTATACTATTTTTTTAAATTTAACGTGAAGGTAAAGAGATAATAGAAATATTTTTAACTATTGGCTAAAATATACTTAGATAATGTAAAAACTTGACATATTTTAAAGTTTTTATTGCGGAATTTATAAAAATACCACAGATATCATCAGCATCCCATTCATCATCATTTTTATTTATAAATCTTTTTCATTATCCAATAAATACGTTAAATTTAAATTTCTAGACAGTTGTAGAGGAAATCCTGGTCAATGTAGTATATAAATTACATTTTCTTAGCTTTTCACGATTCATATTCTTGATAGAAATGTATATTTGGCCCATTTTCTGCTGCATATATCCCCACACTTCGAAAAATTTACACGATAATAACATAGTCTCAATGGTATCGTTAACAATATAGAAACGAACGGTATTTATCCTTAAATAATATAATATTATATTGTATATTATTCGAGGAATGTTGTATTGTATAAACAAAACATGATTCAAGCGCTAATGATATAAAAGGAAATTTGATCCTTGAATAAAACAATTCAATGAACTGGGAAGACACCATTGTGTTTAAAAGAAATGTAATCAGAAAAAAGTGTTTCTTGTTATCTTTGTCAATGCAAATCTATTATATTTATAGCAAGATCAAGTGTACAACACACAACTTACCATACAATAGCGTGTAACATATATAATAGTATCATTTTGAAATAAATGTTACATTCTTATGTTTTAATAAGATTTACTTTAAAGTTGTTTCTAGGTGATAAATTTACATCTACTTTAATTATTTTATTGTTATACATATTTTTATTTTTACACATTACTATTATAGATAAATCGTCAGGAAATTATGTGCAATTGTAGTTTGTTATAGTTTGTTATACGTAAAACGTTTATATAAATGAAGAATAGAAGTAGACCTAATATACTTCCTTGTGGTACACCTACCTTTTCTAATACTATATTATAGTGTACATTTTAATTACATATTTTTAGTTGATAGTAGTCTCAAAAATGTTTCGAAATAATGCTTTTCTATTTCTAGGAAATTTTCGGATAAACGGTTTTCACAATAAAAGAAAACATTGTGAAAACTGTATATGCCTGAAAATTTCCCAGCATATGTGTAGCCTAACAGCCCGCAGTGGAGCAGCGTGGTGGGTCTATGCTCTAAAACCCATATGGAAGGCTCAAGAATTTGGCAAGATAAGTAATAATCTTCAAAATTATACCTTACACTTTCCTCTTCTCGTGCCACAAATAGAATGCATCTCACTCTCTTGTGCGACCATCAATTATCCCCCCTCACTAAACTCCCTTTATGCCTGCCAATCCGCAGTGGAGCAGCGTGGAGGGTTTATGCTCTAAAAACCCTCGCTCCTTGGAGTGAGGAGGCCTGTGCCCAGTAGTGGGAAGTTAAAAGGCTGCTACTTACTTTTTTTATTATTAAACCCCCGACTGGATAAATAATATCTTCACCAATCACAGTCAACGCTAAAACAACAACTTCAAATAGAAGTTGTAATTAAATTTGAGACAATTTCCGGAATAGCATTAGACCGGGTGTAGCAGACCCCAGCATATATAATAGTAATCTATCAAATATATTAATGGTGATCTCTAACACCCATATGAGTGTGTGAAGGCCTGTGTTCAGCAGTGGGACATTTAAAACTTAATAAAGCTTCTGGGCCTCATTTGTTGCACTTAATATAACTGACAAATTACCTAAGCATGCTATCAAAATTTGCTAAGCTTATGCTCCAAAATGTATTATAAAGTCCGTAATCTATATATATAAAAGAGGTATCTATTGACTCATCATGGTATCTCTGGAACCTTAGAAACTTGAAATTTGATAGAAATTTTCCTTTTGAGAAGTAGAGAGCGGTTTTGGGGGGTGTTAACTATTAACTCATCAGATTAGGCGTAGAGACTTGAATTTTGGTAGGAATTTTCCTTTTGACGAGTAGAGGTCAGCTAAGATACCGACGAAAAGATCTTCGAGCTGGAAGAATCAGTAAACAAGTTACACTGGGATATTATAGGATTGTCCGAAGTCCGTAGAGAGGGGGAGGACACGATAATCCTCGAATCCGGTAACTTGTTTTACTACCGGGAAGGTGAAGTTCAATCTCAAGGTGGTGTCGGATTCCTTGTCCACAAATCCCTCGTCAACAGCATTGTAGAAATTAACAGCGTGTCCAACAGGGTAGCGTACCTGATACTCAGAATCACCAAACGGTATTCGCTGAAGGTCATCCAGGTTTACGCACCCACATCATCACATCCGGATGAGGATGTAGAGGTTATGTATGAGGACATATCCAGGGCCATGCATACCTCTGGGACATTCTACAATGTTGTGATGGGAGATTTTAACGCAAAACTCGGCGAACGAAGTGGGGCAGAGCTGAGAGTGGGGCAATATGGCTATGGGCAACGGAACCAGAGGGGACAGATGCTCGCTGATTTCATGGAAAAGGAGGGACTCTACATGATGAACTCCTTTTTCAAGAAACAGCCGCTCCGAAAATGGACCTGGCTGAGTCCCGATGGTTCCACGAGAAATGAGATAGACTTCATCATGTCTACGAAGCGGAACATATTCAATGATGTCTCTGTGATCAATAAAGTGAAAACTGGGAGCGATCACCGCATGGTAAGAGGCACATTGAATATCAACGTACACCGAGAACGGTACAGACTGGTGAAGTCTACGCTCCGACCTACTCGTGCCCAAATCCAAGACCCCGAGAGCTTTCAACTAGAGCTGCAAAACCGCTTCGACGGCCTTGAGGAATGCGAATCTGTGGATGAGGTTAACAATAGGCTAGTAGAAACTGTTCATATGGTTGGGACTAAGTACTTCAGAGCCCGTAAAAAGAAAACCAAGAGATTCTCTGACTACACTCTCAATCTCATGGAGCAAAGACAGACAATGAGCTTACAGTCAGCAGCGGACGCGTCCGATTACCGGCGTATCAACAGACAGATCTCCAAATCACAAAAACGTGATCTGCGAACCTTCAATACGGAGCGCATCAAAGACGCTATTGAACGCAATAAAGGCTCCAAAGTGTTCGCAAGAGACCTGTCTATTGGTCAGCGCCAGCTTACGCGGCTGAGGACCAGTGATGGCAAGCTCATTGCGTCGAAACCAGAGATTTTGAGCGAGGTCGAGAATTTCTATGGACAGCTATACTCATCGACTGTCAAGCCTATTGACTGTTTGGCTGCAGATCCCAGAGCCAAACTAACCCGACACTACACTGAAGACATCCCGGACGTCAGTCTGTACGAGATTAGTATGGCTCTCAAACAGATGAAGAACAGCAAGGCACCAGGTGATGACGGAATCACAGCAGAACTCCTGAAGGCGGGTGGAAAACCGGTACTCAAAGTCCTTCAGCGAATGTTCAATTCCGTCATCCTCGATGGCACAGTGCCGGAGGCATGGCATAGGAGCGTGGTGGTTCTGTTCTTCAAGAAAGGCGACAACGCCTTATTAAAGAACTACAGACCTATCGCGCTGTTAAGTCATGTCTACAAACTGTTCTCGAGAGTCATTACGAACCGTCTCGTTCGCAGATTTGACGACTTCCAGCCTCCCGAACAAGCCGGTTTCCGAAAAGGCTTTAGTACCATAGACCACATCTTTACGCTGCGGCAGATTATACAGAAGACCGAAGAGTATAATCGGCCACTTTGCTTAGCGTTCGTGGACTATGAGA
>JACTOM010000093.1:1050113-1107008 GCA_015832385.1 Elymnias hypermnestra
ATATTAGGCGTAGAGACTTGAAATTTGGTAGGAATTTTCCTTTTGACGAGTAGAGGTCAGCTAAGAACTGATTTTACGAAATTTCACCCACAAGAGAGGTTGCGGGGGTGTTAACTATTGACTCGTCACATAAGGCGTAGAGGTTTGAAATTTGGTAGGAATATTCCTTTTGCCGAGTAGAGATCATCTAAGAATAGATTTTACGAAATTGATTGAAGTTTGGTACAGCGATAATTTAGAGCCTGAAAAAGGACTATAAGCTCATTGCAGTAATACACAGCAAATAACTCATTGAAGTATTTATACGTATGTTTTTTATTTGTAAAGCAATTTGCCTAAATTAATTCAAACTAATGAAAAAACATTCAACGCAGAAAGACGCGGGCTCAGCTTGTACATTATGAAAGTATTGGGTAACTACACACTGTGACAATGTCAGTTAACCGAACTACCCGCACTTTCCGATAGAGTTAAGTTTAAATTATAATAATTATGTGTCCATATATATTGCATGCATGAGAAACTTTAATTAAAATATCAGATTGCAAATGCAACCAATTTATTTGTAGAGGTTTGGGCACAAAACATTGAGCGCAATAGAAGTATATATTATGGGTTACTTTTAATTTATATTACCTAATTAACTGCCTCATTGGTCTAGTGGTTAGCATGTTCGACTACAGACGTGAGGTCCTGGGTTCGAGTCCCAGGTCGGGCCAATACGGAATCATATTGAGTTTTCTATTAAGATTTNAGCAGCGTAGTGGGTCTATGCTCTAAAAACCCTCTCTCATAGGAGGGAGGAGGCCTGTGCCCAGCAGTGGGACGATAATGGGCTGCTGCTTACCTAATTAAAAGTGTATCATCAGGTGAAATTACAGATAATTTAAACTGTCAGTATTAAAACAAGTATTCAAAAAAGCTAATAGAATTTTTTTTTATGTTTGTTACCTCATATCTCCCGACTGGGTGGACCGATCTTGATGATTTTTTTTTTAAATGAAAGGTGGTACTCGTCATGGGGTCCCATTTTTTTAAATCCAGTTCTGATGATGGCTTCCATGAGAAAACCGGATAAGTGTTAAATTTGCATTAAGCATGTTCGCGACAGATGGACGAATAACTCAAGATCACGCCAACCGATGTCGAAGATTCTTTTTTTATTGGAAAGGATATATATCAAGGGTTGTTTTGTGATAGTTTGGTTAGGTTCTGATGATAGAATCCATGACAAAGTGACGGAACTTTAGGAGCAAATGAACGATACTCGGCAGAATCTTCTATAGGCTATCCAGATATTTGAGTTGCCTACCGTAACTTCGGTATGGTCAAGTGCTAGTCGTAGTTAAATATGAAGATCAATGGAACTCCTCAACGGCTTACAGTAACAGTGCGATTTTTGGCAAAATATATAACTGTCTGTAATCAAATGGCAATGAGCTTACGTTTGTTGGTGCATTGCAACACGTTTTTAGGTGTACATATATTGAGACAAATTTGTAAGTTTACTTCGGATTCACTAAAAATAAAGAAATAAGTAAAAATTTCAACAAAAAAAGAAGCGCCATCAAAACAATTTACAAATATATTAACATGTTCTAAAAAGTAAAAACTCCGAATATAAGAATACGAAGAACACTATAAAAAATACGCAATTATTTTTTACATTTTAGAAAATATTTATATATTTGTAAATTGTTTTGAAGGCGGTTCTTTTTTTGTTAAAATTTATATTTGCTAATATAGTTCTTTTATGGGGAAAGAACGATTAATAAATATTATGATTGTTTGGGAATGCGGGTAGTTTAAAAAAGTTGCAATCATCACGTAATGGAAATATGTTATCGCATTTTCATTCGACTTCTGATTCAAGCTACCTATCTTTTTTGTCTCTTTATGCCAGCTCTTCATAAAAAAAAACAATGATATATACATTTTTATTAATATTACGTAAATAAAATTTATCAATGCATTTTATATTTTCTCTAAAGCTATATTCAATATTGAACAATTGATGAGTTATGCTTTAGGCCATTGTTATTGAATTTAATATATTCCTATATAAAATTTCAATCAATTGTCCAAATGAGGGTTACTTGTTTTACTTGATTATTATTCACATAACAAGTACTTATAAATTAACATTTTTATACTTTTTAACAATCAAACATATATATGAGTGCAATAGTCTGTGGACCGCTGGCGCCATCTGTCTATCGGCGTGGGGTAGAGTCAAAAGTGACAATCCGGCGCGCTTCTCTCCAATTCTCGGGTGACTGCCGCGTTCCTAGCTATTATTATTAATGAGTTTGTGGAAATTGACATCGGGAACATTAAGTGATTGAACATTATAATCTAAGGTAATTAATAAAGTGTTTGATTGCACCAACATTACCGTCCAACGCCCTCAGTATGGTAATTGAATTATGGATGCCATTAAAGGACCCTATGCTTTATACTCCTTTCTCTCTGATTCTCCGACACATATATTTAAGGTTATGGTCATGGTTTTCGCAAGATTCCTTAATCCCTCTATAGTTTCAGCATTGTACCAAAAAGCTTTTTGTGGACCTTTTGGTGATGTCTGTCCATCTTGTGGGTGACAGTTCTTGAGAACCTTGACTCTCTACCTTTCCCCGATAAACCAATGGTTTCAAGCACCTTTTACTTTAGGCTTTAAGGTTTGTATGAGCACAGTCAAACGTTGGTGTGGTTAGCAGTCCATTTAATTCTCAGCATACGCCTCGACTAATGTTGATAGGTGAATGGCTGGCGATCCAAAGCCCGAACTCTGATGATCGAAGTATTGAACCTAGAAGAAACAAACCGCTAAACCCTGACGACACCAAACTCTGAGACTTAATCACTGTAGAACGAACGTTCGAGCACCGAAGACCGAAGCCCGAAATCATACGAAGTCCCACAAACGAATATACAGTTCACTTAGTCTAGAGAGATTTGTGAGCCGTCTTGATCCCCCCCAACAAATAATGTTTCTCTTCTTCTTTTATAAATCATTAGTTTTTACATTATGATTTGTATATTATGTAACATCAGTTATGGTAGAGCGAGACCTCTTGACAAAAGTATTAAAAGTGCTCACTGAGAGGTAATCTTTTTATGAAGTCAACGCAGACGAAGTCGCTGGAAGGAGTTAATATTATACAGATGCAATATGTCTTTATCTGATAAGTGCCTATCAGTCAACGAAGCGGGTCGCTATTGGATAATAAGGTACGTCCGGTGTCTCGCCACAACTCGTGTGTCAGAGACCAACTCCTTACTACGAAAGTAAGATATTATTAGATAAGTGATTGCCCCATTAGTCTAGTGGCCAGCTTTATCGTGTTGAGGTGTTGGGTCCCAACTCTAAGCAATTCAAAACTGATATCAAGGTAAAGGTGGTGCCAAACATAGAAGTCTAGGAGCTAGAATTAAAGGAAGAAATTGAGCTAGAGCTAGACGTAAATGTAGAGGTAGAGTTAAAGCTAAATCCAAAGCTAGAGCAAATGCCAATGCTAGTGTTAGAGCTAGAGTCAAATGTAGAGCACTAGAGTTAGACGTAAAGAAAAAGCTAGAGCTAGATCTAGAAAAAGATATAAGAAAAGATAAAGCCTAACGTAGGGATAGAGCCATAGCTAGACGTAAAAGTAGAGCTAGCACTAGAACTAGAACCACAGCTTAAGCTGAAGTTAAATTAAAAGCTAAAACTAGAACCTCGCGTACAGATAAAACTGAAAATTGAGCTTAGGTTGCTCTATTAGAAATTCTGGAAGTTAAAAAAGTGGATTTCATATTATGACTTCACGTGACTTTTGACAAGTTTCCAAGTAAGCGTCTATCTATTTGACGATTATGGCTAAAATCATTTGTCATGGGAAGGTAATTGAGATATAATATAACACTTTAAAGGACTTGAAGATAAAAACCTCAAGAGTAATTAAATACTTTTTATTAAACGTAAACGCTTTGAAAAAGGTAAAGTAAAATACCTTAAACCAGCTAGTGACTTACCATCTTATACCACTTACTAACAAGTGAGATTACAATCAAACTAACCTGTGAGCAATGAAAAAAATACGGTTTCCTTTCATTTCAGTTTGAAACGATCATGGGACACCTTTATTGTACAAAGTTATTGTGTGTTTATTAGAAAACCCGCTCCGTTGCGAAATTGCTTGTAAATTCCGATGGGTTTACTTCATGGGGTTTTAAGACCACTTTATTTTTACAGCAAATAGGTTTTGCCATTCTCTGATTATAAAGAATTATCAATAGCATTTTTTTTTAATTCTCTGCAACGTTGCATATTATAAGGAGTAGTTTTAGGTTTAAGAAAAAAATTAATTTCCGCAAAAATAACATTTAAATCAATGGATATTCGCATGTTGTCGCCCAAAGATACCATTATTATGAATTCGACTGACTTCAAATACGGTACAAATACTCCTTTTGCAATGTGGTCTTCCACTAAAAACGGGTTTCCTCATATTCCTTCAGGATTGTGAACAACGCCAGCAACACCGAGGTGAACTGCTAGTTATACATTAAATCAAAACATAATGCATTCAACATTACATACACACATAGCATCACGCCTAATTCCCATAGGGTTGGGCAGAGACCACGTCCTTCCACTTGCCATGATTCTGGCATATCTCCTCCGCTTCTTTCATTATCATTAAGCCTTTTGTACAAGTTCGTCAGTTTAGAGTACTCTTGATCTGGCCCTTATTTCAAATGTATTGGATTTGGTCCAGGAACGTTCGCCTTGGTCTTCCCCTTCCACCTTTCGCCTTCACTCTTGACACATAAATCCTTTTTGTCAGAATCCTATCATTCATTCTCTCTATTCCCAAACCATCTAAGCATACCTTCCTCAATTTTAGTCAATACATCTTCTTTTATACCACAACGTTCTCTTATCACTTTGTCACTCAGTTTCAATTCACTCAAACTTCTCAAAGCTCTCATCTCTACCGCATTTATTTTACTTTTATGCTCGTTCTGCTAAACCCAGTTTTAATTACCATACAGAAGTGTTGGCATCAACATGCACAGCCAGTCTGGCCTGGCCAGAGTGTAATTTTATAAAACCAGATGTCAGTGAAACAGCTGTCCCGTGCTATCGGCCTAACAGCACCACCATTTTAACCCTCTCGGCTCTCTCGAGCACTTTTTACTTTACTCAGCTATCAACTGTAACGCGACACGCGATACATGGATGAAAAATTAGAGACGATAGTAAAAATGTCTCATTTGGAAAAGATTTTTTAAAACTACTGCCTAGTTTATATATGTTTGGTATATTGGGTAGTAAAGGGTTGAAAACTTTAGGTTTAGTTTAATTTAGGTAATGGTGTAAGATAATCTCGGGTCTGTGGGTCTCCGCTAATATTTATCTTGCCAAATGGACGCCATGACCTTCACTAAGTGAGGTATATTGTGTTAGTTGTAATACCTGGATTTGCTCAAATATAACTGTAGAACATATACGAAATATATATCTGTAGTAATATTATAAAACTGAAGTATTTGGTTTCGTGAACGTGCTTATTTAAAAAACTAAGGCCCATTTCCTGAAAAAGGCTACTCTAAAACTAATAGGAGTTATACATCAATCAAAATCTGGGTTTTTTTTCATTTTTAGAACTTCCGTGTGCTGCGTAAGCGGTTATAGTATAGTATAATTGCCTCATTAACGTCCCACTGCTGGGCACAGGCCTCCTCCCTCCGAGGAGCGAGGGTTTTTAGAGACATAGACCCACCACGTTGCTCCACTGCGGATTGGCAGGCATAGTACACAAATGCATTCTCTATTCCTTCACTCTCATAGTCCGGTGTGACGGGAATCCGACATGACCGGAGAGAGATCAGGCATAGGACCAACGGCTTAACGTGCTCTCCGAGGCACGGGGGTGGATCACACCGCCAACCTCCCAACTTCAAGCAAATATTGAGAAAATTTTAATAGAGAACTCAATATCAATTTCGAATTGGCCCGACCCGGGACTGGAACCCAGGACCTCATGTCTGTAGTCGATCATGCTAGCCACTAGAACAATGAGACAGTTGAGAAAGAATGCATAAACGGTTAAAGTCTTTTGGGGCTAGCTCATTATAATTAAATCAAATCTTGGGGCGGAATCAGTAACTTTCTTTTTATAAATAGAAATGTGCAGCTTAATTGTTCTCTATAAAGCAGCATCAGGAAAGCTGCATATCCCGGAAATAATACTGGGAAATGTATAGCCAAGTCGAGGAGCTTGGTGGGTCTATGTCTTATTAGAAAGGAGATCTATTCCCAGCAATGAAACAATAAAAAACAGCTAAATACCTTAACAATCAAGTGCGAATAAAGAAGCGAATCAAGTGAATTACAAATTTTTGATAAGTAAAATACGAACTTTCGATACAGGTATTATGAAAAGAATATTTCAATTTTGAGTTGGAAAAATATGGGTATAGATATNTCTTTTGAGGCTAGCTCACTATAATTAAATCAAATCTTGGGGCGGAATCAGTAACTTTCTTTTTATAAATAGAAACGTGCAGCTTAATTTCTCTTTATAAAGCAGCACCAGGAAAACTGCATATCCCGGAAATAATACTGGGAAATGTAGCCTAGTCGAGGAGCTTGGTGGGTTTATGTCTTATTAGAAAGGAGGTCTATTCCCAGCAATGAAACAATAAAAAACAGCTAAATACCTTAACAATCAAGTGCGAATAAAGAAGCGAATCAAGTGAATTACAAATTTTTGATAAGTAAAATACGAACTTTCGATACAGGTATTATGAAAAGAATATTTCAATTTTGAGTTGGAAAAATATGGGTATAGATATACACACAGATTTTTATTGCGGTGTAGATTACGAAAAGTCGATCTATGGTGTGGGGAAAACAAAAATTAATCTTATAAGCTGTAAAATTTTAAATCGTTTTCAACTAACGATCTCGTTTCCTCCGAAAGCAAATAATGAGGGAAAATTTTGATCGAGCACAACAAAATGGTGGAGGCACTCCAATTTAATCATTGCCTTTCATAAGAATCCTTAGCTTTCAATTCAATTGAATTCATGAAATTCTAAGCATCAAGTGGGTGTACTTTTTTATAACATATCGATATACAGTTAGTTTGAGCAGTGAATATTTTTTAAGCAAATATCTTAAAAAATTCGAAAATTCGAAATATTATAAACAAATGTCAGATTGTAGACAAACAGACAGAGTTTTACTTTCATATGTCTTAAAAATAGGTTAAGCCTTTAGCTCTATAAATGACAATTTATTTCTTTTTAAGTGAAGTTTCTCTTTAAGTGAAAGTGCTTTTTGAAACAGATGAATCTATGATGAATGGCAATATTTTGATAGATGAGGAACAAGTGGAAGAGGTGAAAGAATTTGTGTACTTGGGATCTAAATTTACAAAAGATGGAACATGTGAAAGTGATATTGAATGGAGAGTGAATGCAGGGAATATCGTCAATGATGCTCTGCATGTCTTTATGAATAGCCAGTTGGTGTCTCAGAGGGCCAGACTGGCTGTGGATGCTGGAGTGTTGATACCAACACTTATGTATGGTAATGAAAATTGGGTATAGCAGAAGAATAACAAAAGTAAAATAAATGCGGTAGAGATGAGAGCGTTGAGAAGTATGAATGGATTGAAAGTCAGTGACAGAGTAAGGAATAATGTGATAAGAGAACGTTGTGGTATAAAAGAAGACGTAGGGATTAAAATTGAGAAAGGTATGATTAAATGCTTTGAGCATGTAAAGAGAATGAGTGAAAGGAGACTGATAAAAAGGATTTATGTATCAAGAGCTAATGGAGAAGACAAAGGCGAACGTTCCTGGACCAAATCCAGGACATTTTAAATAACGGCCAGGTCAAGAGGACTCTAAACCGACGAACTTGTATGAAAGGTTTAATGAGAATGAAAGAAGCAAAGGAGATATGCAAGGATCGTGGCAAGTGGAAGGACGTGGTCTCTGCCTACCCCTATGGGAATGAGGCGTGATGCTATGTATGTATTTCTTTTTTTACATTAAAAAGTAACCTATATCCTTTTTTAGGCTCTAGACTATCTATGTACCAAATTTCATGAAAATTGGTTTAATATTTTTGGCGTGAAAGCGTGATAGATAAAGTAACTTTCACAATTATAACATTAGTAAGGATGTATTTTGTGGGAAGAGTAAAAGCTCGTTAAAACTCAATTTATTTAAAAAAAGTGTAATGAAAAAGACAATTTCAATAAGGATGTTATCTTTTTTCACGAAATAAATCGAGCGAAATATGATAAATGTCAGCGTAAAGCCTTAACAAGAAAATCTGCTATCTCCATAATGCTTAGTTACGTAATCCAACTTGAAAAGTTACCATCACGTTTCCCCATAAATTTTCTCTTAGCAGCTTTAAAAAGTTTCTTTTTTTCATGAAAATTCGACAAGAGCTGGGGGTCCTTCATTAAAAATATCTGAAATCTCGCAAGTGGATACTTGGCGTAATAATATAATTTGAAAAATTATTATCTCGGCCTCTCTAACTTTGGACTTGGTTGTTTCAAAGTTCGCCGTACTGAATACTGGAAACTACGACCAAGTATTTCAAAGATAGAGTAAAGGAAATATGTTTACATCGTACTTTGTTAGTTGCAGAGCGTAAATAGAATTTACGTATTATATTCTTCTTGTTATAAAGAGAAAATATTACAAAATAAAGTACAGAAGTAATACAAGTCTGATTAAAAGCTCACGATGAAACTTTTAACAAAGCGAGACAATTATTGAATACAGAGCTATAGGTTTTTGTAGGATATTAAGTTATAACAGTTATAATATATTATTTAAAATATACACGTTGATAACTGCCTCATTGGTCTAGTGGTTAGCATGTTCGACTACAGACATGAGGTCCTGGGTTCGAGTCCCGGGTCGGGCCAATTCAAAAATCAATATTGAGTTTTCTATTAAGATTTTCTCAATATTTGCCCGAAGTTGGGAAGTTGGCGGTGTGATCCACCCCCGTGCCTCGGAGAGCACGTTAAGCCGTCGGTCCTGCGCCTGACCTCTCTCCGGTCGTGTCGGATTCCCGTCACATCGGACTATGAGAGTGAAGGAATAGACAGTGCACTTGTGTACTAAACCTGCCAATCCGCAGTGGAGCAGCGTGGTGGGTCTATGCTCTAAAAACCCTTTCTCGTATGAGTGAGGAGGCCTGTGCCCAGCAGTGGGACGTTAATGGGCTGCTACTTACTTTACTTACTTTTTACTTATACATAAACATTAAGATTTTACGCGCACACACACACACAACACACACACAAAGAGAGAGAGAGAGAGATCCAGATTCACTCACACATACATGCTCACTCGCGATTACACATGCATGCACACGCATATAAACTTCATAGTGTTAAGCATTAATAAATCTTACAGTAACATAGTATAGATAAATATAAGTAGTTTGCGAGATTTGCCGTTGACGTCTGCAACGCAGTTTCTAACTTTTGCAGTGTCATCGTTTCCTAAATTTTAAGATACAATGTAACTTGATCAATAAATAAATTTCATTTCATTTCATTTCATTTACAGACCATAAAAAGACATTTAACAAATATTCTTCTTGTTTTAGAGATGAATAATTACAAAAACCAATAGAAATAAAAATCAATTAAATTATAGAAATCATTTAAGTTATTTCTAAGTTAAAAAAGGAAATGTGTTTACATCATACTTAATTTGAAGAGCCTAAATATTTTCGAACAGAGACTAACAATTGTTTTTCTTATAAGTAAGAAAAGCTATTAAAATTATTTTATTTTATTATATTTTAAATCTATAAATATGAATTTTAAAAAAAAGTAGAAATATGATGAAAAAGCAGCGTAATACTCCAATAAACATAGATTAAATTCATACAGAATTTATGCCTAGGCATAAAACCCGACGTAAAATTTAAGAAAGTTTTACAAGATTAATGAGCTTAAGATAGTATTAATATGAAAAACCAATCAATCATTGTCTAATACCGCTGCCACAACAATTTTAAAAACATGGCGATAACAAGATAAATGTTAGACCTACTTTAGAGACAAGTTTATAATGTTATTTTCTTTACATAATCACACAACCACTGCATCTGCCTGTATGTTTATTTGATTTAAAGATAGACTAATAAAGTAATAGTTTCGGAGAAAATGAAGCCACCTGGGAGCTTTTATCGAAAACGCTGAATAAATTCTTAGAGATATATCAAAACATATCTCTACGAAAAAGTTCAACGTCGTCGCTTCAACCGATGGATGTCCACTTCTGGACATAGGTCTCACGTAATGACGTCCACAAGGCCCAATCTTGCGCCGCTTGGCTCCAGCGGCTAGCGGCAACCCTCTTTATATCATCGGCCCACCTTTTAAGGGGTCCGGTGCGGGGTCACCACTCCAGTACCTTCGGCCCTCAACGTCCATCGGTCCTTCAGACTATGTGCCCCGCGCATTGCCACTTCAGGTTCGCGATTCGTAGGACTATGACGATGACTTTGGTTCTACTACGAATCTCTTCATTTCTGATACGATAACGTAGAGAAACTCCGAGCATAGCCCGCTACATCGCACGCCGAGTAACTCTGACCTTCCGCATGAGGCCCATAGTCAGTGACCGCGCCTCAGAACCGTAGGTCATCGCTGGCAACACGTACTGTTCGAAGACTTTGGTCTTCAGACACTGAAGGATATCGGACGAAAATATCTGGCGTAGCTTCCCGAACGCTACCCAACCGAGTACCTTAAACCTCGCACCACGCTTTCTGAACTTTCCCCTTCAAAAGCATTGGGATCCCTGGTGTCGACATTTCGAATGAAGTCCAATTCCGCGATCACTTGGAAGGCAAAGCCAAATTGACTTCTAAAAAGGTTGGGTTGCTCAACAGCCAAGCAATACTTTGCGGCGGAGCACAGATTGCTCCTGTATAGAGGGTAAATCCGACCACACTTAGAGTACTGCTCACACCTATGGGCTGGAGCTCCTTAATACCTACTCCTTCCATTTGATCGGATATAGAAACGGGCAATTCGAATTGTGGACGACACTCAATTGACACGTAAACTGGAGACGCTAGAGCGCCGTAGACGCGTCAGCTCTCTATGTGTATTCTA
The DNA here is from genome assembly GCA_015832385.1 of Elymnias hypermnestra. NCBI lineage: Eukaryota > Metazoa > Arthropoda > Insecta > Lepidoptera > Nymphalidae > Elymnias > Elymnias hypermnestra. The sequence continues at coordinate 1,061,273 of JACTOM010000093.1, forward strand.
TCGTATCTACCATGGGGAATGTTCTGAAGAGCTCTTCGGATTGGTATGGTTCTATGATCTATGGTTCTATGATCGTACAACTCGACGAAGAAATAAATTTTATTCGCATAACCTGGATGCCATCAGCTACAGTCCGATACCGTCAATCGTTTATCCCACGGACATGCAAAATGTGGAATGAACTCCCACCTCCGGTGTTCCCGCAAGACTATGATGCACTTACATTCAAGAGGCGAATAAACTTGTACTTATTAGGCCGGCAATGCATCAGCGGTCCCTATGATGCTGCAGGTGTCCATGGGCGGTAATTACTTAACATCAGGTGATACACCAGCTCATTTGTCTGCCATAGTTATAAAAAAAGACCCCAGTTCATTTGTAAGGTAACCTAAAGCAGACTGTCGTTGTGTTTGAACGAAATGTAAAATATCAACTTTTTGGCTTTTTTGTTATCAAATCTAATACTTTTAAACGCTTTGCGCTTTCGATAACATCTTTCGAACAAAAAAAAAACAAGAAAAATGTTTCTTGATGCTTTTATGATTACAAAAGAAAGTAGCTCATTTAACACTCGAATCATTAAAACTCAAACATGGGGGATTTCAAATCCCCCACTTCGGATTTGCTAAGTTAAATATATTAGTAACCTTAATCAATTAATTTAATCTTTTACACTTTTTTAAATTATATCAATATTTTCGAAGTTATAGCAGAAATATTGCAGTAGTAAACAAAAGATGTCAGAATCTTTTTTACGCCAAGTTTAAAATGTTATATATCAATATTTTAGTATGTTGTTTTGTTTATAAGATCTACATTATGGGATATATTTTAAAATATTTCAATTAAAAGTAATCTACATATTCGAGACTCATAAAACTGTTGTAACCCTGGGACAAATAAAACATGTAGGCATAAAATGCTTTACATATGAGACGTCTGGGCGAATAACTAGTCTTAGGTAAGTCATAAACTAAAACAAAGAACAATTTAAAAAATCAAGACACTAATATGTACTTATCTTAACAAAATATAAAAAAGTATCTCCCAAACTAGTTATGCCGTAAAAAGAGAAAATTGCAAAAAAGATTAACTTAATGTTTCAGCAGTTAAATGGAGACTTTTCTAATAATAATAAAAAAAAAACAGCAATAACAATTAATATAACAAGCTACGACAAAACAAGTCTTGACGAAAACAGGATAATTATATCTGAATTGCGACCTCCATAACAAAGTTTTCGTTACATTAATAAAATAATAAGACCTGTTTTTCAGTTATGCTGAAGTTCTAGCAACAACTTAACATAATAAAAAAACTTTGTGTGGTTTTAAGAAGCCACGGTACAAGTGTAACAGCAGATGTGGGCCGTGGGCGTTGTGCATTGCCCTTGGCTGCTTTGTTGAGTGCCTTACACTTTACAAGTGGACATGGAAAAAAGTTACACTTTAAAACATATATATTCATCCCATTCCTGGTCATTAGCCACCTCTCTCAAAGAAGAAAAGGTTAATAGAACATAGACCCACCACGCTGCTCCACTGCGGTTTGACTGGACTGAGATACCCTAGAATTGGTTCTGGGATAAGCAGGTTTCCTCACGATGTTTCCTTTAACGAAGCATGAATTGGATAGTAAAATCAAACAAGAAAGTTTCATTTGTGAAAAAAAACTTAGTGTTATTTGTTCAGGATCTGAATGAGAATCCACGTCTCTCAGTCTAGTAGATGGCATGCAATCGCCTCATACTGCAAGGTTATCTTCTCATTTTAGGAAGCAATGGAGGGAGAAAGGGCAGGTGCTGCTGATTCCCATCTCATTCAAAGCAAGAGGACGGGTGGCAGCAGGCATCTTTTTGTTAGCTTTTGGCAGCCTCTTTAAATCTACTTTCTCAGGAGTGTCAGGCGAAGGTGCAAGCGAGCCTCTGTCACCTCCAATTGTAGTTGGAGAGGGTGTTGCTGGATTTTAGTGGGTATTCTGAGCAAGCTAGCGAGTCCTACATTCCCTGCCCTTAAAGCATTTATCTTTGAGTCTCTTAAACCCTTGCTCCAAAGGTGTGAATAATACTTGTTGCTATATAAAAATTACTATTTAGTTGATGATTTTCTATCCCAAAGAAGCGGTTGCGGAAGGGAGCAACGATCCTAGCTTGTCGCCAGTGGTGACTTATTCTGATTGGCCATCCGCTGGCAAGCCCCCTCCCGCACCTACCTCAGCACCCCCGATTTCCCGATTGCCCTTTCTCCCACTCGTCCAACCGCACGTGGTTACCGGGTGGGAGAATTGTAAAAAAGGGCATTCCCGTCGTTTGATCGGATGGCCTAGGAAGAGGCGGCCCAAACAAGTCCTTGACAACCCAGACGACCAGATTGCTATTGACAACGCCGCGTACACTATCACACACACACAGCATCTTCGCCGGCGAAGACGAGGTCGCCGCTATCTGACGTACCCCGGTCGCGGCCCCCAGTCGCGAACCCATGGGCGTCAAGACTAAGCTCCTGTCCGATTATCCATTCAGAAGCAGCAAACGTTGCTCTAAGCCTAGGGCCGAGCTTCAAAGTAGGCGCCCTTAAAGCAAGGTTTCCTCCACGACGCACCAGGGCACTTCTACGGGCACACTCCTCAGCGGAGCTTCTGCGCTCGCCACCGCTTTCGGTTACGCTGTCAAAGCCAGTAGGGCTAACAGCACTTCGGAAAAAAGTCCGATCGGACACATTCGCCTAAGACTCCTGTTCGGAGTAAATTCTTACTACCCTGAATTGTGATATCTGATGAACCAACGACCGAACCTCTGGACTTGCACGTGCACCTGCATCGAAACGTTGAAACCCAAAGACCCAAGCCTCAACAGCTGACGATCGAACCGTAAAGATCCAAGCAACGAATTAAAGATCAAGACCCCAAGAACCCAATACAGTCCACTGATCTACTCGTATAATACATGTAACCTTTGGAGCTATAATCTGCGTAAACCGTTCAAGTAAGACAATAACCAAATATAACAAACTAATTCCTCCTAAAATGTTCTAGAAACTAGTTTCTGATAGCATATGTCTATCTTTTAAGATTGGCACACTATAACCTTTTTTATCATCATAAACTTTTGTGATTATGGTATAATGACGAAGTTGCACAGGTCAGCTTCTATATAGATATTAATAAACATAAATCGATCTCCTGAAACCCCGAACCTGATGGTCGAAACAGTACAGTAAACACAATTTTATCGCTCGTTAACGCACTTTTCATGTTTTATTGTGGGCCTATTGTAAAGGGAATCGTTTTATGACTGCTATTAACCCCCCACCGGTTTCCCTCATTTTATTCAACTGATCTTATAGGCCACGACTGATACGTGAGATTAAAAATAAAAAGGACTGTTAATATGCAATTTTAATTGTACCCCACTGATACACTATGTCGTTCCCGATTCCGTGGCTTTTTAATGAATTTCAATATCAATCTTAGTGAAAACTTTATGAATTAATAATTATATCGAATGTGGCTATGCATTGATTTAATCTTTGAATCTTTGCCTTTCTAATGTGTTCGTTTAAGGTTACATCGGATGCATAGCTTATCGTATATAGGTATAAACAATTTAGACGTGAATACGTCTTTAAAAGCACATCCACAGGGAAGCAATAAATAAAACGAATGATAACAAATTTGGGGGATAGAATTTAGTGTTCTATCTCCTCTGTCAGAAATCCACTTCCACCACGGGATAGCTAAGGGATCAAAGAATTTGTTACGCTAAATAAGGACTGTAACACATCGCGGGCAGCGGCAGACCCGCCATTTGAAAATTATTTTATATAGCTACTATTACCTATTACGGAACACACAGCCACGCTTCATTTTTTGTGTTTTATATAGGATATTGCATTTATACCTTTACATCCATAACCAACTAGTAAGCTATCTTCTCTAAGGTCATCGGGAAAAAGATTTGGGCAGCGTTTTCAATAAAAGCTCTCAGGCTGCTTGATTTCTTTCCGGCTTTTAGAACTGTTATCATTACATTTCTACCTACTTACACATAACTTTGTAAATTAAACAAAACTAACCTAACCTAAGCATATTTATGAATCTCTCTATCTATTGGTGAAGACTTTTTGAAAGTTCAGACAAACATCTAGATGCGGCAAAGGATTTTGCTTAATTTATATAACGATACCATAAAGGTTGTGATAACCCTGTGTTTATTACGGGGTCATAATTATTTTACGTAAAAATTGATTTTGCACAACATGTTTGCACATTTGTGGTACAAATATCCACAAAGTCTTTAACATTAATAGAAGGAGGACACACAATTCCTACGTATAAAGATTCAAGTATAAAATTCTAATTCTGAAAGGCAGTGTTTCAAAGATTTATTATTTTAATAATGATATGTTTTTGAAGTATCACATTTTAATAGATATATGATTTCGATTCCCAAACCCCCTCTTTTTTCTAGCTGGGAAATGCATTTACGCACTTACCCTGACCCGTAGCTCGGGTGTGAGGGACTCTGCGAGGGAGGAGATTCGCAATACCCACTAAAACCCAACGGAACCCTCTTCATCCATGAGAAGACATCAGAGGATCAGCTTGCTACCTGGTTTCTCAGATGAGTCCGACTGAGGATTCACGGAAGCGGGAACAGGTGCGAACAGCGGTGAGAGAGAACGTGGTCGCTGACTATGGGCCTTATTCGAAAGCTCAGAGTCACTCAGCGTGCGATGGAGAGGGCTATGCTCAGAGTTTCTCTACGCGATCAAATCAAAAATAAGGAGATCCGTAGTAGAAACATGGTCGCTGACATAGTCCTACGAATCGCGAACCTGAAGTGGCTATGAGCGGGGCACATAGTCCGACGATCCAATGGACGTTGGGGCCGGAAGGTGCTGGTATGGCGACCCTGCACCGGACGACGCAGTGTAGGAAGACCCCCCACAAGGTGGACCGACGATATAAGGAGGGTCGCCGGTAGCCGCTGGAGCCAGGCGGCGCAAGATCGGGCCTTGTGGGCATCATTTCGTGAGACCTATATCCAGCAGTGGACGTCCATCGTTTGAAGCGACGACGGCGGTGTGAGGGGGCATCTACTGCATTCTCCCTCTCTCGTTCACGGGCCTTCTTTAGCAAGGCTACAATCTCGCAGAAGAAGGCCATTCCTGCCCAACACCACTCACTGGAGAGCATCGCGCCTACAATGCTCCGCAGCGACAGATCTCCGCCGATCAGTGCCACCAAGAGGTGACGTTGAGGTCCCCAGGCTGAGTCCCAAGCCCCTGATCCATGATTCGGGGTAAATAGTATTTCCCAGTGAAAAAAGGCAATTGAATTAGCTTTCTTAATTATAAATGAAGACAATATTAAAACAAAAGCAAATATTGCCACTATCTTTAAGCTACTTGGCTCGTTGCAGCCGTTAAGGGGGGATAATTTCCAAAATTGTATTATAAAGCGAAGTAACTTTTAAGATTAAGAGATATTTTTAAAGAATAGTTAAGTGATATTATAACATTTTCTTTTTAAACTAGCAATCGCATCGATTTGATGTGCGAAATACAATACAATTTTCACGCTATTTGACGTATTTAAACTATTTTTTTCTGTAGATATAATTTTTTAAATACGACATTAATAACATTTACGAAACAATGAAAGAACCTTTAATTACATTTGCGATAACTCCTAAGACAACTAGTTTAAATTATATGTTGTAAGTCATAATAATGGACCAACACTTTCCCAATCAACTGCCTCGCTGGTCTAGTGGTTAGCATGTTCGACTACAGACCTGAGGTCCCGGGTCGGGCCAATTCAAAAATCAATATTGAGTTTTCTATTAAGATTTTCTTAATATTTGCCCGAAGTTGGGAAGTCGGAGAGCACGTTAAGCCGTCGGTCCTGCACCTGATCTCTCACCGGTCGTGTCGGATCCCGTCACATCAGACTGTGAGAGAAAAGGAATAGAGAGTGCACTTGTGTACTATGCCTGCCAATGCGCAGTGGAGCAGCGTGGTGGGTCTATGCTCTAACAACCCTCTCTCCTATGAGAGAGGAGGCCTGTGCCCAGCAGTGGGCCGTTAATGGGCTGCTACTTACTTTTTACTTTTACTTTCCCAATACTGCATTAAACGGTACCATTTTTGCGAAATATAAAAGATTTAGTAAATAATACCTAAAAAATAGGGTGAAGGAGCCTGTTAAAAAGCTCTTAATATCCTTGACCAAAATCCTGATAAAGGATGGCCACTAACCACCTATTGAACCGCATTATGTAGACCACGTTTAAGATCCTCACACAACTCCTGATTTATTCACTGATAGGATAGTTCCTCCCAAAAATTTTTTTTTTTTTTTTTATTGCTGACAGATAAGCGTTTGACTGTGATCTCACCTGATGGNAAATTAGAAAATACAATTCCTGATAGGATAGTTCCTCCCAAAATTCTCAAAGATTCAGGAAAAAGGCTCCCTCATGGATATGATCATGAGTCAATGAAAGATAATGAAGCATTAAAGTCCCATGACTAGACTGACCACACAAATATTCCAGAATTGCTCCTAAAATATGTAGATTTCCTCAGAAAATTTGCCCTCATTATAGCACAATTATGGTTTTACACAACTTAGTGATAGCCCATGGTTCAAACCGGTGAGTGTTAAAACGAATCCAAGTATCTACATATTTAGCTGTGAAGACTCTACAATTACTCGTCCATATGTTAAATTAAACCCCACCTAAAAGCCTTTTTGTCATGGAAAGAGCGAAAGTTATAAGATAATACTATATTATGAATATCTGGAAAACGGAGACCAACCCTCGCTTTCAAATATTCATGAGGTCAATTGAATAGAACGTTTAGAATTTTTATGAACGGTAATGATTAAGTTCGACTTCATCCACGGTTTCACGGAATTTTTTTAAATTTACGCTTTGTCTAAAATAAGTAGTGTTAGTGATCATTATTATTTTATTTGTTTGATTGATATTAAGTAAGTAAGTAAGTAGCAGCCCATTAACGTCCCACTACTGGGCACAAGCCTCCTCACTCCGGGGAGCGAGGGTTTTTAGAGCATAGACCCACCACGCTGCTCCACTGCGGATTGGCAGGCTTAGTACACAAGTGCACTCTCTATTCCTTCACTCTCATAGTCCGATCAGGCGCAGGACCGACGGCTTAACGAGCTCTCCGAGGCATGGGCGTGGATCACACCGCCAACTTCCCAACTTCGGGTAAATATTGAGAAAATCTTAATAGAAAACTCAATTTTGATTTTTGAATTGGCCCGACCCGGGACTCGAACCTAGGACCTCATGTCTGTAGTCGAACATGCTAACCACTAGACCAATGAGGTAGTTGATTGATATTAAATTACTATATTTGTTTATAATGCTGAGGTCTTTGTAATTATATCAGTAAAACGTTTACATGTGCTACATCCGGTTTAACGCTATTCCGGAAATTATCAAATTTAATCAAAACTTCTGTTTAGTCGTCGTTTTCACGACGACTGTGATTTGTGGACTTATTATTATTAGGTGTGGGTTTTACGAGTGGGTATAAGAAATTTAGCACAGGGGAATGAAGGAACGTTAGTATTGTATTTTAAGTCGTTGAAAGCGTGTAATATAATAATGAAGAATTTGAGAATAGTATTACGTAATCTAAAAATTAAAAAGCGTCTTTAAAAGTAGTAACTATTGACTTGAATAAACAGTATTATAATTCAAGTGCCTTGACGGGCTCGTCAACGCAATGGTCTTGGATGTGATAGCACCAGGTTAAATTTAGACAATTGCATTTTCTTCTTCATCTGGGTTTAGACTGAAGGCTTTCGGACCTTGGCTAGTTACCACCCTACTAATATCTGAGAAGCCATGAGAATTTTTAAACAATGTTCAGAACGTCGTTTTCTCTTTAAAATGTGAATTTTCTAAAAATCCTTTCAAAGATGATGTCTGCTGTCTATCAGATAAACTTTAGCTACAGGGTTAGGTTTCTCTATTTTTTTAGTTGAGTTTTTTATTAATGTTATTTGTTTTAGTTGCTTAAAATAATGTATCGTTAAGTTGTGTTACTTTTACCATTTCTAAATCACTTACTTTTACCATTTCTAAATCAATAATGACTTTACGTATCACTAGTTTTTTGGGTTCATCTCAGCTGTGAATAGAAGAATTATTTTCCAGTTTTTCCCATATTGACACGGTATCTGGATATATAAGCGCAAAACGATCACTTATTATGAGGTCTTCAAAAGTTTTGACCAATTGACATGCATATGCCTTTTGGCAAAGTAAACTTTCATGAACAGTTTCCTCATATTCCTATGAATTTGGAAATATGCAAGCGGCAGCTGGTAAAAAATATTACTTATACTTACATCAACGTCAATTCCAGGTTGAGCGAAAATCCTGGTGAATGGATACTCTTTTGGTAGGTAGCTAAAGAATTCTTGCCTTCCTCTGTACCACTTGACGCTGTATAGCGTCTCATTACCTTCGAGTGTCCATTTACAGCCGAGGAGCACTGTGTCTCCTAATCTCACCGCAGAAGGCGCTATTAACTGCACATCTTTTAGGGCTATTGTATCTGTAACAATGTGAAAAGAAATCTTAATTTTAATAAATTTGATATTTGTCATATATGATTAAACGGATTTTTTAATTGAGATGGCATGTCATCCACTTAGTTTCCGATTCCGTGGAAATAGGGGAAAATTCGGATCTTAATAACATGTTTTATTATGTTTTAGTATATTTAAATATTCATTCTTAAAAACATTGCTTATACAACAGTATATTAAGCCCCCAGGACCGAAAGTATGACATCGCCGCCCGGGTATTAACTGTGATAAAAACGCAGGTGGCAATGCCATACTTTCGTCCCGTGACATTCAATAAAAGTTTAAATAATAAATTTTAATAAATAAGCAATAAGGTGAGGGATTGAATCAATAGTAATAATATGCTCATAATTTTAACTATGTTTCATACATTAGACAGGATTTTATAATAAAAGTCAATAACCACACTGAAATATTCTTTAATTCCAGTAAACTAAATATAATTTCTTGTCAATGACTCTACCACTCATTCGGAACGTAGCTACTATTGAGAAGAATCCGTCAAGAAACTGTTGTTCACTAATTTATTAATGACAATTATCAAACAGAAATCATATCACATCCTAAAAATAAGTTCCGCATATTCTGCGAAACTTAATAAAGTATTTTAAATAAATTAAAGATAATAAGTTGTAATGATGACGCAGCAAAACAACTTACCAAATATTTTCACTCATAAAATAAGCGTATAACAGATATAGAACAATAATCAGTAATAATAATGTTAGCGATCATGATTATTTTATTTGTGATTTGCTAATAAATTACTATATTTGTGTATTATATTGAGGTCTTTATAATTATATCAGAAAAACGTTTACATACATCCGGTTTAACGCAGTCCGGAAATTCTCAAATTTAAGAAGTCGTCGTGAAACTCGACGACTGTGATTGGTGGACGTATTATTTTTGATTGAGGCGATTATATTCAGTGAGGCGTTTGGGATAAGAGGGGTAGCACAGGGGAAAGAAGCAATATTCCCCTAGTGATAGTTCTTTGTTTGTATCAACGATATGATTGTGTTTTAATCATTCAAAATATGTAATATAATAATGAAGAATATGAGAATAGTATAACTTAACTTGCAAATTAGTGAGCATCTCTAAAAATAATCATAATTAGTAAATTAATTAACTATTTTTTTATAAATATTAAATAGGATTTTATATAAAAGCCAATAAGCAAAATAAAATATTCTTTATTTCCAGTAAACTTAAACTACTTTGTCAAAGGCGCTACCACCGGTTCCAAACTTAACAAACTACAGAGAAGAATCTGGCAAGAAACTCTGTAGTCTTTTACTCTTTTTTTATCCATGTTGTATTTTATTGCGCAGGACTTGGATTTTCACACAATAAAACAAATATAACTCCGGAAAGAGTAACACTCCGATTATATTTCACACGTAAACTGAATGCTCATTTATTCTACTACCCTATTTATAGTATTTTCATCAATGTATCAAATGAATAGTTAATATTTAGACAGTTCATATTCAGATGATTAATTAGTGAAATAATTCATTAATATATTATTAACAATTATCGGAATATAAATCAAGTAATTAGATGGACATAAACAGTATCTTCTAATAATTATGCGGCAACTACGTCACGTCCGTTAGGCGCCTATTGGGTACTCGTTAACAATTTAATAGAAATTACAATAAAATACATCAACAACATCCATTTATCATTAAATATAAAAACAAATAGCACAATTATCATTATCACATAATAAAAAGACATCAGTTTTAATTTAAAGAAATACACTTAGCTTTGTATCGCAGAACACACAACTAACTTAAAACACAATAACCGGTAGCTAACGTTGATTAGAAACTGAGAACCCAACTAACTTCTACGAATATATATATACTTTTCTTGCTAATGAGCCTATTACGGCAAAACACCAATGAGAGCGCCAAATACATTTATTAATTACCTTTTTTATTAAGAAACTACCACTCCCTGTTAGTTTTTAATAGTTACAATTAATATAATTTAAGTAAAACTTATCGTTTATGAAACATTACAACAAAAGTATCCCAAAATAGCATCATTTACAATGTTAACAAATTCACCAATGGGGACGACATTGTGAAGGCCATTCTTACTAAGAATAAGATTTAGTCAAATGATGAACCGTATCCTTTACTTAAAAAATTATTTTATTTGAAATATTTATAATTATTTTATATATATTATCACGCCTTTATGAATAGCCAGATGGCGTCTCAAAGGGCCAGACTTGATTTTTTACCAACACTTATGTGGAAGTGAAAGTTGGGTATGGCAGAAGAATCACAAAAGTCAAATAAATGCAGTAGAGATGAAAGCGTTGAGAAGTATGAGTGGATTAAAACTGAGTGACAGAGTAAGAAATAGTATGATAAGAGAAAGTTGTGGTATAAAAGAAGACGTATTGACTAAAATTGAGAAAGGTATGCTTAGATGGTTTGGGCATATAGGAAGACTGACAAAAATGATTAATGAGTCAAGAGTAAATGCGAAAGTTGGAAGGGGAAGACCAAGGCGAACGTTCCTGGACCAAATCCAGGACATTTTAAATAAGGGCCAGGTCAAGAGTACTCTAAACCGACGAACTTGTATGAAAGGTTTAATGAGAATGAAAGAAGCGAAGGAGATATGCAAGGATCGTGGCAAGTGGAAGGACGTTATCTCTGCCTACCCCTATGGGAATGATGCGCGATGCCATATATTATCACGTGCATACGTAGAAAATTTGCACACCCGCACTTATTTAATCGAAAAGCAACGTGGAACTTATTTCATAAATGAATCTTTATTTGATCCACAGTTAAATAGGTTTCTTAATACCCTCGACCCTCAAATTAGCAGTAACAGTGTTTCATACGGTTTGAGTACGTACTAAAACACAGATTCTTGGTTACTTAGTTAAATTCTATTCTCTGCTCTGCAATATGTATTAAATTGTCCCTAATAGAGTAGTTTTATGAGCATTTGTAGTTACCAAAGTGGGCATATTGTGCGCACATAACCATATCGCCATCAACACCTCTGGACACAATTGCGTATAAATCGGGCTCGGTCGGAGTTCTAATTGCATTAAAGCTCAGGCGACTCTTGATGTAATGTAATTGTTTGCGGACTGAACATTGAGCTGTGGTCTCATTATTAGCGGACTGTATAATCGTTCTTTAAACATGTCCCTGGGGTCTGGAGACGTTTTTTTATTGCGTACAGCCGGTTAGCGATTGTTACATGTAATTCATTATCCTAGTATCAATTTGCCCAAAATTTTCCTACGATGATAGCACGATCGACGATAGGGTAACTTTAGACGGTAGAAGTAACTATTCACTTGTTTAAAGCTTTTTAAAGTGGAGTTTTACCATGTCCCTAATTTACATTCAATATGTATACAAACATTAATTCGTGCAAATTTAAAAAAAATCATTGTTTTGATGTTTATATAAGGAAAGAATTTTATGAAATAGCTTTTGACTTTTAATTTACGGAAAGTATTTGAATTAACCATTATAATCTATTTATCATAATCGGTTAGATGTTTAAACAAGATCTTACCTATATAATAAATGTACTGTAAGAGTATACATACGTAGCATCACGCCTCATTTCCATAGGGGTAGGCAGAGACAACATCCTTCCACTTGCCACAATCCTTGCATATCCCCTGCGCTTCTTTCATTCTCATTAAACCTTTCATACAAGTTCGTCGGTTTTGAGTACTCTTGACCTGGCCGTTAATTAAAATGTCCTGGATTTGGTCCAGGGACGTTCGCTTAGTCTTCACCCTCCAACTTTCGCATTTACTCTTGACTCATAAATCCTTTTTTTCGGTCTCCTTTCATTCATTCTCTCTACATGCCCAAAGCATCTAAGCATACCTTTCTCAATTTTAGTCACTACATCTTCTTTTATACAATATTTAATAAATAGAGTATACAATATTTGATTAACTACGTTAATAGAATGTTTGATAAGTTAAATATGTTTACGTCATGATATTAGTTTTTGTATTGACTAAGTTAAGCGGCGCGAACGATGACGATTGCTCGTAGAGTACAACAGTTGTAGTTTTGGTATTAAGTGTACTAGTGGAGCGTTAAGAAAGTATTAATGGATTGAGTATTAACAGAATTTTATTTATGAATAAAAGTATATGTGTTATTACAGTTTTTTTTGTTTATGGCAGGGAAATCTTGTGTAGATAACCAACCTTTGAGGTAAGAGAAAGTATAGGTTATGGATCCTTCGACAAATTTTATCTCTGGGATCTTCTTAGATACGCACTGAAAGCCTCCGTCGAATTGTGTTCATACCTGTTCAGACATAGATATGGGAAATGCTTTTGTAATCACGGCAATAGAAGCAACTATTCGCAAGATTAAGTTAGAGAGGCCAACAGTCTCACATAACAATAAATAATTTATTGTAAATAACGTTACTTATTACGTTCCTACAAAAATTTATGACCAAAAATGGGCATATTGTGTCCACATATTCCTCAACACCTCAAGATACGATAACAAACAAATCAGAGTTCTAGTTGTTTACTTCTAACGATTAACTTCCATAGACAAATAGACGGCTGAGCGTATAGGAATGTGGAAGGTTGCAGACGTTAGGGTGGGAGTTCTCCCACGGCGGTATGAGCACTGTAGTAGCAAGAGTGTAGTGTGTGTGACGACATCATCAAGTGCAGATACACCACTTGATGAGACTCAATAACACTATCAAAATTATCTGAGATTTCGTCGAGAAAGCCCTACGACATCGTCACTTTGAGAACTTCATCCAGGAATCCCTTCAAGTTCGCAGTGATTATCGAGGCATATTATCTTGATACATTCAGAAGAAAAAGATTATATCAACAGCCCTATGGAGACGACGCCTGGCCAGCACGAAGATCAAAGATTACCATATTAAGAGGTCAGCTGCGAACAGTGCCCTCCTGACGTGCAGCCTTTGAAAAGAAGTGAGCCGGACGACAGAAGTTGTGCGGACCGGAAGTCTGAAGACCGAAGTATGAAAACAACACATTGCCGTTTGCCGAAATAGCCTCAGTCCGTATAGTCGGGCATATTTCGTCAAAGGCCGGTCCTTCAAAAAGGTAGGACAGAATTTGGTCTATAATATCCCAGTCCGAAGAGTGGGATATATATCACTAAAAATTATTATAGCTCAGGCGACGCTTAACGTAATATAGATGTTTGAATACTGAATGACAAACTGTAGGGTCGCATAAATCGCGAATAATATTTTTTGCATAACCCTTAGATTGCTCATGTCAGCTACAGGTTGATATGATGAGATAGTTCTGTCTCCACTAGGGCAATCAGAAATATGAGCATCTCTTTCTTTATAAGTCACACTAGACAATATAAAGAACAAAAATAAATCAGTTATAGAGTGACCGTTACTGACGGTGTGTGTGTCGCGTCGAAGATCGTTAAAACTTTCTGTGGTATTATATAAACTGGGTGAGTTTATTAGTATTAATTTGATTAAAAGATAACATGTATAGTTTAACTGTTAGCAAACTCTCTTTAATTTCAGCCTTTAGCGTTAACGCAAAATCACCTATGCAGGGTGGGGCCGGCGATAGTTATTTCCGTAAAAAAGCGCGGGCAAATTACGGGGGTCAATAAAAAAACGCAGCCGGACAATCTAAGGGTTAAATACTTTCCCTACTGAGCCATATGTGTATTTTAATAAAATACGCTAACTGTTGACGTCACAGTCATCTAACACCCAAATAGGAACTAAGTCGCCCGTAATTTAATAACATCCGCGCAAAGATGTAAAAATAATGAAAGCAAAAAGTACCACCCGCTCGCACTCGGTACGTGGACGCGGTACTAATATACGTCCATTGATGGCGGTAAAAGAAAAATACGGCACTGGACAAATGTTTTTGTAAGCTACGCGGGGAAATTGATTGCTGTAGCGCAGGGTTTTATCGTGGTTTGGCAAATATTAGACAAGTGGGACACTACCGTGTATGACGTCTTGGGATTTTATAGCGCAGGCTTTGGCAAACATTACACACGTAGGACACTACCGTATCTTAGAATCTTGTTGTACATGATGTAATCGTGATTTAGCTCGAAGAAGATAAGTTGGACACTACCATTTATGACATTTTGGCACAGGGTTTGGAAAATGTTAGACTAGTGGGACACTACCGTATCTTAGTATCCCATAGTACATGATGTAATCGTGATTTAGCTCAAAGAAGATAAGCTGGACACTACCATTTATGACATTTTGGCACAGTATTTGGGAAATGTTAGACTGGTGGGACACCACCGTGTTTGACGTCTTGGGATTTTATAGCGCAGGGTTTGGCAAACATTACACACGTAGGACACTACCGTATCTTAGTATCCTGTTGTACATGATGTAATCGTGATTTAGCTCAAAGAAGATAAGTTGGACACCACCATGTATGACATTTTGGCAAATATTAGACAAGTGGGACACTACCGTGTACGACGTCTTGGGATTTTATAGCGCAGGGTTTGGCAAACATTACACACGTAGGACACTACCGTATCTTAGTATCCTATTGTTCACGATGTAATCGTGATTTAGCTCAAAGAAGTTAAGTTGGACACTACCATTTATGACATTTTGGCATAGGGTTTGGCAAATATTAGACAAGTGGGACACTACCGTGTACGACGTCTTGGGATTTTATAGCGCAGGGTTTGGCAAACATTACACACGTAGGACACTACCGTATCTTAGTATCCTATTGTTCACGATGTAATCGTGATTTAGCTCAAAGAAGTTAAGTTGGACACTACCATTTATGACATTTTGGCATAGGGTTTGGCAAATATTAGACAAGTGGGACACTACCGTGTACGACGTCTTGGGATTTTATAGCGCAGGGTTTGGCAAACATTACACACGTAGGACACTACCGTATCTTAGTATCCTATTGTTCACGATGTAATCGTGATTTAGCTCAAAGAAGTTAAGTTGGACACTACCATTTATGACATTTTGGCATAGGGTTTGGCAAATATTAGACAAGTGGGACACTACCGTGTACGACGTCTTGGGATTTTATAGCGCAGGGTTTGGCAAACATTACACACGTAGGACACTACCGTATCTTAGTATCCTATTGTTCACGATGTAATCGTGATTTAGCTCAAAGAAGTTAAGTTGGACACTACCATTTATGACATTTTGGCATAGGGTTTGGCAAATATTAGACAAGTGGGACACTACCGTGTACGACGTCTTGGGATTTTATAGCGCAGGGTTTGGCAAACATTACACACGTAGGACACTACCGTATCTTAGTATCCTATTGTTCACGATGTAATCGTGATTTAGCTCAAAGAAGTTAAGTTGGACACTACCATTTATGACATTTTGGCATAGGGTTTGGCAAATATTAGACAAGTGGGACACTACCGTGTACGACGTCTTGGGATTTTATAGCGCAGGGTTTGGCAAACATTACACACGTAGGACACTACCGTATCTTAGTATCCTATTGTTCACGATGTAATCGTGATTTAGCTCAAAGAAGTTAAGTTGGACACTACCATTTATGACATTTTGGCATAGGGTTTGGCAAATATTAGACAAGTGGGACACTACCGTGTACGACGTCTTGGGATTTTATAGCGCAGGGTTTGGCAAACATTACACACGTAGGACACTACCGTATCTTAGTATCCTATTGTTCACGATGTAATCGTGATTTAGCTCAAAGAAGTTAAGTTGGACACTACCATTTATGACATTTTGGCATAGNGATAACGTCGCTCCAAGCCGAGGCTCGGTCTCGCAGGAGACGCCCTTGGAGCGGCGTTTCCCCGGAGAGCGAGCCCTTTTTAGGGCTCGCACTCGAAATGTGGCGGCCTCCATAAGAGCCCGTCCTCCTTCCGGTTACGCTGTAAAAGCCAGTAGGGCTAACAGCTAAACACAGTTCGAAAAAAAATAAACACGTTCCTGCTGAACAACAGTTCGAATCGCGATACATAAATCCTCATCTGGTGACAAGTAGAAGGCGGAACGTTGGAGTGAAGAATCTGGTGGCATTTTCATTTATCCTGAACCGGCAAATCTTCGCAAGAGTGAGCTGCCGAAGGAGCTCACAATTATATAAGTGGGATACTACCGTGTTTGATGTTTTAGGACTTTGTAGCGTAGGATTTGGCAAAATTGATTCTTTTATAACGCGGAGTTTGACAAATGTTAGACAAATGGAACACTAACGTGTAACGTTTGGGATTTTGTAACGCAAGGTTTTGTTGTGGTTTGGCAAATGGGATATCACTATCTATGATGAGTTGGCATTTTGTAACAAAGTTTTTTTTCATTGTTTGTCAAATGTTAGGTAGATAGGACTACGGTGTACAATGCCCTGGGATGCCGTAATGTTGAGTATTAAAAAGTGATATATCAGGTAAGTTGGACATTAATTTGAGACTTACTGAAGTTTTTACTGTAAAATTTGGACATCGAGATTAAGAACGGCTTCTCCTAAATTAACGTATTGAAATTATTAATATTAAGTTGGTTTGCATAAATGAATTTTAATTAATCTTCAAAATCACCGCACCTATTGGAGTTTTCTATAAGAATGAAAAATTCTAAGTGTTAAAGTATTATTACATTAATATATACTGTAATGAGGCCGTACTATATTTAAGAACATAACATCACGAAACTTTTGAAGTGCATATGATCTAGAGTTTGGAGCTTTCGTCCAGAGATGAGCCTGTCAAAGCAGCTATAAACTTTTAGCTTAGGTTTATATCTAGTTTACGTGATGACCCAAATATGTCAGAATGTGTTTAAGTTATTTCCACCAATCTGCTTAAATTAATGAAAAGCGCTACGTTCATTCCAGTGAAATATATTTATTTATTTTTAGGTTACAGATTATGCTTTAAAATGGCATCCATATGGATTAAAAAAAAACGAATGATAACAAAATCGGGGGATACACTTTGGTGTTGTAGCTACATATCTATTACCTCAACTCAAAATTCAAATACACCAATGGATGGCTGAAGAATCAAAGAATTTATTACACTAAGTAAGGACAGTAACACATCGCTTGCGGCGAAGGGGGAAGCTTCGGTATTTTGAGGGTCAGTCTGCTGCGTATTTAAATTTCCTGTAATATAACTTTCGACTAACTACGATGTTTCAATCGTCAACTCTCGTCAACATAAATAATAATATTTTTTGTAGAAACTATTACCCCTTACGATACGTAATCACGTACAACAAACAACATCCACACCCCATTTTATAGATATGACGAAAGTAGACGTTTGTACTTCTTGATAAAGCATAGGATAGTTAAATAGAAGACATCGCATGGTGTCAGTTAAAAACCGACACGATCTGAGGCTGCAATAGGGGTGCTATAAAAGGAACTGAGATCGCGGGTTCGGTACGCATTCTTAGAGACTGCGTCGGGGCACGGACCGTTGTCTTGTGATAACTAGTATTGCTATAATAATACCATACCAGGCTTCCGCCTTTGTCATATAGACAAACTTATTATTATTAATTAATTATATTGTGTAGATAATTACTGTCATATTCTAGTTTCATATATTCCTCCTTTATATGATTAGAAGAGAAGGAATGTTTCTATTTCCTTCTGATGTCCGCCCCCCACTTTTAAACCAGACAGATACAATTTTGACTGTTTATATAGTAAATCAGTCGCTGATAAAAAGGATTTATGAATCAATAGTGAATGGGAAAGTGGGAAAGAGAAGACTAAATCCAGGACATTTTAAATAAGGGCCAAGTAAAGAGTATTCTAAACCGATGAACTTGTAAGAAAGGTTTAATGAGAATGAAAGAAGCGAAGGAGATATGCAAGGATCGTGGCAAGTGGAAGGATGTGGTCTCTGCCTACCCCCATGGAAATAAGATGTGATGCTATGTATGTATGTATATAGTAAAAAAGTAAGCAAACAAGGCAGGTTTGTCTTATTCATTAGGTTATGCGTAAATGGATTTGTCAGCGATTAAAATGTCAAGGTGAAGTTTATAGTACAAGTACTCACGTATATTGTATTAAAATATAAAATTGCGCTTAGAAATATATATATATCTATATAGTACTAGATGTTGCTGTTGTGATAAATGAAATACTTGTGATTATTTATTTGGATAAATATTAATAATGTAATAATCGTTTGGTTTAACTTCAAATAGCTTTCATCCAAATTAACCTTTTTTAAAATGTATTTAAAATTCTTTACATTTGAATTAATAAGAGTAAATTTTCATACTAATGTTCTTCCTCATGATGTAGTCTATCAGTGTGCCAAAATTGATTTAAATCGATTCAGTAGTTTGGATTTAACAATAAATTATTAACAACTAAAAAATCGGCCTCAATACGTCCAAAATCAAGCACACTCATTCCATTCCGTTCAATCGGGCCAATTATAACTTTTCAAAAACATCGAATGAAGTGTTCTATGCCCTTAAACAGTTTTAATTAAGCTTTTTATGCCACAAAACATCCCTGGTCGGATAAATCTGATTATATTTACTACTGTATAATCAATAATTAATAGTTATTTCATTTATTAACATAACTAGAGTGGATTGAAGTACGAATGTAAGAATAAGTTTAACGGCCCACAGATTAATAATCGGTTGACAATCGAATCGGACTTGACATTTTTGAGGTTGACAGCTGACATAACACCGAGCGCTGGGGTGGCGGCTATTATTGTTTCGGATTTCATAGGGTGCGCACGTGCCCACGTGTTCTGGTGAAATGTTTTAAATTTAGTTATACTTTGTTAATTATCTAAAATTATAAGTGTTGATTTATTTTAGTGAAATTAATAAAGAAGGAACTAATTGTATCGTGGTATATTTTATTGAAACACCCGACTTAATCTCCTCGCCCGACTACCCTCATTATGGCAGTCTAAACCCAAGATTGTAACGCCTCATCCTGACAGGATGCGCCTTTAATTTTGCGAGTGATATCAGTGGATTAGTAAAGTGTTTATTGTCGTAAATCAGTGAATTATTTGTATAATATATTGTAATAATGTATATAGTATGACATAACTGTTGTTGATGAGTTTACGCATGTACGCGTTTAATTTATATATTCTGTGCAGTCGGATAACAAATATAAAGATTTTACTATATTATAATAATAAATACCTCAGCATTGTTGCGGACGTGAGTAACGAGCCTAGCGGTGACTAATTCTGGTCAACCGCCGGCGACCCCCCTCCCGCACCTATCTCAGCACCCGCGATTGCCCTTTCTCCCACTCGCCCGACCGCATGTGGTTATCGGGTGGGAGATTTGTATAACAGGGCAGAACTCTGCGAACCGAACCTGCAAGAACTGAACAACCCAAGCCTGAACACGGAAAAACTGATCCTCCAAGAGCAGAAAACGAAGCACTGAACCTAAACAACTGACACCGAATAATTGAAGAGCCGAACCATCAAGAAACTAAGAACTGAACACCAGAACTTGCAAGATCAAAGCCTTAAGAACACATACAGTCCACTGAACCCGGAGGGATTCGTCTGAACCTGAATCCCTCCCCAACAAGCATCAAACAATACGAGTATATATCGGCGTATGATACAAATAAAATCAATTTCGCTTGCATTAAGTATTTCTGCGATATCTCCTTAAGTGGTCCACGTGTTTAATTTGATAAAGATTTATACTCAGTAAAAATAAAGTTCCAAGATAAAATAGACTATAGAAGAGGAACTATCCTATCATACAATGTTTTCAGATATCTCTAAGGGATCAGGCAGCGTTTTCAATAAAAGCTTAAAGGCGAATAGATTTTTACGACGCTTCAAACAATTATCGCTATATTTTAACAAATATAAACAAAACCTTTACAAATTATATACACAAAATATCCTCGTGAGTCACTCTATATATTGGTATAAGTTTAAGAAAATCCGATCAGTAGTTATTGAGTTTTACGCGTTAAGGTAAAGAGACAGTACCAGCGGAAATCTGTATTTCATAATATAAATACATATATGAAAAACGTAGTTATAAAACTGTTTTCACCTGAAATGTAAAAACTGAGACGTTATATTATATGTAAACTAGTTTATTCTTGGCATGTATTGCATTTTCTGTACAATTTCAAGTCAAACAAATGGACGACACTTAAAAGCATAGAGAATGGACACGCTAACATTCATTTTAAATGTTCTACTGTGCAGTGAGGTTATTTAAGAAACAGTCGTGTCCGGAATGCTACGCCATGACCTATTATATGAAAAACTAGCGGATAATTCTCATACGTTTTATCACAATCGGACAAAACACCTTTAAAAATATTAGCTATTCCTCACAGTGTTACCCTAACTAAATATAACGCTCGATCCCTTAGGTACATGGAGAAACCCTTTCTAGTCAAGATTATATGTCATGAATTGAACATCAAAATATGAAAGACTAGCAATGCCACTTGGTTTCACCCGCGTAAATACCGA
Organism: Elymnias hypermnestra; assembly: GCA_015832385.1. Lineage (NCBI taxonomy): Eukaryota > Metazoa > Arthropoda > Insecta > Lepidoptera > Nymphalidae > Elymnias > Elymnias hypermnestra. The sequence continues at coordinate 1,082,416 of JACTOM010000093.1, forward strand.
TCTCGTGGCAGTGAAAAGTCTACTAAGTTGGATTATACAATTTATTTTCTTTAACATAAAAGTTTTATTTCACTAAGCTTTTAATTACTTCCTTTCGGATAATTATATACACAACTACATTCATAATCTAACCAATATACAGATTTTACTTTACGTAGAATGTCCGACATTAGCAAATTTAAAAATACTGGAATATCCTTGGAATATGAGCTAACTAACCAGTCGCAAGATCAATTATAAGAGTCTCTACAATTTTCTTTAGATTGACATTTTTAAATTCATTATATCTTTTGAATGGAACGTCCCATTTTAATCATTTTAAAAGTATTTTGCTGGTATTGAAGCGGCATTTAATAAAATAGTTTAATAGGATAAGGGTTAAAATAGAGGCATGAATAATATGGTTTGATTATTGTCGGTACTTATACATACATATAGGCAGAGACAACGTCCTTCCACTTGCCACGATCCTTGCATAATTCCTTCGCTTCTTTCATTCTTATTAAACCTTTCATACAAGTTCGTCGGTTTAGAGTACTTTTGACCTGGGACTTATTTAAAATGTCCTGGATTTATTCCAGGAACGTTCGCCTTGCTCATCCCCTTCCAACTTACGAATTCACTCTTGACTCATAAATCCTTTTTGTCAGTCTCCTTTCACTCATTCTCTCTACATGCCCAAACCATCTAAGCATACCTTTCTCAATTTTAGTCACTTCATCTTCTTTTATACCACAACGTTCTCTTATCACACTGTTTCTTACTTTGTCACTCAGTTTTAAAATCGGTACTTATACTAACTATTAAAATGTAAAAACAGTTATAGTGGCATAACTACAGTAGTTGGACATATAGTATTGTGGACCTTATTGTATATATTAATACATGCTTTAATATTGTCGAACATTTTTTTGATCTATCATCAATAGTTTCCGCAGGGCACCCGATGACAGATTTTTTGTGACTAATTTTTTCACACCTTGGATTACATTAACCCATTTTTATTACGGATTCCTATTTTTTTTTAAAGTAATATAGCTTATATCGCTGAGTGAAAATGCAGCTTTTTAATGGTGAAAATTTTATTGAAATCGGTCCAGTAGTTTTTGTGTGAAAACGTTACAAACTTCTACATACAAACATACTTACTTACCTACAAAAACAAAGATTTCCTCTTTATAATATTAGTTTAGATAAAACACAATATACAATAACAATACACTTGATTGGTTCTAAATACGAAATATTGTTAAGGACCATGCCATAATTTATATTTCAAATTTAGGGCTGTAAATCAACGCTATAAATATTTTTACTCAATCCCTGTTTTGAATAGAATTATTTATAGATCGGGGTATCTAAACATATTCAAATAGAAATTTCAAAGAGGTTAATATTATTTTAAGCTATATTTTATTGTTAAAAGCAAAGCTTTCTATTTGTACAACATTTAATAAAATGGCTTCAGTAGTAATAACGTCTACACATCTTGAAATATTGTATCTTATTATACAAATACAAAACTGAATATAGTTAAGATATATTCTTACACATTATGGAGTACCATTGGCGGATTATAAAGATATTATAAAACATTATTATTTATATTGATCGATAGATTTAGAGCAGAGCTGATGATGGAAACGTCGTAGCTTTAACGAGTCGAAAGTTATACTAAATGGAATCTACGCAGCACAATGACCTTCAAATTAGCGGGGCTTCCCCTTCTGCAGCATGTGTCAGGAGTGCTAACAATTTAAACTATTTTTAAATTGAATAGGATTTCATAATAAAAGTTCTTAGAGTCGCTCACTAATTTGCAAGTTAAGTAATACTATTCTCATATTCTTCATTATTATATTACATACTTTGAATGACTTAAAACACAATACTATCGTTGATACAAACTAAGAACTGTCACTAGGCGAATATTCCTTCATTCTCCCGTGCTGTTCCTCTTATACCAAACGCCCCACTCAAAAATAATAAGTCCACCAATCAACAGTCGTCGTTTTCACGACGACTTCTTAAATTTCAGAATTTCCAGACTGCGTTAAACTGGATGTAGTGCATGTGAACGTTTCACTGATATAAAAACCACCAATAACAATCATGATCGCTAACAAAGTCAAAAAACAAACTTAAATATTCTTTAATTCCAGTAAACTCAATAAACTTTCTTTTCAATGACCCCACCACCGGTTTAGAACGTGGGTACTACTGAGAAGAATCCGGGAATAAACTCAATAGTTACTCTTTTCTATCTGTGTCATAGTTAATATAGCAATACAATTGTATCATCAACATCCATTAACATTAAATATAAAAACAAATAAGACACAATTACCATTATGACATATTATAAGCAGCCCGATTAAGCAACACAAATAACTTAAAATCTGAGAATTGAAGTAACTCCTACGACACAATAGCCTTTTATAACATTTTACAAATGAGGCAATTTTGTCTAAACACCAATGAGAGTGTATGCCCCCAAATACATTCGTTAATTATTTTATTTTTTGAGAAACTACCATCCATTGTTAGTTTTTGATACTTACAATGAATATAATTTAAGTAATAATATAAATAATCATTTATAAAACACAAAACAAAAAATATAAATGTTTGAGAGATTTAAAAGAAAGTATGTATGGGTTAAGCATGAATGAATTACTCATCAAATGTTTACTCTACGCTGATGATCAAGTAATACTTGCGTCATCCCCTAATGAGCTACAGGAGATGCTTAATATTATGAACGAAGCTTTGAAAGGGAAAGGAATGAAAGTGAATGTAAACAAAACGAAAGTTATGCTTTTTGAACGAGATGAATCTATGATGAATGGCAATATTTTGATAGATGGGGAACAAGTGGAAGAGGTGAAAGAATTTGTATACTTGGGATCTAAATTTACAAAAGATGGAACATGTGAAAGTGATATCGAAAGGAGAGTGAATGCAGGGAATATGGTAAATGGTGCTCTGCATGCTTTTATGAATAGCCAGATGGTGTCTCAAAGGGCTAGACTGGCAGTGCATGCTGGAGTGTTGGTGCCAACACTTATGTATGGTAGTGAAAGTTGGGTATGGCAGAAGAATCACAAAAGTAAAATAAATGCGGTAGAGATGAGAGCGTTGAGAAGCATGAGTGGATTAAAACTGAGTGACAGAGTGAGAAATAGTGTGATAAGAGAACGTTGTGGTATAAAAGAAGACGTAGTGACTAAAATTGAGAAAGGTATGCTTAGATGGTTTGGGCATGTAGAGAGAATGAATGAAAGGAGACTGACAAAAAGGATTTATGAGTCAAGAGTGAATGCGAAAGTTGGAAGGGGAAGACCAAGGCGAACGTTCCTGGACCAAATCCAGGACATTTTAAATAACGGCCAGGTCAAGAGTACTCTAAACCGACGAACTTGTATGAAAGGTTTAATGAGAATGAAAGAAGCGAAGGAGATATGCAAGGATCGTGGCAAGTGGAAGGATGTTGTCTCTGCCTACCCCTATGGGAATGAGGCGTGATGTTATGTATGTATGTATGTATGTAAAACACTACAATTATTTTATAGCAAATTGGCACCAATTACACTGTTCAAAATCGACCAATGGGAAGGGATTTGTTTCCAAGAATACGATTTAGTCAAATGACGAACTGTATCCTTTTTTTTACATGCAATGTATAACAGTTCATTAATCCTTCTGTCTATCCAGTGGTGTAATTGAATTTTGGATGATACAACATTAAACTGTGTCTCCCTATTTTATTATCATAGGTTTTTTTAATCGCCTTTCCAGGAATATTGTTAAATCGACTTTTATATTATATAAATTAACATAGCCTCTTGAAGCACAACCCTACAATTTCCAATTTAATTGGATACAGAAAGGTGCGTGATCAAATAACAAATTGTTATACTTGTTGGTGGTTTAATCCAAAATCCTCGTTTTATTTCTAAAACTAGAGTATTTTTAATATAAGTTATAATTTCATTTCATTTCAGGCAACAAAATAAATCCATTCTATATAGATATACTTTTAAAATTAACAAGAAACCTTTAAATTTTATTGAAATTCAAATAGGCTCATTTTATTTCCAATTTCGAGTCCTGTTTTAAAAGGAACCCACAACAAACTCTATTTGGTAACATATTCTACCACCATCATCGTTACAATATCAACAATCGTTACGATTCCTTTTGATAAAGGAATTAAACTTGTTAAGAGACATCTCTGCAATATCTTTTGGAAGTTTGTTATACAAACGTATAAAGCATGAAAAAATAGAAATTTTATTCGCCAGATTGACTTTTTTTACTTAATAATTCCTTCGGTTATCTCCTTCGATATGATGGATGAGAAATGAAAAGTATACACAACTGCAACAACAATGACCAATTTTGTTTAAAATATACCGTATTATATCTCTCACGGTAATGGTCGGAGAAGGCTCTTCATCCAGAGACGCCTGAGCTGAATGCCTCAGCGTCAGCCTTAATAGAGTTAGCAATCATTGTTATTTTGTTGGTTGGTTTGCTATTCAATTACTTTATAAGATTGAGTTCTTTGTTATTATATCAGTAAAAGTATCAGTTTACATGTGCTACTTCCGGTTTAATGCTATTCCGGAAATTGCCTCAAGATTAATTACAACATCAGTCGTTTTAACGATGACTGTGATTGATGGACTTATTATTTTTGAGTGGAGAGTTTTACAAGAAATAGTAGCACATGATAATGAGGAACATTGACCTGGTAACAGTTCTCAGTATATATTAACGTTGTCTACTAGTGTTGTACTGAAGACGAAGCTCTTCGAACAGTGCGTGTTGCCAGTGATGACACGGCTCCGAAACATGGTCGCTGACTATGGGCCTCATTCGAAAGCTCAGAGTCACTCAGCGTGCGATGGAGAGGGCTATGCTCGGAGTTTCTCTACGCGATCAAATCAGAAATGAGGAGATCCGTAGCAGAACCAAAGTCACCGACATAGCCCTACGAATCGCGAACCTGAAGTGGCAATGGGCGGGGCACATAGTCCGACGGACCGATGGACGTTGGGGCCCGAAGGTGCTGGAGTGGCGACCCCGCACCGGGCGGCGCAGTGTAGGGAGACCCCCACAAGGTGGACCGACGACATAAAGAGGGTCTCCGGTAGCCGCTGGAGCCAGGCGGCACAAGACCGGGCCTCGTGGACGTCATTACGTGAGACCTATGTCCAGCAGTGGACGTCCATCGGTTGAAGCGACAACGACCACGACTAGTGTTGGACAATTATTGTGTTTTGTTTATGGCATGAGTAGAGTAAAGTGAGGATATAATAATGAAGAATCGGAGAATGGTATTACTTATCTTACAAAATAAAGTTTTTCATTAGGGGTATTTAAACATTGATAAATACACACACATGGTTACGGATACATGCACGCACTCTCTCTCATTCATTCGCAGACACACACACACACACGCACGCGCACACACACGCGCACACACACGCACACGCACACACAATGTTGATTGCCTTATTATTTAAGTTAGCTTTACTCTGTTAATTATTATTTATGTAAATAGACGTAATCTGTCATGGCCTTATTTTTAGCGTAAAATTTAATGTAAAAAAAAAAATTTTAAAATTAAACGCTGTTTAATTACCAACAAAGAATAAAATAAAATTAGTATAAGCGACTTTAAAAGTAGCAAGTGTCTCTAAATTAACTTAAAATCTACTGAATTAAACTTATAAACTCACTCACTCAACAATGACCTCGAGTAATAGTTTCTTATATATTTAAGTTCGCTTGAAATTTTAATTAATGGAAACTTACCCCGGTCTTTACGTTAACGTTTCTATATACGTTCACTATTAAATTATTCCACGTTGTTGCGGAATTCACTTGTTAATAATTACGTAGTAATTCACGTCGCTGTGCACGTACAAACGTGGCTAATGAAGCCCGCGCACGCTACACACCGACGACTCAAACGTTTATCCAACAAAAACAAAACGTATGCACACATGTTTCATGAAAGACATGCGAGAAACGCCAGAAATACATGCCATTTTAGAAAAATAACAACAAAGCTATCCTCATCCCCCTAACGGGAAGAGTTTAAATTACCAATAGCCCTGTATATAAATTATTGTACACATTAAATTACTGTAAATGAGATCATACGAAAGGCAAAATGTTTAGACGTAATGTGTTCTACTAGATAGATAGATAAATACATGATTGTACATACATGAGTAGGCAGAGACCACGTCCTTCCACTTGCCACGATCCTTGCATATATCCTTCGCTTCTTTCATTCTCATTAAGCCTTCCATACAAGTTATTGGTTTAAAGTACTCTTAACCTGATCCTTGTTTAAAATGTAATAGATTTGGCCCAGGAACGTTCGCCTTGGTCTTCCCCTTCCAACTTTCGTATTCACTCTTGACTCATAAATCCTTTTTATCAATCTCCTTTCATTCATTCTATCTACGTGCCCAAACCATCTAAGCACCTTTCTCAATTTAAGTCACTACTCTTTTTCTTTTATACCACAACGTTGTCTTATCAAACTATTTCTTACTTTGTCAGTCAGTTTCAATTCACTCATACTTTTTAACGCTCCCATCTCTATCGCATTTATTTTACTTATGTGATTCTTCTGCTATACCCAAACTTTCACTACCATACATAAGTGTTGGCACCAACACTCCTGCATGCTTAGCCAGTCTAGTCCTTTGAGACACCCTCTTCCTATTCATAAAGGCGTGCAGAGCTCCATTTACCAAATTCCCTGCATTCACTCTCCTATCAATATCACTTTCACATGTTCCATCTTTTGTAAATTTAGATCCCAAGTATACATACCAATTCTTTTACCTCTTCCACTTGTTCCCCATCTATCAAAATATTGCCATTCATCATAGATTCATCTCTTTCAAAAAGAATAACTTTCGCTCTGTTTACATTTACTTTCATTCCTTTCCTTATCAAAGCGTCATTCATAATATTTACCATCTCCTGTAACTCATTAGCAGATGATGCAAGTTTCACTTTATCATTACCGTAGAGTAAACATTTGATGAGAAATTCATTCATTTTTTCTTTTAAATCTGTCAAACCGTAACCATGAATAGGTTGAACAGCCATGTTGATGCAACACATCGCTGTCGAACACCTCTTTCGACAGGAAACCACTCCGTGTACGCCCCGTTTATTTTGACACAAGCACTAGAACCCTCATAGAGAGACTTCAATGCTTGGATCAGACAACCGCTCACCCCATACGTAGATAACGTTGACCACAGCTCATTCCTCACCACTCGATCATAGGCCTTTTCTAAATCTACGAACGCGCAATAAACTTTTTGGTGTTTAGCCAAACATTTTTCAGTTAAGCACCGTAAAGAAAAGACCTGATCCGTACATCCCATTCCTCTTCTAAATCCCGCTTGCACGTCCCATATTTTCCCATCAGTTTCATTAATCACCCTTTCAATTAATATCTTTGCATACAATTTGCCGACGACACTAAGAAGGCTGATACCGCGGTAATTTTTGCACTCCTGCTGTGACCCTTTTCCTTTATATAGAGGGACAATTACGGCCTTGCTCCAATCTCTTGGGACTTGACCTTTCTCCCAGCATATATTGAAAAGGCAGTACAGCTGAGCTACCACAATCCCGCGGCCAGCCTTCAGCATCTCGACTGACACTCTGTCATACCCAGCAGCCTTACCTGATTTCATACCTTTTATCGCTTTCATGATGTCATCNACTAATTTGATTGTAGATCGGTATTCAGATATGTGGTCGTTCTTTTGCAGACAAAATATAAATCTAATTAACAGATTTTGCAGCCTCAAGTTTATTCAGCTGTACTTCACAAAGGTGTATAACGAGAGTCGGCATCATGTAATAGTGGGAGAAGGATAGTCTGAGCAAGAGAGATTTTGGTTTTAAAAGGTAGCAAGTCTTACCATCTCTTCAGAACACCAATCTTAAAAGAACTTATTTCAGTTACTTGAGGCTACTACCAGTACGAAGACGGGGTGGAGAGCTAGTACACTTATTAAATAAATGTGAGTTTATTAGTTTGATAAGCCACGAGCTTTGGGTTTGAAAACACAAGGACTTAAATTAGTGACCGTCATCCGTATGGTTACAAACGCTAAAGTTTGGATGGAGCTTTCAAAGTGCTACATCGGTTCGGTTGCCAGTTTGAAACGGATTAGACTTGTCGCTTATATGAGGTCATATACAAAATGAGGGCCCGAGGGCGAACCAAGGGCATTTGAAGGAGGAAAGGAACTTATCACAATGCTTAATTTTTTTAACTCACTGAAACCGTAAGCATAACATCTCTTGTAATCCTTTTAGGATCCAAATAGATCCTAGTTAAAACGAAACACACAATTTCAACACAAGAAACAAACTTGTAATGCCATATTTTAGACTGAAGGTTCAGAAATAATTTGTCCGGTTGAGCATAAGTATTTTGAATAAGATACCCGAATCAGTTTTGGGTTTGCCTCCAAATAGTTTTAAGAAATATGTAAAATTCATCTTGTTACAAAAGGCATATTATAATGTTGAAGATTACTTAAGCGACAAAGATGTCATACATACATACATAGCATCACGCCTCATTCCCATAGGGGTAGATAGAGACCACGTCCTTCCACTTGCCACGATCCTTGCATATCATCTTCGCTTCTTTCATTTTCATTAAACTTTTCATACAATTTCGTCGGTTTAGAGTACTCTTGACCTGGCTCTTATTTAAAATGTCCGGGATTTGGATCATGAACGTTCTTCCCCTTAAAACTTTCGCATTTACTCTTGACTCATTAATCCTTTTTGTCAGTCTCCTTTCATTCATTCTCTCTACGTGCCCAAACCATCTAAGCATACCTGTCTCAATTTTAGTCACTACATCTTCTTTTATACCACAACGTTCTCTTATCACACTATTTCGTACTCTGTCACTCAGTTTTAATCCACTCATACTTCTGAACGCTCTCATCTCTACCGCATTTATTTTACTTTTGTGATTCTTCTGCTATACCCAACTTTCACTACCAGACATAAGTGTTGGCACCAACACTCCTGCTTGCACTGCCAGTCTGGCCTTTTGAGACACCATCTATTCATAAAGGAGTGCAGAGCACCATTTACCATATTCCCTGCATTCACTCTCCTTTCAATATTACTTTTACATGTTCCATCTTTTGTAAATTTAGATCCCAAGTACACAAATTTTTTCACCTCTTCCACTTGTTCCCCATCTATCAAAATATTGCCAGACGTCACACATTGTAACCTACAAAAACTATGCTATTGGAGTAACCGTTGAGTTTCTTGCCGGTTTCTTCTCAGCGCAATCAAGTTTCCGAGATATATTACCAACGGACAGAATACTGACGATTTAAAAGTGCTTTTTTGCCTACTTGAATAAAGAAAATTTTGATTATGATAATCTCGAAGGTGTTCATGCTTTCCAACTGCTTCTGTTGGTGGTCATCTTTGCTAGCTTTCTTTCTTTTTCCATCCATGTTGCTCGTTATTATCAGCTTTTCCAAATTGCAATTCCGTCGTCTCATGGTGTGTTCCACCAGAATCGTTGATACTATAAGCATGAAAGCCTAACCCTGATCCCGAGCGACAGAATATATACGTTTGTGGCAAGATTTAAATAATGATAAACATTTAAGTCGGTTCAAAAAAGCTTTTGAATCAATCAATCGTTTGTATGTTGATAACAAATATATCACTGTTTCTGAATGTTGATTGCACCAAGAAACTGGATATTTTCTTACTTAAATTAAGTTTTTTATAGTATACAATGTGTTTAGCTTTCGAATATAACTCTACTATTAACATTTTACATCAATTTGAAGCCAATTTAAGCGTGTTGAAAAAGCCTAAAGCTATCGTTGTCCAAATAGACTTGTTTACGTAATTATACGATAACAGGACTAGCCCGAAGGCACAATCTATCCAAAGATAATATGTACATAACATAATATGAAAATCCATATATGCATTAGGCCTGCAGACTATAAACACGAGGATATTTTCAATTAAGCCAGCAGTATCTATAACGGCTGATAATATGACGGCCTCTTCCAATTAAGTCCGATATTTGAAACAGGGTTGTACATGTTTCAATCAAGATAAAGACTTTTTTTAAAGCATATACATCTCCTTAACTTATTCGTTTATCTATCACATGTCGCAAGTAACAGCCGGCTGCGGATTGAGGATTCCACCCTGACTTACATGGTTGATTCATTAAGCCACACAATGATTTATTGCAGCGATTTCTTGAGAAGAGGGAGATTGTTTAAAAGAAAAGGTCTATAATTTTTTTCCGCTGGGAAATGCTTTTGTTAAATAAAAAGAGTGAATGTACATCATATAACTTACGAAACCAAAACAAACTTGTTATAAATTCTAGTAGCCTGCATAATGGCTGATTAACAACTAATTTAAGGGTAACTGTATACGTTTCTATAATAAACTCCCACAAGACGTTCTAAAGATGTCAATTAATAAATTCAAATCTTTGTTAAAAGAAAGTTGATAGAAAAATCGTATTATAAGATTACCTAGACGATAGAAACGCCTGGGAGTGAACGAATTGCTCTAATTTTATAATAATATAGTAAACTAATATGATATTGTAATGCTGATGGTAACAAAAAAAAAAATACCCGACTGAATTTGTTGTGGGTTCTTCTCGGATTAAGGCGCGAAGGAACCCTCGTAACTTTAGATTTTAAGCCTTTCTTGAGTACCATCATCAGACGTATATTAGAATCAGAGAAAAAAAATATAATTTGACGATGCAACGGTCAATAATTATTTCAAAACGCTCTCCGTAGACTACTTCAAGAGTCACCCCAACCCGCTCATTAGAAATTCCGCCTCTTAGGCTTAGGCTAAACATCCCGCCTAGGAAGAGGCGGCCCAAACACGTCCTTGACGCTCCAGACGACCAGACTACCATTGACGACGCCCAGTACACTTTCACACACACATAGCGTCTTCGCCGGCGAAGACGAGGTCCCCGCTATCTGACGCACCCCGGCCGCGGCTCCCAGTCGCGGACCCATGGGCGTCAAGATTAAGCACCTGTCCGATTGTCCTTTTCAGCAGCAGCAAACGTTGCTCTAAGCCTAGGTCTGAGTCTCGCAGGAGGCGCCCTTAGTGCAACGTTTTCCCCAACGCAGCAGAGCCCTTCTCCGGGCCCACCCCTCGGCAGAGCTTCTGCGCTCGCCATCCCTCTCGGTTACGCTGTAAAAGCCAGTAGGGCTAACAGCAACTACACACTTCGAAAAAAAAGGCTTAATTGCTTTAATTTATTGACACTTGTCAAATTATTGCCAAATTAGAAATACCTTACTGTCATTTATTACATAGCAGACCAAATTGAAAATAAGCCTGCTTTATAGAGTGAAATATTAAATTGTTGAAGTCATAAGAACCGCTGACCTCTTTATTTAAATGACTTCCCAGTCCATATTTGACATGATATTTTAAATTTTATTACGCGGGCAGCGATGTTTTACTTTCGGCCCTAAGTTCGTAATTAATTCGACGGCCTCGCTGGCGCAGTGGTGCGAGTATTCGCTTTGCAAGCGGAGGTCCCGGGTTCGATCCCCGGCAGGACGAATTTAGGAAATTGTATTTTCTAATTTGTCTGAGTCTGGACTGTTGGGAGGCTTCGGCCGTGGCTAGTTACCACCCTACCAGCAAAAACGTACCGCCAAACAAAGAGATTTGTGTTCCGGTACGATGCTGTGTAGAAACCGTAAGGGGTACATCGCCTCTTAACAGATTAGCGCGCTTCCATCTTAGACTGCATCATCACTTACCATCAGGTGAGATCACAGCCAAGCGCTAAGCTGTCAGCAATAAAAAAAAAATATATATTTGTAAAGTAATTAATCCAAATTATTAAATTTTGCTACCAAAAAACCCTATTACACATGGGTGAAGTCGCGGGCACAGCTAGTTGCATATAAATGTTTAAACAGCTATCTAATCGCTTAGGGTTTAATAACTATAATTAATGCGGTATTCGTCTACGGTTTTAATAATTGAATCGCCAACCCTGAATCCAACAGTAACGCAATATCTTGCGGTCTCCGTCAATATTAATACGTATTCGCAACCGTTCCATGGACAGTATATATCAATAGTAAATATAAAAATATTTACATAACAATACACGAAACAATTATTAAAACGCTTATAGATTAAGTTGTTAACATAAACTCCTAATTTGTATTGCCTTGAATCAAATAAAATAGCTGCGAGGGCCAGAGGGGAAGCACCTGATGCACGAGGTCAGGAGGGTCAAGGTTATTGCTGACAGAGCCTTGAACCTAGCTTGGAAAGGTGACCTCGGGTCCCCAGTAGCCGGTGGGGCCACAATAGTGGCATTCCGCCCTCACTTGGAGCAATGGCTGAGTAGACGACACGGAGTGCTTTCCTACCATTTGGTGCAGGTGCTAACCGGTCATGGCTGCATTGGAAAATACCTGCACCAAATCGATGGATGTGAGCCGTCGGCCACTTGCTACGAGTGTGGTGCTGCTGTGGACACAGCACACCACACCTTTCGCTAGCAAGTTCATAGGTACAAAGCTTGTCAACGAGGCCTGGACAAATATTGCCAACTTCTGCGAAATTATCATTTCACTAAAGGAGGCACGGCAAATAAAGAGAGTGAATGCAGCTGAAACACAGTACCCCCGACGGAGGGGAATAGGAAACAGGAGACGGTTTATCCAACTTCTCCCCCTGTAGTGCACTTTTGAGGCGACTTCAATCGGAGGGGCAAGAACAGACTGCCACAACGAACCTCTGGTCCTTCCATTTCGAAATGACGAGGGTTACGCTAGTATTTTAGTGGGTATTCTGGTACTATATAAGTTTTAGTCAAATATAGGTTTTTCCTCACATAAGAACTGATATTCGGGTGTCCCCGCGTATTCATTCGGAAATTAATTCGCAAAGTAATTCCTGAGGTTAACGCATTCAAACAAACGAACTCTTTGGATTTATATATTAGTGTAGAAGCGTAGATTACTAGTTTTGGCGTCCTTGTTCGTGGAGGTTTGATTTCCACCAGGGCAGATTTAAGAAACTGTTTTCTAAACCATATCTACCAATATAGTCGTTCTGCTAAGCAAAGAAATTGCCTTTCCATACGACGCTTTGCGAAAATCGAAGAGGTAAATTACCTATTAAAAATATTTCAAGAGCCCGCAAATTCGTCCGCGTGCATTTTCAATCATAAAAGCTAATTATTTTACAAATAAGACACAATTCTTCAATGAGTTACTTGTAGTGTCTCACTGTTATGAGCTTCTTGTCCTTTGACTAGCTCTATTCCATCTGTGTACCAAATTTCATTGAAATCGATTCAGTGTTTTTGGCCAAAAGAATGAAATGTGGTCAACGTTATCTACGTATGGGCTGAGCGGTAATCTGATTCAGGCATTAAAGTCTCTCTATGAAAGTTCTAGTGCTTGTGTCAGAATAAACGGGGCGTACACGGAGTGGTTTCCTGTCGAAAGAGGGGTTCGACAGGGATGTGTTGCGTCAGCATGACTGTTCAACCTGTTCATGGATAACTCTTTGACAGATTTAAAAGAAAGTATGTATGGGTTAAGAATGGATGAATTACTCATCAAATGTTTACTCTACGCTGATGATCAACTAATACTTGCGTCATCCGCCAATGAACTGCAGGAGATGGTAAATATTATGAATAAAGCTTTTAAAGGGAAAGGAATGAAAGTGAATGTAAATAAAACGAAAGTTATGCTTTTTGAAAGAGTTGAATCTATGATGAATGGCAATATTTTGATAGATGGGGAACAAGTGGATGAGGTGAAAGAATATGTATACTTGGGTTAAATTTACAAAAAATGGAAGATGGGAAAGTGATATTGAAAGGAGAGTGAATGCAGGGAATATGGTACATGGCGCCCTACGCGCCTTTATGAATAGCCAGATGGTGTCTCAAAGGGCCAGACTGGCTGTGCATGCAGGAGTGTTGGTGCCAACAGTTATGTATGGTTGTGAAAGTTGAGTATGTCAGAAGTAGCAGGAAAGTAAAATAAATGCGGTAGAAATGAGAGCGTTGAGAACTATGAGTGGGTTGAAATTGAGTGACAAAGTAAGAAATAGTGTAATAAGAGAAAGTTGTGATTTAAAAGAAGATGTAGTGACTAAAATTGAGAAAGGTAAGCTTAGATGGTTTGAGCATGTAGAGAGAATGAAAGGAGACTGACAAAAGGGATTTATTAGTCAAGAGTGAATGCGAAAGTTGGATGGGGAAGACCAAGGCGAACGTTCCTGGATCAAATCCATGACATTTTAAACAAGGGCCAAGTCAAGAGTACTCTAAACCGACGAACTTGTATGAAAGGTTCAATGAGAATGAAAGAAGTGAAGGAGATATGCAAGGATCGTGTCAAGTGGAAGGTCTCTGCTTACTCCTATGGGAATGAGGCGTGATGCTATGTATGTATGTATGTATTTTTGGCGTGTAAACGCAATAGATTTACAGACAATAGACAGAGTTACTTTCGCATTAAGAAATATTTAAATCAAATCAAAATATTCTTTATTCAAGTAGACTCAAACAGCACTTTTGCGTCGTCAGCAGTCTGTCCGTTGGTAACAAATCTACCACCGGTTCGGAAAGATGAATCCGCTGATTAGAAACCGGTAAGAAACTCAACGGTTACTCTTTTAATAATAGTTTTGTATGTTACAATGTGTAGATGTATGAGCAACGGGAATCAAGTCCAAACATTTCTATCGCTTAAATAATCTTCAATATTTTAATATGCCTTTTGTAAAAGGATGTTTTGATATATTTTGTTAAAATTATGTGGAGGCAAATTTATAACGGATTTAGTTATCTTATTAGGAAAGCGTATGCTCAACCCGACAAATGATTTCTGAACCTTCTTCACTCTAAAATTACAAGTTTGTTTCTATTTATTGTATTAAAATTGTGTATTTCACTTTTTTTACTGTATAAGTAAGAAATGTTATTTACTTTAAATGTCATATTTATTTGTATCGAATCAACAGCCTTATATAACAATTTTTTCTTTAGAAAAAAGTCTATATTCTTTCTCAGGCTCTAGACTATTTGCTTAACCATTTTTATTTTTAATTGATTCAGTAGTTTTCTCATGATAACGTCACAGATAGTCACTTTTGCGTACGGACCCCGTAATTTTCCCGTGCTTTTTAATGGAAATAACCATAAAGACTACCAAATGCTGTGATGTTTATATTTTCTAATAGTTAAACTATACAATGTTATATTTTGTTTATTAAATTAAGACTCTAATGTAGCGTCATGTTGCGCTAAACTTTGAGATAGTGAAAAAAGTCCGTCTTCTATTTATAGGCTCATATCTTAAAGATTAAACCTTACCTCAAGGGTTTTTATTGTTATTTTCATCACTTATATAATCAAAAACATAAATAATCACTAATAAACACTCATAGTTTTCGACGCGACATACGCACCGTTAGTAACGGTCACTTTGTATTTACGACGCATATTTTGTTACGACAGTTACCGAGAAGCGAAATAGATAATGCATATTAGGACTTAAAAAGAAAGAGATGTTTATATTTCTGATTACCAGAGTTGAGACAAAACTATCTGACATGGGCAATGTAAAAGTTATTACTGAAACAGTAGCCATTGATTCATTCTGTAATTAATTGTAGGAAGAAAAGTGAATGCACCTCATATAACTTAAGAAATGGAAATAAAATTGCTGTAAATTCTAGTAGGCTACATAAAATTGACAAGTCATTCAAGGGTAACTGTATACGGTTCTATAACAAACTCCCAGAAGAAGTTACAAAAATGTCTCTTAATAAATTTAAATCTTTTATTAAAAGAAAACTAATTGAGAAATCATTCTATAATTTGAAAGAATACTTAGAAGACAAAAAAGCGTGGGAGTGAATGAATTGCTCTATATATATATAGATATAGAATATTTTTAAATTAAATATTGTAATGATGATAACAAAAAAAAAAAAAAGTACACCCGACTGAGTTTGTTGTGGGCTCTTCTCAGATCAGGGCGCGAAGGAACCCTCGTAACTTTAGATTGTAAGTCGTTCTTTTATGTTATCATCAGTCATTCATTTAAATAATAAATAGAAAATAAAACGATATTTGACTATTCAAAAGTGCTGTAATAGGCCTACTTGAATAAAGATATTTTGACTTTGACTTTGACTTTGAATTGTAAAGCCTTTAAATAACTTTCGTTTATATAAAATGGATGTAAATGTTATCCTAATAATTTTGTAAATTCACAAAGGCGGTTTAAACAAATCAATATATCTTGGCATGTATTAATAGCTCAATCAAGCTTGCATCTACAGAAGCCAGCTGTTTCTATGGAGGTTGTAGTTTCCTTTAACATAGATGATATAGAACCTTAATATTATAGGTATAAGGTTTATAATTCAATAGGTTTCTGTACCGGATGTGTTTGGTTGAGTTGATAAACGTCTGTAACGCACACAATATATATAAAGGCTTCGTTAGCTAGCTCCTATGTGTTAAGTAAAGTGAATTATTTAGTTACCTTCCAAAGGTGTTATCCAGTGAGCTTAGTTAAGACATGGATATCATGTCTTAGGATGGCAGAATTCTCTGGTAATAAAGCATTAATACCCCTAATAAGTTTGTTATATTTTTCTACTTTTACTTCACACTCTCCCTGTAAAAGGTGTTGGGATACTGCTCCCCTAAACGAAGACAGATGATAGTAAAAAGTTAAAAGTGCATGCGTACAAATGTCAAAAGTGAAACCTCTTTGAGTTAACTAAACAAATTTTCAAGTCTTGCTTATTTTATACAAATCTAAAACTTTAGATCTCCAAGGCTTAGAGTGAAGGAAAAAGGAAGATATGTCAATAAATCGTCAATACAATAAAATAAATTTTATAAAATATTTTATGAAAAATAGTAGTAAGTAAGTAGCAGCCCATTAACGTCCCACTGCTGGGCACAGGCCTTCTCACTCCAAGAAGCGAGGGTTTTTAGAGCATAGACCCACCACGCTGCTCCACTGCGGATTGGCAGGCATAGTACACACTCTCTATTCCTTCACTCTCATAGTCCGGTGTGACGGGAATCCGACACGACCGGAGAGAGATCAGGCGCAGGACCGACGGCTTAACGTGCTCTCCGAGGCACGGGAGTGGATCACACCGCCAACTTCCCAACTTCGGGCAAATATTGAGAAAATCTTAATAGAAAACTCAATATTGGTTTTTGAATTGGCCCGACCCGGGACTCGAACCCAGGACCTCATGTCTGTAGTCGAACATGCTAACCACTAGACCAATGAGGCAGTGAAAAATAGTATATTAAATGATTTAATGACACAAATTAAAATTCCACATACATACATAGCATCACGCCTCATTCCCTTCGGGTAGGCAGACACCACGTCCTTCCACTTGCCAATATCCATTCTCATTAAACATTTCACACGAGATCGTCGGTTTAGAGTGCTCTTGAATTGGATCTTATTTAAAATGTCCTGGATTTGGTCCAGAGACGTTCGCCTTGGCCTTCCCCTTCCAACTTTTACATTCGCTCTTGACTCATAAATCCTTTTAGTCAGTCTACTTTCATTCATTCTCTCTACGTGCCCAAGCCATCTAAGCATACCTTTCTCAATTTTTGTCACTACCTCTTCCTTTATACTACAAAGTTCTCTTATCACATTATTTCTTACTCTGTCACTCAGTTTTAATCCACTCATGCTTCTCAATGCTCTCATCTCTAACGCATTTATTTTACTGTTGTGATTTTTCTGCCATACCCAACTTTCACTACTATACATAAGTGTTGGCACCAACACTCCTGCCTCAAATGGCCAGATTGGCTGTGCATCAGCCAATTTACCATATTTCCTGCATTCAGCCATCTTTTATGAATTTAGATTGAAAGTATGCAAATGCCATTCATCATAGATTCATCTCTTTCAAAAAGCATAACTTTCGTTTTGTTTACATTCACTTTCACTCTTTTCCCTTTCAAAGCTTCATTCATAATATTTAGCATCTCCTGTAGGTCATTAGTGGATGACGCAAGTATTACTTGATCATCAGCGTGGAGTAAACATGTGATGAGTAATTAATACATTCTTAACCCATTCGATGGGAAACCACTCTATGTACGCTCCGTTTATTCTGACACAGGCACTAGAACCCTCATAGCGAGACTTCAATGCTTGGATCAGACAACCGCTCACCCCATACGTAGATAACGTTGACCACAGCTCATTCCTCACCACTCGATCATAGGCCTATTTGTAAATTCCACATGTTATTTGTAAATATTATAACTTAAGCGTTTCATCCGTAAAAAAATTGTCCTCTTGCGCCTAAAGAAGTTACACTTTAAAAATTATGGAGGATGTAAAAAGTTTCACTTTATTATCAGCTTTTAGAATTCACATGGGATCCAGGTGTTGAGATGTGTTGTGAGATTTAATATCTGTAGTTAGGTATTCTACATATTATATTAATACTATTAATAAAAGCCTATCTGAAGCCAGCAGCCGGTTGAAGGGTCGACGTATAAATATGGACCAGGCGAGGGGAATATGACAACATCGGAACATTTGTTCAGGGCGTCTTCCGCCCTCTACAAATATTATTTTAACGATTTTTATACAGAATAACACTTATACGCTTCTGTACGTTATAATACAGAAAAAAAACAAAATAAATGAAGTTAAATTTAAGCGAAATTTCATTGAAAAATTTGAAGTTGACCACTTGGACTTATTGGACTATTTAAAAGTTGTATTTGGCTTAGTTTTTAAGTAATTAAAAGATTATTAGATACACACTTACATTCATAATCTAATCAATATACAGATTTTACTTTACAGCGAATATATATGTCGGAGTGCAATAGTCTGTGGAACGCTGGCGCCATCGGCGTGTGGCAGAGTCAATAGTATCAATCCGGCGCGCGTCTCTCGGTAGTTCTCGGGTGATGGTCCGCTAGAGCGGTCGACTATTGAAACTAGTCGCGTTCCTAGCTATTATTATTAATGGTAAGGTAAGGTAAGTAAAGTAGCAGCCCATTAACGTCCCACTGCTGGGCACAGGCCTCCTCACTCGCATGAGAGAGGGTTTTTAGAGCATAGACCCACCACGCTGCTCCACTGCGGTTTGGCAGGCATAGTACACAAGTGCACTCTCTATTCCTTCACTCTCATAGTCCGGTGTGACGGGAATCCAACACTACCGGAGAGAGATCAGGCGCAGGACCGACTGCTTAACGTGCTCTCCGAGGCACGGGGGTGGATCACACCGCCAACTTCCCAACTTCGGGCAAATATTGAGAAAATCTTAATAGGAAACTCAATATCTATTTTGAATTGGCCCGACCCGGGACTCAAACCCAGGGCCTCATGTCTGTAGTCGAACATGCTAACCACTAGACCAATTTATTTTGACGCGATAACATCTCCTAAGCCGAGTATGCGATCCAGAGTTCAGAACAAGCGATAGAATGGCACGATCGGCCTTAACCGTAGCTTATTACAACAAATATTTATAAGCAATGTTATCACGGAAAAATTGTCATTGTAAAACCAACTCTTGAGACAATCAATTACTTTTTAAATATCGGTGTTTTTAAAATTCATATTTTTGGATTAAAAAGAATAGAATAGCTTCTGTTACGTAGCGAATATCTAAATAACAAAACAAGCTTCTCTTGCTATCGATTACAGTTGCAGCTTGATAAATCCTTATAAGCAAATCCTTGCAATCCTCCGTATTCCTGTACAATGCACTAAAATCCTTAAATCCATTCGAGGTATTGTTGTGACGTGTGCTACTTTATAACTAACTCTGCTAGATGAGACAGCACAACTCGTTATACCGTATAGTATTTTACCGCATTTTGTATGAAAAGGTAAGTAAAGTAAGTAAGTAGCAGCCCATTAACGTCCTATTGCTGGGCACAGGCTTCCACACTCCGAGGAGCGAGGGTTTTTAGAGCACACACCCACCACGCTGCTCCATTGCGGATTGGCAGGCATAGTACACAAGTGCACTCTCTATTCCTTCAGAGATCAGACGCAGCGACGTCGGCTTAACGTGATCTCCGAGGCACGAGGTTGGATCACACCGCCAACTTCCCAAACTCGGGCATATATTGAGAAAATCTCAATAGAAAACTCAATATCGAGTTGTGAATTGGCCCGACCCGGGACTCGAACCCAGGACCTCATGTCTGTTGTCGAACAGTCTATCCACTAGACCAATGAGGCAGTCAATCAAGTCAAAGTCAAGTATGAAAAAGTAATGTATGCTAATTTTTTTTTTTTCAGCAGCGTTCGGAAAACTACGGGACATCTTTTCATCCATAATTCCTCAGTGCCTGAAGACTAAGGTCTTCGAACAGTGTGTGTTGCCAGCGATTACATATGGTTCCGAAACATGGCCAAGACTCAGAGTCACTCAGCGGGCAATGGAGAGGGCTATGCTCGGGGTTTCACTACGTGATCAAATCAGAAATGAGGAGATCCGTAGGAGAATTGACGACGAAAATCACTGACGTAGCCTACCGAATTGCAAAGCTGAAGTGGCAATGGGCAGGGCACATAGTTCGCAGAACCGATGGACGTTGGAGCCCGAAGGTGCTAGAGTGGCGGCCTCGCACCGGAAAACGCTGCGTCGGCAGACCCCCACCAGGTGGAACGATGACATCAGGCGGGTCGCTGGCAGCCGCTGGATACAAGCGACGCAAGATTGGGCCCATTGGAATTCTTTAAGAAAGACCTTTGTCCAGCAGTGGATGTCCATCGGTTGAGACAATATTTTTATTGCTAATAGCACTTAACTGTAATCCCACCTTATGGTAAGTGATGATAAAGTCTAAGATAAACTCGCGGGACTATATTTTGATATATTCTTCTTATTAATTCTATTCTTTTTAATAACATTAATATAAAATTCATGTGTGCTACTTGAAATGAAAGCTATTTCGATAATTGTATCGAGTTTAATTACAACATGTCTTCATTTTCAAGTGGAGAGGTTATTTAGGTTTTTCTTCTGGGGACTTTTACAAGGAGGAATAATTGATGGTAGCACATGAGAGCGAGAGACATTCATTTACATATCTTACCAAATTAATTGAGCCTACAATTCTAGTAAGAGGTAATGTACTTATTATAGTTTATACACAGCATCGCAACTTCGTCACTGGTTGAGGGGCAACTAGCAATGGCCGAAGCCTCCTACCTGTCCAGACTCAAACTAACTAGAGAACATAACTTTCAAAATTTTCCTTGTCAGGTATTAAACTCAAAACTTCTGCTAGTGAAGCGAGGTTAAAAAGTTCTTTAAGTGTTAGATTGGCAGTTTATCGAGGAAGTCCATAATCTATATAACATTATATTATGACTTATATCACCGGAGTATCAAAAAAAAAGGTTGCAAGAACGGGGAAAATTTATTCATGTTCAATGCTTCTGTTGCCTACATTGCATAAACGGTTAAAGTAACATACCATCATTGTAGTACTTAATTCTTTGTCTTAAAAAGTTCTAAAAATAATACAAAAATAGATTATTTCAGTTGGTATTCCAGTCTGTAAATGTTCCAAAAGGACTTCTTATTGAACAACGAATATATTTTCACGTAGAAAGTCCATTAAGTGAGATGGATAAATCTGATGTAACCTATACAGGATGGATGTTAAATAAGTGATACAAGATACGAGATGGATGTGAAGTAAGCGATACGAGATCAATTTGAAATAAGCTATACGTGATGCGAGATTTATGTGATGTAAACGATACGAGATACGAGATGGGTGTGAAGTAAGTGATAAGAGATGAATATGAGGTAACCGATACGAGAATCGAGATATATGTGAAGCAAGCGATACAAGATACGAAATAGATATGTAGTAAGCAATACGAGATCAATGTGAAATAAGCTAAACAAGATTCGAGATGGATGTGATGTAAGTAATAAGTGATGAATGTGAGATAACCGATACGAGATACGAAAAAGATGTGAAATAACCGATACAAGACACAAGACGGATGTGAAGCAAGCGATACGAGATACGAGATGGATGTGAAGTAAGCTATACGAGATCAATGTGAAATAAGCTATACAAGATGCGAGATGTATCTGAAGTAAGCGATATGAGATAAATGTAAAATAACCGATACGGGATACGAAAGGGATGAGAAATAACCGACGCAAGACACGAGACGGATGTGAAGCAAGCGATACGAGATACGAGATGTATATAAAGGAAGCGATACGAGATACGTGATGTATGTGAAGCAAGCGATACGAGATACGAGATGAAAGTGAAGTAAGCAATATAAGACGAATGTGCGAATAAAGAGCCCATACGAGATACATAATGTATGTGAAGTAAGCGATACGAGACACGAGATGGACGTGAAGTAAGCGATACGAGATCAATGTGAAATAAGCTATACGAGACACGAGGTGGACGTTAAGTAAGCGATACGAGATCAATGTGAAATAAGCTATACGAGATGCGAGATGTATGTGAAGCAAGAGATACGAGATGGATGTGACGTAAGCGATACGAGGTCAATCTGAAATAAGCTATACGGATGCGAGATGTATGTGAAGCAAGCGATATAAGATGAATGTGAAGTAAGCGATACGAGATACGAGATGTATGTGAAGCATGCGATATAAGATGAATGTGAAGTAAGCGATACGAGATACGAGATGTATATTAAGTAATCGATACGAAATACGAGATGGATGTGAAGTAAGCGATGCGAAATGTTGGAACATTTCGACTGAGTCCCTTACTTCCAACATAACCAATGATATTGTTGAAGTTCTCAAATAGATTTCCCATCATTAAAAATAAACATTCAACTGCCGGATCCATACCATACCAAATATTATAACACATTCAAAAACAAAGTAAGTGATTACGTCTACAAAAGTGCTTTCAAATAACCTTCATAATAATAAATTGAATATGCTCAGGGCCCCTTAAATTTTCGGTGGGGTAACTTTGAATATAATTTATATTAACTCCACAAAATTACATGGTGAGTAGTGAAAGAACATCTGACTAACTGGACCGCGTTAATATAGATATTAAATGTTTGCAACAGACAGTTTAATAATGATTTTTCATTGAAAAAAAATGTTACCAAACGCTGGACAGAATTATATTTATATATTTCCTTTTATCACGAAGTTAATGACGAAAAGGCAAAATGAAATATCATATTGCTTCTATCTTTCCTCTTATCTATGTCACGTCAAATAACTTTCAGATCCTTCAGAAACAATAAAAGACAATATAAAACAGCTGTAATTTTAAAAACCTCGTCCAGTTAAACCAGTTATTAAAAGATATACCATAAAAGGGGGGACTCAATGAGTTAGTGTATTAACTAGTAAAAGACCTCTTAATGTATCTAGAAATAAACACTGAAATTTATATTCATACATACATACATACAAACATAGCATTACGCCTCATTCCCATAGGGGTAGGCAGAGACAACATCCTTCCACTTGCCACGATCCTTGCATACCTCCTTCGCTTCAACCTTTCATACAAGTTCGTCGGTTTAAAGTACTCTTGACTTGGCCCTTATTTAAAATGTCCTGTATTTGATCCAGGAACGTTCACCTTGGTCTTCCCTTTCCGACTTTCGCATTTACTTTTGACTCATAAATCCTTTTTGTCAGTGTCCTTTCACTCATTCTCTCTACATGCCCAAACCTAAGCATACCTTTCTCGACTTTAGTCACTACGTCTTGTGACGGACACGTCCTTACATAAATATATATACAATTTATATACAGACATACATAAATGTATATATAAAAATAATTAAATGCATTATATGTATTCAGAAATATAATTATATACATCCTTTTTAATTAATAATATATAAGTGATACTGGCAACCTACACAAGCCTTGTTATTTTGAAAAAAGAAAAAAAAGGAAAAAAAACGAGAGGGCCATGGAATTTGCGCGGGGGGAGAAAAAAAGATGACGTACGGTTTTTTTATTCTTGTGTTAGTTTTTACAAATAATATTTTATCTTTTAAAATAGGGTTTTGTGTAAATTAATAAAGTGGTGAGGTGTTGAAGTACATAAAGGGATTGGAGTAAGATGCATTAAAATATATTTAAATATACATGGAATGGATGTCACACGAATATACGAGTATATATTGTCATTTAAGTTATTTTCAATATTATCATTATTGCTTTTATATCATATTCAATTATTAGATTAGATGTCTTTTAATTAATATATATTATTATTATTATTTATATAATATATACACATATACTGTAGTGATATATGGATATATATAAATATGTATATTATTGAAGTATATATTTCGAACGAGCATGCTTCGGCATGCCTGCAGTTGGTGTTGCGATCCTACCTTTCACTAGGAGAGGTTGGGGTTCGATTCCAGCTCATTATGGTGTCTTAAATGATACTTTATCGG